>CM033644.1:69067070-69133319 GCA_019512145.1 Engystomops pustulosus
TTGCAACACAAATACCCAATACTGTCTAATTTCACACCTGTTATAGGGATTTCTGTTACACTATCCATTTAAAAAGAGCCTTACAAAAAATGGAAGGTAAACAGAAGGTTGTACATTCACCTTTCATTCCCCATAGTCTTCTATGGACTCTCTGCCATCTCTGATTGTGGGTATTAATGCCTTAGAGCACATCAGAAAAAAAGATGCAAAAAGAAAACTGTACAGGCGAGCTATCAATCATATTAATTTTTTTTAGCTATCCAACAAATAATTTGTTAAAACTATTTAAATGGGGGTCAATATAAGACCTCCATTTACATGTCCTTTAACCCTTGTGGACACAGTACTTGTCACACCGAGGGTAAAGCCCTCAGAATCCCTACTTTTAGATGTCTGATATAGTCTTATACGATGGCAAAATGCATTAGTGCAAGTATAACTAAAATAACACAGAATACAAGAATAAATTACTAAAGCAGATCAACAAACATTAATATCTGGAGGGAGTTGGTGTAGTTCCCTACCATCCACTCCCTCCAGAAAACAATCTCAAAACCCACTGTATATGTTAATGTCTTCCAAAGCTAAAACCACTCATAGTGACACAGGGTTATTAAAATGGGGCTGTGTCCTTGAGGCCAAAATAGGAGTCCTGAAGGGGTTAAATGTGTAGTACTTTCAGTGTTTGTAAACATTTCATTTTGTAGAAAGTAATTAAAAAATGTTGTTTGCATGGCAAAGATAGATTATTGAATGAAATTTAGGACCAAAACTCTAGGTACATTAGCTGTAACAACTTATGAAGTATATTTTTTTCAGTAGCATCCAAAAGCAACAATGTTTTATTGCCTGTGTCATGCTTGTGTGTTTTTAGTCAAGGTTCCTGGTATGGGCTATTCTATCTTGCCTGAAGAAGTAAATCCAGTTTATCCTAATTTCTTTTTTTTTAGTTTGCCTTTGGGACCCCTTGACTTTAGCGAATGAAAGATACAGATGGTTTGCCAGGTCAGATCAAGTCATCTAATTATTTCAGTGGTAAGAGGGACATGTGTTTTCTGTTGAGATAGTAGTGTTGTTTTACTTGAAAGTGCACAACAGTCGATGGCTTCTCCAGTATTCCAAAAAATTGGATTACTTATTTGGCAAACATTAAGGACACCTGTCATCAAGTCTCTTGTACTATTTCTGTCACCTCTACCTGTTAGAGCAGCTCACAAGGATCCATCCAATCTTTATCTAGTAATTTTACATTAATCATTATAAAAATCATCTATTCTTTATTATGTAATGAGGCTGGTCACATGGTCAGAGGCAGTGATGTTCACCCCTGTTACCCTCCCTCTCCTTCCCTGCTCATGTCTGGAGTTGTAGTAATGTATAGCAAAGCATTGCTAGTGCTGTGCTTATCTGCACTGACATGCTGCATCCTCCTAATTACACATGTGTGAGACACGGAATCAGCACACAAGATGTATATTCAGAGAATGCAAGAAATGCTGATGGGTTAGGGGAAGATCCTCCAGCAGGCCCAGAACAATCCATTGAGGAGGTCTCAAGCCTAATACCATATTCCTTAAAACGATCCAAATACACCCCAGCCTATTCCTTCCAGAACATATGTATCGGATCTGTTTGTGAAATAAAATGTAGAACTTTTAGTTTGCCATGGAGATTTTAGAGCACTTTTGGTGATTACATAAACTAACCTATAGGTTACAGGGGTGCAGAGGGTATTTTAAAGGTCGAAAGGGCTTCTCTACAACATAAAGATAAAGTAGTATGACAGAACATGGTAATAAGGTTGTATGTTATGTAATGGATGTTATAGAGGAGCGCCCTCCATTTAGTAACCTCTGTATATGGCCCCTGCACAACGACCATAAACGTGCCCAAAAGAAGGCTATGGAGCCACTGTTTGTTCAGCTAGCTCACAGCCGCCGCACATGGTGTGTACATGAGGCCATAGCCAAACTGAAGAGCCACTGCAAAAAGACATGAATTGATATTACTTGGTGATATAATACTGAATTTATACTCCCAAAAAACCAAGCAATGCACAGACAGTGGCAAAAGTAAGACAACAAATATATAAGCAACAAAATTAATTTATTAGTATTCCAGGATAAATCCGCTGACAACGCCAGGTGCGCGCAACGGCGCATGCCCGGAAGTGGTGTATAGTCATCCACCTCTCGCGCTTGCGCATCCTGGTCTGGGTAAAGTTTGACTTGTAAACCAAGCAACATGACTATACACCACTTCCGGTATGAGCTGTTGCGCGCACCTGGCGTTGTCCGCAGACGCCGCATAATTGGGAGGCACATTTAGGTGAGTGTGTCTGAGATGGTTACTTACCCGATGAAAGTTGTCTGGAGGAACAACAATACGCGTGGGGAGCCATTCGCCCCTTATATGCTCGTCTTTACCTGTATGCCAACCCTATAGGGATAAATTTTGCACAGTATTCGCATACTCCTAGTGAGACTTTTGGATTGGTGGTGTATAGATGATCCTGTTTACTTAAGCCTTTTGCATTCATTTATTGCACATTGCACAATTTATGTATTTGATATTGTTTTCAATTGATGATCTTTTGATCCAATAGGTGTGCTCAAATTTACAGTTATTGACTGAGACTTTGATTCTGTGTTGTCATATTTATAGAATGATTAGGAAATGCCTGGAGTGGGGGGCTCGAGAAAACCCGAGTTACCCCGTGTGGAGAGGTGACACAAGCGGGGCACCGTGTGATATAGTTGACACTAAATATAATTACAAGAATGTCCGTAGACTCTCACATGGTGGCTAGCTTAACAAGGAGTCAGAAGTAATCGGAGAGCCGGTCCCTGATGAACCACGCTTCACTTTGCAGGCCAGGATCGGAGGCGGTAGCATAAAGCTAGAGTGCTAGATGTCTAGAGTTAGCTGACGAAGGCTCCGGTCCGGGCAGAAACGCGTCGCTTAATCTTTACTATAAAGAAACCTACTGTTAACCACTGTTTTGTGAACTAAGACGAAGGAAGCGCCGGCCCACAATTCTATTATCCTCGGGACATATAGCCTTATATTTATAGAATGAGGTATTAGAACACATATAGTGTTTGGTAGGGCGAAACGTGGAGGACCTTACCTGGGTCCCCACCCATGAAATTCTTTGATATTTATTTTTAAATGTTTTAAATGTGTGTCTTGTGTGTTTGATTTATCCTGGAATACTAATAAATTGATTTGTTGCTTATATATTTGTGTCTTATTTTGGCCACTGTCTGCGCATTGCTGTTTTTTTTGGAGTATACGTTCGTTTTTGCACTAGGCCACCTATGATTGTATTGTGCGGGTGCCAGCCAATTTCTTGGTATGCATATAATACTGAATTGTCAGCGGGAGGATGTGTGAATCGATCTCTTTTTGGGAAATGCAAGGTGATTGTGGGTGTTTCATGTTAGGAGTCCCACAATTGGTTAATCTATGTGTGATCTGTAATAATGAAAGCTGTCACAAGTAATAATGGTAATGTTTATTACATTGTGTGACACTTGGACTGTTTTGTATTCCTTTTGTTGCAATAAAAGTCAAAGTCTCCTATCAACTCTTGTTCCCATAAATTTTAAGGGACCTTCCATTTTCCTCCATACACATCCATATTAATAGCGGTTTGCATGCTTTGTGCTGTTTTTTCTCTATTACTAATGAGATGTGTAATTGAACACAGGTGTGAACTAATCTACATACATTCTCACAAAATTGTCCAGGACTTACTGGACTATAATAACAGGAATACTGTGTTTATTGTGTTGTTACATATCATATCTATTATTCAACAGAGTTCAGCTATCTGCCCCCGATCGGTTCTTTTCTGCTTTGGAAACGGACACCTCTCAGCTGTGTTCTGGGTTGGGGAGCTGTTTTTGGAGTGCACAATGGCACATACACTACACAAGCTCAGGTATACTCTGTGCTCTTCATGGGAATTGTGTTGGTACATTATGTGTTCATTGTTTGACTTGTTTGTATTTCACAGCATTGAAATCATTGAATCAAACTAAATACGACCACACTATTGTTCCTCTTGGCAAGTGCTGGTTGATGGTAAAACTATATTTTAATCTGCTCTGCTGATGCTAAGCTTGTAAAAGTAAGAAGAGAAATTATATAATGTTTAGTGTATGGAAAACTTTCCCTAAAGCTTAATAAAGCTTAATAGCTATGTCCTCTGCCTAAGGGCAAATTCAGACAACGTATGGGCGGGCATAGGTCTGTGCTCGGAGAGGAGAAGCAATGACCCCTCTCCAGGAGCTGCATGGCCGTGCACACAGGGAAAGATAGTAGATGTTCTGTCTTTTCCCCGTGGACGGAGTGCGCACTTATCGCTTGTGTGCCTATTGCCGTCTGCCGTCTATGGGGGGCGTATGTACGGCCGCAAACTTGTACAAACCCCCCTCAAGTTCGTGTGAGGTAGGCCTAAAAGGTGTGGCTGTGATGTATAATATTCTCCTTATTGCATTATTCTTTGTGCTCTGCATATGTATACAGGACGTAATTAAAGTTAAAGGGGTTGACGATTAACATTTAACCCCTATTCACAGGATAAGGATGAATGTTTGATCTCTTGACTCCGCCGGCTATCAATTCATTCACGCCCCCATTCTGTTCAATCATAGCCTGTCTCACAGATATCTGGTGACGACGGGACAGCCTGGAGCACATATTTTTAAAACTCCTGTTTCTAGAATATCGGCCATTCCTGGATATTAGAAGAACAGGTCCTGATACACATTGACAAAACGATCAGGTCAGTAGGAGTCTACCATTGGTCAGTCTGATGGTAAATGTCTTGAAAGCAGGAAATCTTGTGTTCTGAGTGACAGGACGCACTGATGATCAAGATAAAACTGTGACGGGGTTACAGTATTATATCAATGCTTTGCCCCTATGCCACAAACAGAGCACTATAACTAATAGAGTCCTGGAAAGGATCTGATGAGATGCACTGGAGATAGGTAACCCATGGAAATGGATGGAAGCCAATCTTGTTGCACTGTAGTATTTCTATATAATTATAATTAATTCTATTCCAATAATATTATTAGTAGTGAGTAACTACAGTTGAGGAATTCACTTTATTGCACATTCTTTAAATCATTTACTTTCAGATCAAAAAAGGGAACAGACAGTGTGAGCAGCTATACATGATGTAGAATTTCTGAGCTCTGTGCCCTCGCACAGGACAAGAACTTCATTTACCCAAGGGATCGGCTTCAGCATCTCTGGAGGTAAAGTAAAGGTCTTTTTCATTAGTGTCTGGCATTTATGTTTTTTCAGTTACGTGGTTAACAAATGTGTTACATGTGCCTTTAATGAACCTTATAACCTACCGTTACCTTAACTTTTTTTTACCACTACCAAACATTTTGAAACAATTTTTGTATGATTGTTATGATGAAATGATGATTATATAAAATGACAGAAAAGGTTGTGAATACTTTCTCTTCACTCCTGGTCAAGGTTTTGCTTTTGAATCAGTTTCATGATGTGCTGCCAGGTAGCTGTATCAGCTGGTGGTTGAAGACGCTTTGAGATACTATGAAGGTAAGTAAGATCATACCTGGTTGTATGTAATAATGGTAGGATTAACAGGTTATTGTCTAATAAATGTGGGTGTAATCATCTCTATCTGGTGGCCTCAGTTAGTGAGGTGGGTACACATGTACAGCTTTCTCCATTTACTTTTATATGAGATCTCAAAACAGATAATCAATGTTTCTTGAAGTCTTTGAGGCGTGAATGGGTAAATAGAAATTCCTCTTTAACCTTTCCAATTAGGTATAATAAAATAATAAATGAACCGGGTTAAAACCACATTACTTTACATTGATACATTTTTTTTTTAACAGAGATCAGAACAGAAGGAGCCAAACTTCTTAGTAAAGCAATACAGTCCCTGCTGAAAACTTCATCCCAACCTTCAAGCAGTCAGTCATTGTCTGTGATAAACACTTTGCCTTGGGAGCGCACAGAAGTAATTTCCATACCAGAATCAGGGGAGCATCGTCTAGGTATGTTTATTATGTTGAGTAACTTAAGAATATCGCATCTCTAGATATAAACTTCTGATTCTTGACATATATATACGTGTGTGTGTGTATATATATATATATATATATATATATTACACACACAAACACAGGAAGTAGATATTCACTTGCAGCACAAATACCCAATACTGTCTAATTTCAACTGTATAGGGATTTCTGTTACACATCCATTTAAAAAGAGCCTTACAAAAAATGGAAGGTAAACAGAAGGTTGTACATTCACCTTTCATTCCCCATAGTTTCTATGGACTCTCTGCCATCTTGATTGTGGGTGTTAACCTTAGAGCAAATCAGAAAAAAGAAGCAAAAAGAAAATTGTACAGGCGAGCTATCCATCATATTAATTTTTTTTAGCTATCCAACAAATATTGTTAAAATATTAAATGGGGATCAATATAAGACCTCCATTTACATTTCCTTTAACCCTGTGGGACACAGTTACTTGTCACACCGGAGCGTAAAGCCCTCAGAATCCCTACTTTAGATGTCTGATATAGTCTTATACGATGGCAACACAATGCATTAGTGCAAGTATAACGCAGATAAATACACAGAATACAAACAATACATTACTACGCAAATCAATGTAGGGCTGGTCCCTACTTAAGGACACCCGACTACAGGAAACCCATAGTTGACAGACAACCCCTCTGCCCACTGTGACCTCTGGTGAAGCTCTCTGGATGCTTTAAAATAGTCCCAGACTGCAATAATCAGCTTATTGTCTGCAATGAAGCTTTATTGATAATTCTTGGTCCTATTACAGCAAAAAAATTTGAAACTCCAATTGTCACTGGGGCAAAAAAAAAAATTGTCGGGAACTACAATGATAAAATATACAGTTTCGACTTACATACAAATTCAACTTAAGAACAAACCTACAGTCCCTATCTTGTATGTAACCCGGGGACTGCCTGTACCTGTATATTAATATCTGGAGGGAGTTGGTGTAGTTCCCTACCATCCACTCCCTCCAGAAAACAATCTCAAAACCCACTGGATATGTTAATGTGTTCCAAAGCTAAAACCACTTATAGTGACACAGGGTTATAAAAATGGGGCTGTGTCCTTGAGGCCAAAATAGGAGTCCTGAAGAGGTTAAATGCGTAGTACTCTCAGTGTTTGCAAACATTTCATTTTGTAGAAAGTAATAAAAAAATGTTGTTTGCATGGCAAAGATAGATTATTGAATGAAATTTAGGACCAAAACTCTAGGGTTTACATTAGCTGTAACAACTTATGAAATATATTATTTTCAGTAGCATCCAAAAGCAAAAATGTTTTATTGCCTGTGTCATGCTGTTTTTTTTGCCATCTTGTGCTTTTTTAGTCAAAGTTCCCGGTATGGGCTATTTTATTCTATCTTGCCTGAAGAAGTAAATCCAGTTTATCCTGTAACCGTGGTCATGCAGGTATGTACAGTTCTACTAAAGTAACAACAATACAATAAATACTGCAGTTCTGTCACCCTATTGTATACATATTTATTTGATATACATGTTTATATCTGATATACATTAAATTTTTTTTTTAGGATAATGGTTAAACAATGATAATGGGAATCTTCGGCTAGCATTGATTCAGTGGACGTTGACATCTCTAAGACTCTTATCGTGCAATAGGTTAAAGAGTTTACTTAATTGCTGATAGCCCAAACAGCATACAGTGGACAAAATCAGTCGAATATGAGATCCATAAGTATCACAAAGATAAACCCCTTCTCTATATAAATCATAATATATATATATATATATAATATATATATATTATTATATATATAGTATATAGATATATACACGTCACCGGTCACTTATAGGTATACACATGCTAGTAACGGGTTGGACCCCTTTTGCCTTCAGAACTGCCTCTCAATTCTTGTGCATAGATTCAAACAAGGTGCTGGAAGCATTACCTCAGAGATTTTGGTACCAATGACATGATAGGCAATCACACAGTTGCCGCAGATTTGTCGGCTGCACATCCATGATGCGAATCTCCCGTTCCACCACCATCCCAAAGATGCTCTATTGGATTGAGATCTGGTGACTGTGGAGGCCATTGCAGTTACAGGAGAACTCATTGTCATGTTTCAAGAAACCATATGAGATGATTCAGCTTTATGACATGGCGCATTATCCTGCTGAAAGTGCCATCAGAGTAACAGGGACATTGTGCTAAAAAGGATGGACATGGTCCAGCAACAATACTCAGGTAGGCTGTGGCGTTTGCAACGAAGACTCTCAATTGGTACCAAAGGCGAAAAGAGTGCCAAGAAAATATTCCCCACACCAGACACCACCACCACCAGCCTGTGAACGTTGATACAAGGCAGGATGGATCCATGCTGTCATGTTGTGACGCCAAATTCTGACCCTACATCCGAATGTCACAGCAGAAATCGAGAATCATCCGACCAAGCAACGTTTTTCCAATCTTTACTGTCCAATTTTGATGAGCTTGTGCAAATGTAGCCTCAGTTTCATGTCCTTAGCTGAAAGGAGTGGCACCCGTGGTGTGGTCTCTGAGTGCTGACATTTGACTAAAAGTTCGACGTACTGTGCGTTCAGAGATGCTCTTCTGCCTACCTTGGTTGTAACTGGTGGCGATTTGAGTCACTGTTGCCTTTCTATCAGCTCGAACCAGTCTGCCCATTCTCCTCTGACCTCTAGCATCAACAAGACATTTCCGCCCACAGAACTGCCGCTCACTGGATGTTTTTTCTTTTTGGAACATTCTCTGGTTGTGCGTGAAAATCCCAGTAGATCAGCAGTTTCTGAAATACTCAGACCAGCCCTTCTGGCACCAACAACCATGCCACTGATGCTCGGTTTGAACTGCAGGAGATTGTCTTGACCATGTCTACATGCCTAAATGCACTGAGGGTGCGGTCACACGTCGCATTGTGAAGGGAGATTTGCCTAATTAAACAGCTGTTAACACCTGCGTTTACAAAATGCATGCGTTAACCGCGATGTTAACGCATGTGTTAACAATTGGTTAACAACTGCATGCGTTAACCGCGATGTTAACGCATGCGTTAACACTTGCGTTTTGTAAACGCAAGCGTGTACAGCTGTTTAATCAGGCAAATCTCCCTTCAGCTGTAACAATGCGTTTTTAAACGTATGCGGTAAACGCAACGTGTGACCGCACCCTGAGTTGCCGCCATGTGATTGGCTGATTAGAAATTAAGTGTTAACGAGCAGTTGGACAGGTGTACCTAATAAAGTGGCCGGTGAGTGTATATTTGGAATGTGCGAAGGGAAAATGATGGGGTTCAATATAGGTGCTTTGGAATGATTGTATAATGAAAACACTATTTAGCAGGGCTTCTGCGCCATATCTTATAGCTTGCACTTGCGATTTTTTTCGCCACCTCCACGCCAGGGGGGGGTGCAGCCCATGGGGAGTGGGCCGGCACAGGGCTTTACTGTCCCCGCGCCTGTGCATCCGCTTGCAGACGGACAGATAACCCCCACTGACTCTGTTGCTATTGTTAACAACCCATGTAAGGATTACTTTGGAAATAATGCCCACTATTTCAGTGCATTTTTTATTTCCTTTTGGTGGTTAACAATATGAAATGGACATTGATTGAAGAAGATACAGAACAGAAAATGGCAACATTCTGATGATCCATGATGAACTGAGTAATCCAGCATTTGACATAATTAAGATAAAATCAACTTCACTTTTACTAGATCACTAGATTTTACTAATTTTACTAGATCAAAAACAAGGAATTACATCCATAGAAAAAATTGGTTGTGTGTTTTCAACCCCTTACAGTTTCTTAAACATATCATAAAGAGTGAAAAAAAAAACTGTCATGAATATGTCTTTTTCACACCTGAGCATATTATTGATCTATAGTCTTGCTTATGGATTACTTTGTACATTTGGCTTTTAGTGCAGGATTGCAATGGAACTTTTTATCAGTACATTGATTTTGACTTGCTGGTTCTTGTTCCAGAGAGTGTATACCACAAGCATGTTATGGGAACCAGTTTGTGATGTTTGATGACATCCCCTTATACTGGGATGCTTGGGATGTGATGGACTATCACCTGGAGACCAGGTAACTTTAATGAGATGTGCTTAATATGATACCCAGAAAAGTATAGCCATACTCAATACGATAATTTAAAGAAAAGAAAAAAGTATTATCTGAATGTTTAGGGTGCGGTCACATGGAACGTTTACATTGCATTTAGAAATGCAATGCAAACGTCTGGAGGCGGGACGCAGCCTGATTACATTCGCATTTTTTTTTTAAAACACCTGCGATCAGTACCGGTCACCAAGTGATTTGCGGGGAGAAGCTTTAGTGCTTTATGACAGCATAGTACATGTGTTATAAAGGTTGTCCTGGTGGTGCTAATATAAAATACCATAGTAAAGAGTATAATTTAGAGCTCAAGTAGACTGGTGTTTATGATGCCTGTGTGCTATCCTTTTTTTTTTTTTTTTTTTTTTTTTTTTTTTTTGTGGAGAGCAAATGGACCCTTTCGTTTCTGTGGGTCTGTTCACATGTCTATTTTTTCATGGATGTGCAGACAGTGAGAAAAAAATGCACCATGTGTTATTTTGTCTCACATGTGGACCATGTCATCCATTCTTTTTCTAAAATCTTGATAGGCAACCAACTGGGCAGGGCAAGAAGTAGATTAGAAACCCATCAGCTTTTTTTGCATGTGTAAAACAGATGGCATACGGATACATTACGTCCGTATTTTTTGCAGATGAGCAACGGACACTCCTGTTTGAATAAACCCTTTTTTTTTTTTTTATACATTTTTATTCATTTAATTTAACTGTATTGTATGCTTAAAATAGTATAATCTCATTATTATTTATTATTAATAATATATAATAATCATCATCATCTCAATAATAATCATAATAATAATCTCAATAATAATAGTTTATGATAAGCTCCCTCTCTATATTAAATAAAATAAAATCCTCTTATTGACAGCCAGTAAGCCCATGGCCTAGTGGATAGAGGCTCTGTCTCTCTATGGCAGATGGAGTGTGGAGGTTGTAGGGACGAAATCCCAGGTTGTGCAAAAATTATTTAATTGAATTAAATAGAGCCGTGTATCTGGGGAAGCCCTGGGAGATGTACTGACCATATATGGACACATGGTGATATCTCCCTGATGACACGGTCCCTGCTCTGCCGCTAACCCCACACTTCTATACAAAGGATTCCCTGCCCGATGTCTGCAGTGCCGCTAACCGACCCTTCTATACAAAGGATTCCCTGCCCGATGTCTTCTCTACAGACAGATACGAGGAGTCTGTAGAGTCTGTGGAGTCGTACAATTACCAAGATTTTGATGCCTCATGCACCCTACTTGGGTCAAGTAACCCCTTGTTACGGTTTTCTGCCATTTGTTCTATCATTTCTCATTTTAGGAAACCTGTAACAAGTGTCTTGACTAAACTAGAGATCAGTATATGGAGGACTAAGAGGAGTTGTAACGTTTGGTTGAAATCAGTGATCATAGCCCATTGTACAAGAGATAATCCTCGAGGCTTCATGTCCATAACCTCAGATTTAATACTAGGTAATGTAGTCTAGTAAAGTAAAAATTAATATTCTGCACTGAAAAAAATGCTTCACACGTTAAAAGTAATATGATTTGTTATATATATTAATATATGGGCAGGTTTTTCTTAAAATTGCTTTAATATGCTGGTTTTATATGAATGTGCTAGTCTTTTTGAATGCTTCAGGTCTGATCTGCTTTTCCGGGAAAGAATATATTAAATATGGTGGATATTTAATATATTCTTTCCCGTGAAAACTGGTGGAGACTGTAGCTAAAATATCAGACGGGGATTCCTTCTGGATCTAAGCGGCTGGAGCCTCTTGGACGCTCTAGGGCGCCATGTGCCAGACTTATATTCCCCCGCTGTGTCTGTATCACAACCTTTGTATCCTTCCTGAATCTTGTTATGCTGGAGGGGTTCCCATGATATGCTAGGATGTATTTCACATGTCTGGTTGGGTGGTCCCAGCAGTTAGACCCAACCAATCTCCAGAGACATGGTAATACAACTGCTACTCTTATCATACACAGTGCTAGTTTATGAAGGATTGTGCGTTTATGACTAAATTAAATACCTGTGTAGGTGCATGAAGCTCCCCCATCCTCATTGGTAATTCCAGAACTTGAAAATTTTAAATCAAAATCTTAACAAAAGTAATATAAAGATGTTTAACATTATTAACATTAATATTATGCAAATTTACAAAACTGAATAAACATTTTATTTTGTCAGGTTTTAGTCTTATTTTTATAAGTAGATTATAAAGGGTAGCGTCTGTTCTAAGTGTCATGATCGGTAGACCTCTATTCTTCTGTATGCTGGATTCTGGTTACATGGTTTGTCTATGTATTATAGACATTTTCTTGTTCTGGTACAGGTAACCTGGAGAGAAGCTCACAAGTTTTTGAATTGAATTTCCTACCACAGTTCACGTACAAATCAACTATGAACCAGTTTGACATTTACAGGACCGACCATCGTTATATTCTTGGGACTGGGCCCAATTGGTGAGATCTTCATTTGGCTTCTAGTCGCTGATGTTAACCAGATAAAAAGCACAATAAATAAAGCAGTAATGTTCCAGATGAATAATACTAGATATGAATGTGTTCCATTCCAGCCACCTCTACCATATTTACGGACCACTTTGCTACTATTTGGGGGGTTGGCAGAGGGATGAGGGAGGAAAAAATGAAAACGGACTCGAAGTGGGAAGGGGGAATATGTAGACCTTATTGTTTGATTGCATGAACTAACTTCTTGTTCTTGTTAGTTTGGGCACATCGATGGATGGATCTGTCAGACATGGCTTTGGGATAGCTGTTTTAAATGACTGCAATATGGTCTCAGTGCTTCGGAACGTTCTCAGCCTTTCCTTGTGAGTTATCATCAGTATTTTCTCTAATGTCTCACCTCTGTGTCCCTCCAACGTTTACAAAAGGGTCCCCAGTATCTTAAAAGAAATCTACCGTCCAAAGCCAGTTATAGGAGGATGTCTATCCATACATATCTATATTCAGATAGTATATGACTACAAAAGTATTTTACTCAGAGAGCCAGTGCAACTGTTAGTTTTTCTGTGGTAATCTTCTTATATTTGTTATCCATAGCCTCCTTGCTTCTAAAATCTACATTTAAAATTATACTAAATCTGAAGTGCTTTGGGGGCGTTACCAGAGCCCCTCTGTATTGCAGCTACACAGGTTATTACATTTGGCAGGAACAGGAAGTGCAGGGGAGGGGGTGAGACTTAGATGTGCTGCTGCACAGTGTAACAACAGCTTGTGAAGCCAGAGCGCAGAGGGCTTCTGTAACACGGCCATAGCTCTTCAGGTTCATTAGTATAATTTTAAAAGTTTGTTTTAAAACGAAGGAGGCCATGGATAATAAATATAAGAAGATTACCACAGTCACAGTGGATCTATATCTAGTGCCTGTATCTATGAGTAAGTGCCCCTGGTTTATCATGCTGGTTTTTATGGTTTCTTTAAGAACCATGGACTGGATCCTTTTTATTTAGAATCTAACGGCCCAGGTTTCTAAGTAGCCTACATTACCAGTGTCCTTTCTCTCTCTCTCCCTCTCTTATTGTGATGGATAAACCTTTAGGCTGTGTAAAAAAGTAGAAAGCCAAGCATAACAAAGAAAGAGATCGTGTCCTGATATGGCAGACTAGAAATGGATCTGGCTAATTGGTTGAGAGCTGGGCATAGGCCCGTCCTAACTGGAAAAGATGTCACAACTACATGTACTAATGGAGTTACAAGACCCATATAAGTCTAAAGCAGGAGCAGGTTTGCCGAGTGGGTGAATAAATCAATGGAGTTTGCAGCCTGATGCTAATGTTTCATATTTAAATATAAGTTTTTATGTCCTTTTACCTTTAGTAACACATTTGATGAAGAACAGACATTTGCAATCGCATACAATGTTTTCTTGCTTATTATTTTGTGTGTTTTATTAGGCTGAGAGCTCCAAAGTCCCCTGATGCCACGCAGATATTGGACATCATGAATTTCCTATGGCAGTTATGCCTCATGAGATAGTATTACTACAAAGCAACCATTTATCATACGAATTCTGAATTACATTTGCCACATCATCAATCGAATCATCCACATATCCCCTGATAAGCCTGTCTGTCACGATGCGTGGGTTCCTCTCCTGTGTTTCCATGGGCCATCCTGACTCACTATATGACGGTAAAATCATGTAATCCTTTGTAATTATGTCATCATGTTTGTAGTACTGAACTTTGCACTAATGCACTTTCTCTGCTCCAATGTTTATTGATTTTTTTTTATATTATTGAATTAATTTCTCTTCTGGAACCCATTAGAATATTGCCATCCATCTATACCTCTCATCTGGCCTTGTACACAGGATTTGTACTGTAGAGCTTCTTATAGCTTTTTTTAGTGTTTTTAATATCTGTAATGTAGTCTAATAAAGCATTATTGTCCTATATACACATCTTTTTTTTTTTTGTAATACATCATCCAAATAGATTATACATCGTTCTTTTGGGGTTTTTTGTACGGTTTTTCTTGATCAAATTTCCCTTCAGATTGACAGACATACAGGCGGTCCCCTACGTAGGACCCCGACTTACAGAAACCCATATTTACAGACGACCCCTCTGACCTCTGGTGAAGCTTTCTGAATGCTTTAACTATAGCCCCATGCGTAAATGATTAGCTAAGGTGTCTGTAACAAAGCTTTATTGATAATTACTTGTCCCATACACAAAAATGTTTAAATCCAATTGTCACTGGGGTCTAAATTCTTTTTGTCTGGTTCTACAATTATAAAATATACAGTTCGACTTACATACAAATCAACCTTAAGAACAAACCTCCAGACCCTATCTTGTAGTACCCGGACTGCCTGTATATGTAATGTTTAGTAAGAGCTCTCCTATGAAGACTTTCCAATTAAGGCCGTCTTGCAGATTGTGGGAGACTTCAACCATGGCGCTCCAATGGGGGATTTCTGGTAAATTGCAATAACTTTTTCCAAGATGCGATCAGGAAACATTGCTATTGGTCTACCTTGTAAAGCAGCGCCCCTTAAGCAAATTTGCCAGTAGTTGGTAGTAAGCTTAAATTACACATAGTACCTATCTCCTCCTCAATCTCATCCCGCGCTGACTTCTTTTAAGCTTGCACGGCTGGTGTCGCATGACAAAAAACGTTTATAAAAAGTAGTGGGTAATATCCTTAACATAACAAGTTAGGTTTCGATGGAAAGCCTAATGCCATGATGTGGAATTAAAGACAAATCAGTATATCTATTCCATAAGGAACTCATAAGTACGTCACCACACTCCTGCAAGGCGGCCTCAATTGTTCTCCGTAATTTATAAACTTTGACTTCCAACCCTAGTCAGAAGTCCTCTCACTTAGCTGAACCAACCGTAACTTGGGAGATGCAACACATCGAATCCACTGTCTCAGTTTCTACACCTTTCTGTAGTGTAGTGGTAATCATTGCTGTTTGTGAATATTGAATCTGTTCCCTTTTTCACAGAGATATACATGCGGTCCCCTACTTACGGACACCCGACTTAAGACGACCCGTTACAGACGGACCCGCTCTGCCCACTGTGATCTGGTGAAGCTCTCTGGAAGCTTTACCATAGTCCCAGACTGCAATTATGAGCTTTAAGGTTCTTAATGAGCTTTATTGGAATTATTGGTCCATTTACAGCAAAAAATTTAAACTCCAATTGTCCCTGTGGCAAAGAAGAAATTTGTCTATTATAAAATATACAGTTTCGACTTACATACAATTCAACTTAAGAACACACCTCAGACCTATCTTGTATGTAACCCGGGGCTGCCTGTACTGGTTTTTGCTTTTATCCAGCATCATAGCCATAATAGTCCATAATTCTTTTGACCTACTTGATGTTAAGGTTGCCTTACAAGGTAGCTAAAGGGCTGTTTTCCTATCCCATCCTGGAAAGTTGCTTATTTGTCGTGTATGTAGTCATTTTAACCTGTGATATTGTATATACGTCCCCTGGATAAGGTAGGTGCCATTCCAGCTTGTCAAGGGGGCCCCCCTCCATTCACACTTCAGTGAAGCCTCGCCACGTTTGGGCAACGGTGTGGTGAGACTCATTATGATCACCACGCTGTGGATCATTTACTCAGGGCCCGATTCGCGTTTTCCCGACGGGGTTACCTCGAATGTTTTCGTTTTGTGCCAGACTGTTCCCTGAATGCCCTGGGTTTAGGCCGCACGCGATCAGATTGTGGCGCATCGGTGCCTGGCATGCACGCGATGGAAATCGGGAGCGTGGCCGAACGCAAACCCGACGTATGCGGAAAAACTGCCGCATTTAAAAAAAGAAAAAGTGTTGGCGGGACTCGCGCTTACCTTCACTAGGAATAGGCCGGAGATGGGAAACAAGAGGTGAACTTCATTGCATTCTGGAGGGCCTCGGGGAACTTCAGGCACAACGCCACCTGTGGACGTCGGAGGAACTACCTTAGTGAATCCTGGCCGGACCCCGAATCCACCGCACAGAACGCTGCTGCTGATCGCGAATGGACCGGTAAGTAAATCTTCCCAATGTGTAGTGCATGAATGCACATCTATGGTGGACGTCAGCTAGCTTCCATTTCTGCAGCTAGCTCAAAGCCGCCATTGCCGTGGTTGATGGAGCCTTCAGTGTCCTGGCTATGAGGCCCATGAAAATCTAACCAAGCTATATTTATAATACATGATAATTGTACTATACCTATTTAATCTTTTAGATACATTATTTTATTGGCCTTATATCTTGCTGTCAGGATCATTTCAAGACGCTGGTGTGAATCCGCATGCATATAGCTTCTGTATGCCCCTTCTCACACGGAAGCCACCGTCTACACACAGACATCTTGGAGTTCTTTCACTGTCCTTTCTTCTGCTGTAGTTTTAGAGGCTGTCAAACTAGTAAGTACAATGTTGTTCTTCATCCATGATTGCTTTAAAAAAATAGCTTTTTGTCGTGATTCTTTTAGAATGGGTAACTTAATTTCCTTTGCCTTTAACCTCTTAACGCTCAGCGTCCCGATATATCGGCCGCGGCTCATGACTTAAGCGCTCAGCCGTCCCGATATATCGGACTCTGAGCGATGGCCGGTCGGCTCAAGATCTGAGGAATCAAGCATCAGGAAAGACGGGTGCCGGCTATCAGTCAGCGCCGGCATCCACAAAAAACAACCCGTCTTTCCTGATGCTGATTTTTGTCTCCGATCGCGGGTGCTTAACCCAGTAAATGCCGCGTTCAGCGCGACCGCGGCATCTAATCATACATCTGGGGGGTCTTTCCCCCCCGATCGCCCCCCCCCCCCCCGAACCGTTTTTCGGGGTGGCCCATCGTTGCTATAGCAACTCTGTCCGATCTGTACCCCTGTTCCTGCAAGAATTGCCTGTAAATGGCGTCTGTGACGTCATCTTACTGGCAACAGTGCCAGCCTATGCAAGTGTATAGCTGACACTGATAATACTCGCAATACATCCTATTGCAGCGTATTATCATGAACAAGCAATCAGTGAGGTTTGTTCAAGGTCCCATGGTAATAAAAGTGAAAAGTAAAAAAAAAAAGTTATTCAATAAAAAATAAAGACATAATCACTAAAATGCCACAAACCCCCAAAAACATATAAAGAGACCATTAACTCAAAAAAATCTAACTCAATAAGACAAACCACATATATAGTATCCCGCGTCCGTACCAACCCGTTAGAAATCAAGTAAATCATTATTGAACCCCCACGATAAACGCCGAAAAAAAAACTTAGAAACCCTCCAAAATTAGGATTTTTACCTTTCAATGCCAGAAAAAAAAAAAAAAAAAAAAAAAAAAAAAAAAAAGAGAGAGAAAAAAAAAAAAAAAAAGAAAAAAAAAAAAAAAAAAAAAAAAAAAAAAAAAAAAAAAAAAAAAAAAAAGAAGAAAAAAAAAAAAAAAAAAAAAAAAGAAAAGAAAAAAAAAAAAAAAAAAAAAAAAAAAAAAAAAAAAAAAAAAAAAAAAAAAAAAAAAAAAAAAAAAAAAAAAAAAAAAAAAAAAAAAAAAAAAAAAAAAAAAAAAAAAAAAGAAAAAAAAAAAAAAAGAAAAAAAAAAAAAAAAAAAAAAAAAAAAAAAAAAAAAAAAAAAAAAAAAAAAAAGAAAAAAAAAAAAAAAAAAAAAAAAAAAAAAAAAAAAAAAAAGAAAAAAAAAAAAAAAAAAAAAAAAATAAAAAAAAAAAAAAAAAAAAAAAAAAAAAAAAAAAAAAAAAAAAAAAAAAAAAAAAAAAAAAAAAAAAAAAAAAAAAAAAAAAAAAAAAAAAAAAAAAAAAAAAAAAAAAAAAAAAAAAAAAAAAAAAAAAATGCTATAAAATGTGATCAAAACACCAGATGTACTCCGCATGATACTGTGCAAAGGACAACATGTTCCCGCAAAAAACCGCCATCAACCACTCCGTAGCCAAAAAGTAACATGTTATGCCCTTGGAACGGTAATACATAAATGATTTTTTTTATGGTTTTGTTTTGACAAATTGATTAAAACTTGAGCAACTATATTCATGTCGTTCCCGTAATCGTAGCACCATAGATAAAGATAACATGATTAATCTATACGGTTAACACCAAAAAAAAAAAAGTAAAAATCGCAGTACAGAATTGATGCTTTTTCTACTCTTGCCCTCAAAAAAAGTTCCTAATTTTCAACAATAGGTGGATACCAACCTCAAATGTACAATGAAAAAATGGCCCCAATAACGAAAAAAGCGAAAATTTTATAGCCTTCAAAAGGGGCCATGCGAAACTAAATATCCTGGCACTGCAGGTGCTCCTTCCCTTCTGCACCTCGCTGTGCGCCCATTACACAGTCACAGCCACATGTGGGGGGGGGGGGGGTCTTTTTACTAGGAGAATTGCATAACAAATTGTAATGGTGGGTTTTCTCTTTGATAGTTTTGGCACCACAATGAATTATAAATTTTAGTGCTAAATGAACGATAGGGAACAATATGACCATTCTAAATTTCACCTCCATTTTGATTCAATTACTAGAAGATCTCAAGGTTAACAATCTTCGTAAAGCTGTTTTCTGATAGCTGGAGGGGTGCAGATTTTAAAATGGGTTTGGTTATATAGGGGTTTTGATGCTCCCTAGTAAATTGCATTCCAACTGTATTTTTCCCCAAAATTACAATTCTGAATCCGAAAACGATATTCTATTCAAGCCCGGATCTCAAAATAAATTATCCAGACATTTCAGAAATTATGAAAATGTAAAGTAGACAATGGGAAATGTTATTCTGCAACTATTTAGGTGGTAAATCTATCTGCCTGAAAACGCATGATTTTGAATTTCGAAAATGGCAAATTTTTCAAAAAATTTATCATTTTTCTGTTTTTGTAAATAAACGCAAAACTATCTGTCAACATTTACCACTAAATGAATTACAACAGTGTGAAAAAACCATCTCAGAATCGTGGGGAGAAAGGGAAGGGGGTAGTCTAGGGGTGAGGTGAAATAGGATTTGAGGTGAGTGGTTTAAGAGGGATTTAAGAGTGTATGTGTCAAGAAGAAACGACAGGTGGAGGAAAGCGAGAGGTGGTGTAGGAAAAGGGAAGGTTGAGTAACAGAGGACTTGTGGAGATGAGGCAAAATACGTAGTGGATGGCAGGCGCGGACTTGGGGGCAAAGGGGATTGGAAGAAGAAGAAGGGGTAAAGAAGAAAAGGAAAAGGGGCCGGGAGGGGGAAAACATTGAAAGGAAAAGTAGCTGCAAATAGGAGGATGGGGAGTACTAATAGGAAGGGGGGTAATAATAGGTGAAAAGTATGGCGTGCAAATAGAAAGAGAAGAAAGAGGAAGGGGGGGGTTGTGAGAAGATGGATAGGATAAGAAGTGGAAAGGAGAAGGGTTTTCTCCTTCCCCTTTTTCCCCCGTTATACCATATAAAGCAAAGCAATTCCGAATCCAAAATCGGGTTAGCCTTAAGCTACAAATGGCTGCGTCCTTAAGGGGTTTAAAGGGTGCAAATGTTTATCGTTTCTGCCATATCTTTGAGCCGTAACGTTACTTTTCTGTGGAACGTTGTAAAGGCTTTGTTTATATTGCAGATTATTAGATTTTTATTGGTTTTGGTTTGGGGGCTGTTACATGAAACTTTTCTTCATTTTTTGGTCAGCAACAATCACAATCACCGGGTTCTAATACTTAATAATTTATTTTTACATAAACCTATTCTGTGAGTTCTTTCTTTATATTTTTATTTAGTTTTTTATTGAATGAACAGCTTTTATTTTTCTTACACTTGTTTGAGGTGTTATAATACATGTTGGCCCCGTTTTTGTTTATTTTTACAGGTAATAATTTTTTTAAAATGTATATGCAACACCCCTGCCTATGCATAGCAGGTAGTAGTTGCAATAGCGCCCTCTTCATTTCAGGAGCTGTTGGGGAGACTGATCCCTCTCTATGAGGTCTTTTAAGTACTGGAGACTTAGTATTGGATATGTATCCACTGCGGTTAAGGCAAGAGTTACACTGTGAGTGTTACTGTCCAATGATGTTCTTGTAAAGCAAGCTGGAAGCTTTTTAATGGAGAAGTGCTACCACCTGACAGGCTGGGTTGACGCTTATGTCTGTCTTAGTGTGGAAATTCCATCTCTTCTTAGTGAGCGGGACATTAGGCTCCTCTCACTAGAAGACCGGCTCTTCTGGCGCCTAACGGCTTCCCTTCTTAAATTATATAACCGGGCCGTAGGCCAGTCAGGCGCCCGCACCACTCCACGTGTACCCTCGATCTTTATCGTGTTAAATGGTGCGTGTGAGCCATTTAGGGGTGGGGTTCAGTGAATGACTCTATGTGCCGCTCAGTCGTGCACACCCATCACTAGTCTGTCATCCAGGGCATTCCAGAGACTTTAGCCCAGAGCCGAGATCCACCACCCGGACCCCATCTTTACGCCAGCCCTAAAGCTACTGCCAGGCTGCGTTAACCTTCTGTGACCAGCTCTCCATGACTTTTCCAGCATGCGAATCTGCTGTGTAATCTTTGGTCGTTTGCCGCTGTTAAAATTGATTTCACAACGTTGCCGTTCGTCTATCCCTGGGGAAAAAAATTTTTACGGATCCTCCTATATGACACGTCAGCATACAAATACTGTAAGTTAAAGCAAAAAAGGGAATTCACTATAAAAATAATAATCTCCTAATGCTGTAATGGTTTTCACAGGCAGAGAAGCACCAGACTCCTTGGTACTGAGACTATATGAGTCCTTATGGCAGCACTGTAGAAACCTGGCTGGAGACCCGCTCCCGTGAAGAATTTTTCTTTTGAGTATATCAAGTTATGGGGGGACATTTATCATACGCCATGTCGATTGCACCCACCTCCCAATTTGTTGTGCCGGATACATCAAAGGCTTAGGCCTCTGATGTATCGGGCGCATGGTGCGGCCCGCCGGGCAATCCAAAACATTTTTTGTTACCTTTTTCAGATTTTTACGACACGTACTTGTAAATGTAACACAGCCCAGCAGTATCTGCCATGGGGCCCATATGCGTTGGGGGGAATTTTGCATTTGCTTTCGTTCGCAAAAACACTTGTTCCAATGAATGATGATATTAAATAATCATATTCCTTTATTTAGTAGCGCACAAGATTACGCATTGCTGCACAAGCTTGCCAAAATCAGTCCCTTATTTGCAGATGTTGACCTGAGACTTGAACCCAGGACCCCCAGCGTCTGAAGGCTGTAATGCTAACCACTTCACCGTGCTGCCCTATATACCTGCACACTCGGGCATCCTAGACACAAGCCAACATGGCAATAGCTTCCTAGCTAGTATAGCATCCTGCTACAATTCATTCAGTGTTAGATTGAATTCTATACTTATTATTTAGTATCCTTAGATAGGGCATTATATCAGTTCATAGGTAGCAAACACCCAGCGCTCCGACATTTAACAGTAAGAGACGAGCACTATGTCTCTTTCAGGCTAACCAACCACACGCCATCCCTTGTAGAGAGGAGTTATTGGATTGCAGCAATAGTAAGAATAGTAGAGGCGATTTTACCATCACCATAGACAAAGGTTCTTTAACTGTAAGAGCAGTGAGAACTAGGAACACTCTGCCGCAGGTGAGGTTGTTATGGCAACTCTGTACATGTTCAAGAGAGGCCTGGATGACTTTCTGGAGAATAAAAATATCACGGGTTATGAGGAAATAACATTTATAAACATAATTCGTAAAGGTTGGACTTGATGGACTTGCGTCTTTTTCCAGCCTTCTATACTATGATACTATGAATCTGGACCTTCAAGTTCCCTCAAGGTCTGATACAAGTGATGGAAATGCTAGTTGAGCATGAACACCCATGTTTAGTTCATAGGGACTGCATAGGCCTCTTTTCACCTAATCAACACTATTCCCATATCATTTGTTGTAATAAGCATTTTTGTTACAATCCCCCTGAATAAAAAATTGTCACTCATAATCCTCCTAAAGATGTGGGTAAAACCAGAAAATACCTTGATTATGAATTTCTTGATTAATGTGGTACTTTATTTATCTAATTGATTTAAAAGCCACAACTGGGATTGTCTTTACAAGGTATTGTTCTTGCTCCTCCAGTTGTGACTTCTGACCTTCCCAGCAGTGACCAGCCCTCATTCCAGGACGCAGCGGGTGAAACTTTCCTTTACGCCCCTTTAAAGTGCTATCTCTACTGTTAGTTCTGGCAGAGATAGGAGCAATGGATATTCCAATGATTCATGTTTTCAGAAATCTGGTAATATATACTGTTACAAATTGCTTTCCTTTTCTACTTGCTAAATGGATCTCTCTGGCTCTAGTCTATTTTCAGGAATTTCATAAAAAGATATGGAGAATAGTTTGTTCTGGGATTCTTCAACTTCAGCATTTTCTCTATTATTCTTTCTAGAACGGTGTTTGCTGGTTGTGGTCCAGACCCTATCTTGTATGTAACCCGGGGACTGCCTGTACTGGTTTTGCTTTTATCCAGCATCATAGCCATAATAGTCATAATTCTTTCTGAAATACTTGATGTTAAGGGTTGCCTTACAAGGTAGCTAAGAGGCAATGTTTTCCCTATCCCATCCTGGAAAAAGAGCTTATTTGTCGTGTATGTAGTCATTTTACCGTGAATATTGTATATACGTCCCCTGGATAATGTAAGGTGCCATTCCAGCTCAGGCTCCATTCACACGTCCATGTGAGAGCCTTCAGCCACAGTTTGGGCACGGTGTGGTGAGACTCATTATGATCACCACGCTGGGGATCATTTACTAAGGGCCCGATTCGCGTTTTCCCGACGTGTTACCCGAATGTTTCTGTTTTGTGCCGATTTTCCCTGAATTGCCCTGGGATTTAGGCGCACGCGATCAGATTGTGGCGCATCGGTGCTGGCATGCACGCGATGGAAATCGGGAGCGTGGCCGAACGAAAACCCGACGGATTCGGAAAAACTGCCGCATTTAAAAAAAGAAAAAGTGTTGCGGGACTCGCGCTTACCTTCACTAGGAATAGGCCGGTGAACTTCAGTGCATTCTGGCGGTATGGGCTATTCTATCTTGCCTGAAGAAGTAAATCCAGTTTATCCTGTAACCGTGGTCATGCAGGTATGTACAGTTCTAGTAAAGTAACAATACAATAAAATACTGCAGTTCTGTCACCCTTTTGTATACATGTTTATATCTGATATTACATTTAATTTTTTCTTTTTAGGATAATGGTTGTATAACAATGAATAATGGAATTCTTCAGGCTAGCATTGATTCAGTGGGACGTTTGACATCTCTAAGACTCTTATCGTGCAATAGGTTAAGTAGTTTACTTGAATTACTTTATAGCCCAAACAGCATACAGTGGACAAAATCAATTGAATATGAGATCCATAATTATTTACAAAGATAAACCCCTTCTCTATATAACTTTATATGTGTGTGTATATAATATATATTTGGAGAAAATGATAGGGTTCAATATAGCTGCTTTGGAATGATTGTAGAATGAAAACACTGGAGGATATTTATCAGGGATTCTGCACCATACCTTATGGCTTGCACTTGCGATTATTTTCGCCACCTCCATGCCAGGGGGTGCGGCCTATGGGGAGTGGGCAAGCAAAGGGCTTTACTGTCCCCGCGCCTGTGCATTCGCTTGCAGACGGTGACTTTTTATATGTGAAAATTCGCCGTCCGCATTTATTTCTACGCCAGCTAGTGTCTATGCTGCACAGGCCCCCGCTGGCCCGAGCCTCTTGATGTATCTGACTGCACCAGATGCTTGGAGGGGCTATCACGTTTGCTGGTGTATGACAGATAACCCCCACAGACTCTGTTGCTATTATTAACAACCCATGTAAGGATTACTTTGGAAATAATGCCCACTATTCCAGTGCATTTTTTATTTCCTTTTGGTGGTTAACAATATGAAATGGACATTGATTGAAGATACAGAACAGAAAATGGCAACATTCTGTTGATCCAGGATGAACCTAGTAATCCAGCATTTGACATAATTAAGATAAAATCAACTTCAGTTTTACTAGATCAAAAACAAGGAATTACATCCATAGAAAAAAATTGCTTGTGTGTTTTCAACCATTTACAGTTTCTTAAACATATCATAAAGAGTGGAAAAAAAACTGTCATGAATATGTCTTTTTCACACCTTAGCATAAACTGTATACATTTTTTTTTATTGATTATAGGCTTGCTTATGGATTACTTTGTACATTTGGCTTTTAGTGCAGGATTGCAATGGAACTTTGTATCTGTACATTGATTTTGACTTGCTGGTTCTTGTTTCAGAGAGTGTATACCACAAGCATGTTATGGGAACCAGTTTGTGATGTTTGATGACATTCCCTTATACTGGGATGCTTGGGATGTGATGGACTATCATCTGGAGACCAGGTAACTTTGATGAGATGTGCTTGGGTCTATTGAGTGCGCTACAATATCCAGAATACACTTTTGAGTGTGATACAATACCCAGAAATGTATAGCGATACTTGATAAAGATACGATAATTTCAAGAAAAGAAAAAAGTATTATCTGAATGTTTTGGTTCGGCTGCATGGAGCGTTTACATTGCATTTAGAGATGCAATGCAAATGTCTGGGGGGCGGGGCTCATTCTGATTACATTTCCTTTGAAACACATGTGTTCAGTAGCAGTCACCAAGTGATTTGCCAGGAGAAGCTTTAGTGCTTTATGACAGTGTAGTACATGTGATGTAAAGGTTATCCTGGTAATGTCATTATACATCGTAAAGAGTATACTTTAGGGCTCAAGTAGATTGGTGTTTTTGATGTCCGGGTGCGAAGAACAAATGGACCATTTCGTTTCTGTGGGTCTATTCACATGTCCATTTCTTTTCATGGATGTGCAAAAAAATTGCCCCATGTGTTATTTTGTCTCACATGTGGACCATGTACATCCATACAAGTCTTTTTCTTTGTCTAAAATGTTGCTAGGCAACCAACTGGGCAGGGCAAGAAGTAGATTAGAAACCTATCAGCTTTTTTTGCATATGTAAAACAGATGGCGTACGGATACATTACGTCCATATTTTTTTGCAGATGAGCAGCGGACACGCCTGTATGAATAAACCATTATTTTTTCTTCTTATACATTTTTATTCATTTAATATTCATTTAACTCTATTATATGCTTAAAATAGTATAATCTCATTATTATTTATGATTAATAATATATAATAATCATCATCTCAATAATTATAATAATAACAATCTCAATAATAATAATAGTTTCTGATAAGCTCCCTCTCTATATAACATTAAATAAAATCCTCTCATTGACAGCCAGTAAGCCCATAGCCTAGTGGACAGAGGCTCTGTCTGTCTATGGCAGGTGGAGTGTGGAGGTTGTAGGGTCCAAATCCCGCATTAAGCAAAAATTATTTAATTGAATTAAATAGAGCCCTGTATCTGGGGAAGCCCTGGGAGATGTAGTGACCATATATGGACACATGGTGATATCTCCCTGATGACACATTCCCTGCTCTGCCGCTAACCCCACACTTCTATGCAAACGATTCCATGCCCGATGTCTGCTGTCCCGCTAACCTGACGCTTCTATACAAAGGATTCCCTGCCCGATGTCTTCTCTACAGACAGATACAAGGAGTCTGTAGAGTCTGTGGAAGTCGTACAAGTACCGATATTTTGATGCATCATGCAACCCTACTTGGGTCAAGTAAACCCCTTGTTACTGTATTCTGCCATTTGTTCTATCATTTTCTCATTGTAGGAAACCTGTAACAAGTGTCTTGACTAAACTAGAGATGAGTAGTAATGGAGGACTAAGAGGAGTTGTAAAGTTTGGGTTGAAAATCAGTGATCATAGCACCATTGTACAAGAGATAATCCTCGAGGCTTCATGTCCATACCTCAGATTTAATACTAAGGTAATGTAGCTGGTAAAGTAAATGAATATTCTGCACTGAAAATGCAAACGAATGAAAATACTTCACACAGTTAAAAGTAATATGATTGGTTATATATATTAATATATGGGAAGGTTATTCTTAAAATTGCTTTAATATGCTGGTTTGTATATGAATGTGCTAGCCTTTTTGAATGCCTCAGGTATGATCTGCTAATGTTTTAATCTCCACCTGTTTTCCAGGAAAGAATATATTAAATATAGTGGAAAACAGGTGGAGACTGTAACTAAAATATAAGCAGATCAGACATGGTCAGACAGGTCCGATCAGACATGGATTCCTTCTGGATCTAAGAGGCTGGAGCCTCTTAAACACTGTAGGACGCCATTTGCCAGACTTGCATTACCCCGCCGTGTCTGTATCACAACCTTTGTATCCGTCCTGAATCATGTTAAGCTGAAGTGTTTCCCATGATATGCCAGGATGTATTTCACATGTCTGGTTGGGTTGTCTCAGCAGTCGACCCCAAGGTAATAGAATAGACGCTACTCTTTATAATCTAAGTGTGATGATCGGTAGACCTCTATTCTTCTGTATGCCGGATTCTGGTTTCTGCATACATGGTTTGCCTGTATATTATAGTCATTTTCTTGTTTTGGTACAGGTAACCTGGAGAGAAGCTCACAAGTTTTTGAAAGTTGAATTTCCTACCACAGTTCACAGTACAAATGCAACATATGAGATCCAGTTTGGACATTTACAGAGACCGACTCATCGTAATACTTCTTGGGACTGGGCCCGATATGAGGTGAGACCTGCGTTTGGCTCCTAGTAGCCACCGCTGCCATCTTTACGGACCCCTTTGCCTTATAGTAGAGAGCTTTGCTATTAATTTGGGGGTTTTTATGCAGATCTATATTGTTTGGATCTGCATGAACCTAACTTCTTGTTCCCTTGTTAGGTTTGGGCACATCGGTGGATGGATCTGTCAGAACATGGCTTTGGCATAGCTGTTCTAAATGACTGCAAATATGGGTGCTCAGTGCTTGGGAACGTTCTCAGCCTTTCCTTGTGAGTTATCATCAGTATTTTCTGGGTCCCCAGTATCTGAAAAGAAATCTACCATCAAAATCCAGTATAAGGAGGATGTTCTTTATCTCATGACATATCTAGAATTCCGATAGTAATATGAATACAAAAGTATTTATTCATAGACCAAGGCACTGTGACTGTGGTAATCTTCTTATATTTGTTATCCATGGCCTCCTTGCTTCTAAAATCAACTTTTAAAATGATACTAAGTCTTAAGTGCCTGGGGGGGGGCGTTACCAGAGCCCCTCTGTATTGTAACTACACCGGCTATTACATTTAGAAGGTACAGGAAATGCAGGGGGAGGGTGAGACTTAGACGTGCTACTGCACAGTGTAACAACAGCTTGGGAAGCCAGAGCGCAGAGGGCTTCTGTAACACGGCCATAGCCCTCAGTTTCATTGGTATCATTTTAAAAGTTTGTTTTAAAACGAAGGAGGCCATGGATAATAAATATAAGAAGATTACCACAGTCACAGGGGATCTATAGCTAGTGCCTGGATCTATGAGTAAGTGCCCCTGGTTTATCATGCTTGGTTTTTATGGTTTCTTTAAGACCCGTGGATTAGATCCTTTTTATTTAGAATCCAAAGGGTCCAGGTTTCTAAGTAGCCTACATTACCAGTGTCCTTTCTCTCTCCTCTCCCTTCTCTTATTGTGATGGATAAACCTTATAGGCTGTGTAAAAAAGGTAAAACGAAAGGAGATCAAAGAAAGAGATCGTACATGATGAGGCAGACTAGAAATGAATCTGTGCTAATTGGTGAGAGCTGGCGGAGGCCACGTCACTCTGGATATACATGTCACAACTAGCATGTACTAATGGAGTGACAAGACCATATAAGTCTGAAAGCAGGAGCAGGTTTGCCAAGTGGATGAATAACTCATTGGAGTTTTCAGTTTGCTATTGTTTCATATTTAAATATAATTTTTCATATCCTTTTACCTTTAGTAAAACATTTGATGAAGAAATTTGCAATCGCATACAATGTTTTCTTGCTTATTATTTTGTATGTTTTATTAGGCTGAGAGCTCCAAAGTCCCCTGATGCCACAGCAGATATTGGACATCATGAATTTTCCTATGCAGTTATGCCTCATGAGAGTAAGTATTACTACAAAGCAACCATTTATCAATTAACCGGAATTCTGAATTACATTTGCCACATCATCCAAATAGATTATGTGTTGTTTTTTTTTTTTGTATGGTTTTTCTTGATCAGTTTTCCCTTCAGATTAACACACATATATGTAATGTTTAGTAAGAGCTCTTCTTATGGAGACTTTCCCTATTAAGGCCGTCTTGCAGATGTATGGAGACTTACAAACATTGGCGCTCCAATGGGGGATTCTTGGAAATATGCAAATGCATTTTCCGAGATGCGATGAGGAAAACATTGCCTATTGGCTACCTTGTAAGGCAGCCCCCTTAAAGCAAATTTGCCAGTAGTTGGTAGTAAACTTAAATTACACATAATTCAACTATACTCCTCCTCACCACAATCCCGGCGCTGAGTGGAGGTGCCCAAAGTTAGTGCGATATTGGGAATACATAATAGAGGGCATCAGAGTGTCCAGTGGTTGCAGTGTCCCATATTGTGCTAAAAACTGTATCTTGGGAGCAAAATTGGGCTAATTGGTACAAAAAAAGGTATACGAGAGGCTGCAGAAGGTCTGCTAATGGCACGTAAAATTATATTGTATAACTGGAAAAACAAAGATCCACCTAGGTGTCAAGTGTGGCGAACTAGAATGGACCACATGAGAATAATGGAAGCTGATGAAGTTATAGAGGAGTAAAATGAATTGCTTATGGAAATAGTGGAATTAGGAAGAGAGAAATAAATTGTATAGATATTGGTTATCTAGGATTCACCAGTCGTTGGGGTGGTGGGTGGGTTGGGATTTGTAAAGGGAATATTTGTAAAAATGTATAGTTAATTTGTCAAAGATCTCTATAATAAGTGTATAATAGAAATTTATATAGTTTTGTATTTGATAGAGGATGATCTATACATTTATTGTTATGTGTCGAATTATTAATAAAAATTATATTAAAAAAAAAAAAAAACAATCCCGGCGCTGGACTTCTTTAAGCTTGACACGCTGGGGTCGCATGAAAAAAAGAGTTATAAAAAGCTGTAAATATCCTTTAACATAACAAGTTAGGCTTTCAGGAAGCCTAATGACATGATGTGAGATTAAAGATAAACCAGTATATCTATTCCAGAAGGAACAGCATAAGTAAGTCTCCACACGCCTGCAAGGCGGCCTCAATTGTTCTCCGTAATTAGAACTTTAACTTCCTGACCCTAGTCAGAAGTCTCTCACTTAGCTGAACCAACACTGTACTTAGGAGATGCAAACACATCGAAATACCACTGTCTACAGTTTCTACACATTTCTGTAGTGTAGTGGTAATCATTGCTGTTGTGAATATGGAATCTGTTCCTTTTTTGAATAGATATACTGGTTTTGCTTTTATCCAGCATCATAGCCATAATAGTCATAATTCTTTCTGAAATACTTGATGTTAAGGGTTGCCTTACAAGGTAGCTAAGAGGCAATGTTTTCCCTATCCCATCCTGGAAAAAGAGCTTATTTGTTGTGTATGTAGTCATTTTACCGTGAATATTGTATGTACGTCCCCTGGATAATGTAAGGTGCCATTCTAGCTCAGGCTCCATTCACACGTCCATGTGAGAGCCATGTGATCCACCACACTGTGTCTGTGCATAATGCACATCTATGGTGGACGTCAGCTAGCTGCCATTTTTGCAGCTAGCTCAAAGCCGCCATATACCGAGGTGTGAATGGAGCCTCAGTGCCTGGCTATGAGGCCATTAAATGCTAACCAAGCTATATTTTTTAATACATATATAATGAGATACTATACCTATTTAATCTTTTAGATACAATATTTTAATTGGCTTATATCTTGCTGTCAGGATCATTTCAAGACGCTGGTGTTATCCAGAATGCATATAGCTTCTGTATGCCCCTTCTCACCACAGAAGCACCGTCTACACAGCAGACATCTTGGAGTTCTTTCACTGTCCTTTCTTCTGCTGTAGTTTTAGAGGCTGTCAAACTAGTGAGTACAAGTTGTCTTCATCCAATGATTGCTTTAAAAAATAGCTTTTTATCTTGATTTTTTTAGAATGGGTAACTTAATTTCCTGTGCCTTTAAAGGGTGAAAATGTTATCGTTACTGCCATATTCTTTGAGCCGTAACTTTACTTTTCTGTGGAACGTTGTAAAGGCTTGTTTATATTGCAGATTATTAGATTTTTATTGGTTTTGTTTTGGGAGCTGTGTAAATGAAACATTTTCTTCATTTTTTTGGGTCAGCATAATCACATAACCAGGTTCTAATAATTATAATTTTATTTTTACATCAACCTATTTATGTGAGGTCTTTCTTTTATATTTTATTTATTTTTACTGGGATGAACAGCTATTTTTCTTACAATTGTTTTGAGGCGTGATAATAAATGTTGGCCCCGTTTTTTGTTTCTTTTTACAGGATAATAATTTTTTAAAATGTATATGCAACACCCCTGCCAATGCATAGGCAAGGTAGTAGTTGCGAATAGCGCCCTCTTCATTTCAGGAGCTGTTAGGGAGACTGATCACCTCTCTAGGAGGTCTTTAAAGGAAACCTACCATTTAGAATGGTAGGGGTAAGCTGTAAGTACCGGGCACCAGCTCAGGGTGAGCTGGTGCCGGTACTTACTTTCGTTAGTGTTAACACTTTAGAGCAGAAGTTCGCGTGCGCGCGCAACATCTCCGCTATTTCCTATGGAGGCGCGCGCACGATCGTGCGCACACAGCGCCGAAGCGTCTTCTGCTCTAAAGTTTAAAAAGTGTTAAAACCGCGATACCGCAGTTTATAACACTAACGAAAGTAAGTACCGGCACCAGCTCACCCTGAGCTGGTGCTCGGTACTTACAGCTTACCCCTGACATTCTAAGTGGTAGGTTTCCTTTTAAGTACTGGAGAACTTAGTAATTGGATATGTAGCCACTGCCTGGTAAGGCAAGAGTTAACACTGTGAGATGTTACTGTCCATTGATGTTCTTGTAAAGCAAGCTGGAAGCTGAGTGGAGGAGTGCTACCACCTGACCAGGCTGGGTGGATGCTTATGGTCTGTCTTAGTGATGGAAATTCCATCTCTTCTTAGTGAGCTGGATCATTAGGCTCCGCTCACTAAGAAGACCCGGGTCTTCTGGCTCCTGAACTGCTCCCTATTAAATATATAACAGGGGGCCATAGGCCAGTCAGGCGCCCGCACCACTCCATGTTTAACCCGATATTATCGTGTTAAAGGGGGCGTGGTGAGCCATTTAGGGGCGGGGTTTAGTGAATGGGCTCTTTGTGCCGGCTCGACCGCGCGCAACCCATCACTAGTCTGTCATCCAGGGCAAGTCCAGAGACTTTAGCCCAGAGCCGAGATCCACCACCCGGACTCCATCTGTACCAGCCCAGCCTAAAGCTACTACCAGGTTGCGTGTAACCTTCCTGTGGACTAGCTCTCCATGGCTTTTCCAGCATGCGAATCTGCTGTTAAAATTGATTTGCACAACGTTGCCTCCGTCTAATCCCTGGATACGGATTCATCCTATAGACACCTCAGAATACAGAATACTGTAAGTAAAGCAAAAAAAGGGAAATCACTATAAAAATATATCTCATAATGCTTGTAATTGTTTTCACAGGCAGAGAAGCAACCAGACTCCTTGGTACTGAGACTATATGAGTCTTATGGCAGCACTGTAGAAACCTGGCTGGAGACCTCGCTCCCGGTGAAAGAAGTTTTCTTGTGAGTATATAAAGATATGGGGGGGACATTTATCATACGCCAGTGTATGATGGCACCCACGCTCCCACTTGTTGTGCCGGATACATCAAAAGGCTTTGGCCTCTTGATGTATCTGGCGAATGGTGCGGCCACCGGGCAATCAAAACATTTTTTGTGACATTTTTACAGACACGTACTTTGTAAATGTACACAGCCCAGCAGTATCTAGCCATGGGGCCCATATGTGCAAATGCAAATTTTGCATTTGCTTTCCGTTTGCAAAAAACCCTTTTTTCCAAATGATTGATGATATTAATAATAATAATTCCTTTATTTATGTAGCGCACACAGATTACGCAGTGCTGCACAGAGCTTGCCAGATCAGTCCCTGATTTGCAGATGTTGACCCTGAGACTTGAACCCAGGACCCCCAGCGCTGCAAGGCTGTAATGCTAACCACTAAGCTACCGTGCTGCCCTATATACCTGCACCCCTGGGGCATCCAGACACAGCCAATACATGGCAATAAGCTTCCTAGCTTAGTATAGCATCCTGCTACAATCATCGGTTTTAGTTTGAAGTCTATACTTATTATTTAGTGTCCTTAGGATAGGTCATTAACATCAGTTCAGTAGGTATCAAACACCCAGCGCCTCCACATTTATCAATTAAAGAGACAAGCACTATGGTCTCTTTACCACTAACCAACCACAGCGCCATCCCTTGCAGAGAGGATTTATTTGGAATTGCAGCAATAGTAAGAATAGTAGAGGCGATTCTACCATTGCCATAGACAAAGATTCTTTACTGTAAGAGCAGTGAGACTGTGGAACTCTCTGCTGCAGGAGGTTGTTATGGCGGACTCTATGTACATGTTCAAGAGAGGCCTGGATGACTTTCTGGAGAGAAAAAATATCACGGATTATGGGGATAAACCCGAGGATAAATTCGTAAAGGTTGGACTTGATGGACTTGCGTCTTTTTCCAGCCTTCTATACTATGATACTATGAATCTGGACCTTCAAGTTCCCTCAGTTTCTCCAAATAGATTTCTGCTATCCCTCAAGGTCTGATACAAGTGATGGAAATGCTAGTTGAGCATGAACACCCATGTTTAATTCATATGGACTGCATAGGCTCTTTTCACCTAATCAGACACTTATTCCATATCATTTGTATAGTAGATAAGCATTTTTGTTACAATCCCCCTAAATAAAAATTGTCACTCATAAGCTTCCTAAAGATGTGGTTAAATACCATAAAATACCTTGATTATGATTTCTTGATTATGTAGGTACTTTATTTATCTAATTGAAGTTAAAAAGCCACAACTGGATTGTCTTTACAAGGTATTGTTCTTGCTCCTCTCAGGTGTGACCTTCTGGAACGTCCCAGCAGTGACCAGCCTCTTACATTCCAGGACCAGCGGGTGAAACTTTCCTTTACACCCTTTAAAGTGCTATCTCTACTGTTAGTTCTGCAGAGATAGGGAGCAATAGGAGATTCCAAATGATTCATGTTTTCAGAAATCTGGTAATATATACTGTACCAATGGCTTTTCATTAGATTTCTACTTGCTAAATCTCTCTGGTCTCTTGTCTATTTTCATAAGAATTTTCATAAAAAAAAGATAATGGAGAATAGTCGTTCTGGGATCTTTCAAAATTCAGCATTTTATCTATTCTTCTTTCAAGAAAGGTGTTGCTGGTTGTGGTTGGGCTCTAGACACAGTCTCACTGTCCAGTCACTGCTGCCAGTGCAGAGACACTCACCATGTGGCAAATCAAACCAACAAAAAACTAAGCCAATTTATTTATAAATATTTGGAAAGAATAACAGCAAAATCACACTGCAAAGCATTGTGAATCTTCTACAGCAATATTCTGACTGTATGGAAAAAATATGTAATATAATTATGGGATTATTCTGCAATCATAACATTTTAACCCAATTTGTTACCTGAACATTGTGATTATGTACTGCTAAAAACTATAATAATTCAGTATGATTAAATGTATTCACTATCAATTGCAGACAGCTTGCATTTTCGTGTTATTTTCTTTTCATTTGATGGTCTTTTTTTTATCCAAGGACTATTAGCCTTTTGAAGCTTTTTTCCCTTGTGGAAGATTCAATCCCGAGATTCATGAAATAGTTGTATGATCCCTTGCTGAAACCATTTATTACTTTACAGTTAATGATGTTTAAAGGGTAACTCTATCCAGCAGTGAATAGGTGATGTTAGGTGAATATACTTCATTTACTAGTTACTTAACCCAGTTTCGTTGCTGCTTGGATGTTCAGGATCAGTTGTGGGTTAATAATTAAACATAAAGCATTTTGCAATAGTGGCACTTATAGTCATCAGTCGTATTAAGGTGAAAGCTCTTTTTAAGGGATCCCACATACTGCTGTGCTTCTTCTGTGAATTAAGGACCATGCAATGTCCTGGTTCACAGACAGACTACAGGACAGGACTCAAGGGACACAAGGTGTTCTTTCCTGCAACAGAGCAGCACCAAACTTTAACCAACTCTGCAAGGTGGTCCATCCATGAAATGGAACACTGCGTGATGATTCACAAACCGACTATGGGGGGGGGGGCACAGCCCTAAGACATCGAAGCGAGCAAAACAAGTAGTGCAACATCACACTTTTGAAATTCATTGTATTTCCCACCAAGAAAGTTAGGCCCTATCCACAGGAAAGGGGCCTAACATGCTGATCGGTGATGAGCCCCCACAGATCCCGAAAACGAGGAGTCCCACGTACTTCCGGCAGACCCCTTGTATGCATGACCGTTCTGCTCCATTCATCTCTATGCAGCTGATGTAGATTGTGGCTAAAAATATTCATGAATAATGATATTGAAATGCTGATTATTAAGGACCTGTCCAATTGATACAGAATCTATGGATGCACATACCCTTTAGCTTAACCTTTACTGTCTTCCACATGAGTTATTTCCATGGTATCTAATATGTTACATGTAACAGATGGTAAGTGACTATTTTTCATATATGTGCAATTTAATCACAGGGATCAATAATCAGGTAAAGGTGAGGCATTATGTCCAGTCAATAGTTTTTCGCTTTATTAATGTCTTTCTCAGCAAAGTCCCTGTGATTTATAATATTAACAGTGCAATCTAAGTCGGTAAAATCTCCAAACTAGAACTGTGATCAGGATTTGGACATGTATTATTCTGGTAAACCTATACCAAACCGTGGCATGTGACCACATAGGAAACTAAAGTTTTAATTTCTGTTCCAGAATTGCATTGTAAATATGACGATCCATTGCTGTGTATCGCTTTTCAGTCTCTTCTAAGAAGTACAGTGGATCTTTTACAGTGAGTGGATTAAAGCCCTCTTTGACCAGTTCCACTTTACGCTGCTTGTAGGTTCCAGTGACTTCAATAGAGTCCTGTAGATGAAAGCAATACTTCATTTATTAATACATAATTGTATAACAAATGTAAAATTGTAAAAAAAAAAAAAATAGTACTTGTAATATACATTAAGTAAGACAGGTTCTCTTTCTACTGCAGTGAGCAGTGTATATGAAAGCCTTCTGAGGTCCATCCATTAGGAATCTAATGATTAGCTAATGATTTATTCTATAAATGTACAGTATTGTAAAAGGATCACTGACTAATATGATTTAACAAGTATATGTAACCTAGATGAATGGTTTTGGTTAATATAAAAAACTGTTACCTGTATTCTTATGAAACGAGGTCTGGCATAGTTAGGTAAATAATCTGAAACTTTTTGGTAAAGTTTTTCCCCATCAAATGATTCACCTTCCTTAAGTTTAATGGCCACCATTCCAATTCTTCCTTCATGATCTGAAAAAAGAAAGTGACAAAAATCTTAAGTGGACAAATGGTATAATGCTGCATTTACACAAACGTATGAGGGATGTGTCCCTCGTAGAGAGCAATTGCCACACAGAGCGATACGGTGGTGCACACATTCAGCACCGTACCACTCCATACATGGGGAAAAAATAGGACATGTCCTATCTTTTCCCATGTGCAAGGCTCATATGCCATGCATTTCTACAGAAAGGGGAGGGGGTCACCCCTCCTCTCCATCACAGTGTTACGTATGCCTGGACATAGCTGTACGGGCAAATGTTTGTCTAAATTCAACCTAAGAGTTTTTTCGGAGTTAGAACATAAAATGTCATCCCCTTCAGGGAACATGATTGTAGAATAACTAAAGAGGCATCTTTTACTCTAAAGGATCATCCTTCTCTTCATTATTAGGACAGGCTATTCTATAATGACTCATAATCCTTAGGTGGCCCTGCAGAGAAATTGTGGGACCCTGCTTTATAAAGGGGATTTTCATATTTAAAGAGAACCTGTCATCAGCAACACCGCCCACAAACAGTACCTTTTAGATGTCTTTATACATTTTGCCTTTTATGCATGGGATTAGAGCCAGCATTCTTCTAAATTAGACATTTATTGACTGCCTCTTTTCCATTGGGGCAGGGGAAAGTAAAAGGGAGCTGTATATGTCTGCAGTTGAATATTGGCAAACGGTCCCTTAGTACTAGTTCCATACTGGCAGCATGGCGGAAGCAATGACACCTGTCAATTAGGACCATGGAGGCAGGGCATTCCTGGGACCCACTTTCTGTGATCATACTTGCCTCAGGTGAGTTGCATATGAGTTTACAAACTGATTTTTAACATTGCAGCCATGGGATGGAACCATTTAGGGACAAGGGCAATGCTTTTTATAGTTTTTAATGAAGTATATATTTTGAGTGGGTTAATTCGAATGGCAGGTTCCTTTGATGACACTATTCCTCTAGGTCATCAATATCAGATTGGTGTAGGCCCGACAAAAAGAATCCCCACTGATCATCTGTTCCTGTGTCGTATCTGAGAACAGAGCTGGACTCCATTCTGTAAATGCTAGGAACAACCGAGCAGTAGGGATTCCAAGTGTCAGACTCCCAGTATCTGATATTGGTGAACTATGACCCTTGCACTGGAAGATGATTTGCATTTTTCTAAAAAGACAATTGTTGGCCATGGTGACCAGAAAGCAAAACAGAGACAAACTCCCTTTTAAGACCTGGACTGGATAACATATATTTCTGTACTTACAAGGAACTGGAACTCCATAGACATTGGCTTCCTCAATAAAGTCAGTCATCCCTACAATATCTGCTACTTCTGTTGTTGCCACATTTTCACCTTTCCATCTGCAAAAGAATAACATTGTTTATAGAGAATGTATGGCCAAGCACAACCTGGCTTTCAGGAAGCCTTGTGACATGACTTGGGATTAAGCCAGTAAACCTCTTCTAGAAGGACTTCCTGTAGTCACATAATCTCAGTCTAAATACACGTTTCCTACCACACCACCAGGCTGGGTTTACATCTTGTTTTGTGAACATGTTTAGCATATATATCAGAAAGGTTCACGCCGAATGTGTCAATTGTCATAAGCTGTAAGATGGAGGTCAAAAGAGCATCCTTTAGGCCTCCGCCTGGTCACTATGTTGCCAGCAAGAAAACACAGGATGGAATTGTATAGTAGACTGTTTATGTACAGTAGTTAGTACTTTGTTTAGCCCACCTTGTATAATACCTTTGTGTTTACTATGATTACTAAGCAGCTGCATAGCTCAGGTGCAGTGTGTAGTGTACTCCACAATTTCCACTAATAATATGTTCAATTGGCTCATCTGGAAAATGTCCCAGTTATTTAATCCGGGCCATAGACGGCATGCACAGCTAGCTTAGGCAGAACGTATTTTGTTCAAGAACAAAGAAATGTAAGAATCAGATTAGCTGGATATGCATTATTATAAGTGTATTCAAGGAGGGGACAAGGCATTTTGGCGCCCTAGGCATTCACCTATAGCACAGCAGTGCCTATAGTAATGTAGCTTAACTTTGCCATATATAAATGTAGCACTGGACACTTCCTAGTAATATAGCACAGTGCCCCCCTAATTATGTAGCACAGGTTCCCCTAAATATGTAGCACAGGTTCCCCTAATTATGTAGCACAGGACCTCCTAGCTCCCTGCAGCTTCCTCTTAGGTTCTGCGCTTATTCTCTATGACACAGGCGGTGTCAACGACATTATTGCATCCTGTTATTAATGGTATGTGTGTGCAGGAATGCACTCCCCCTAGGTTAGGAACCAGGGGTGCCCCCTAGGTGACTGCCTACACTTACCCACCCGTCGTCCCGGCCCTGAGTGTATTACAACCCTGCACACAAAACACTCACAAAGCTGAAGTAAAAACAGTTATAGCTTTACTTCGTGTAAACTCGACTGTGTAAAGGAGCTGTAAAATTGGCAAACCTTCTCTGTAAAAAAATGATTGCATATCGGCCATATTTCCTAGACATAACACTGGAGACCAGATTCATATATTATGCTCAGAGTTTCTGCAAATAACTCGCTGCTAACCAGCAGAGAGATATTATATGTTTTGTTTGGGTCTTTACAGGTCCTTATACATCAGACATGTCAAAGGGAAAAAACCCTTTTAGAAAATGAAAGAAGGGCTATGTTTACATATGCCAGGCTTTTTACATAAATTTCAATAACTGCAAATCCGCACCATTCATCTGACAGGGCGATGTACTTATACTTTGTACAGTTTTTAGGACAGGCCATAGTCTGTCACGACACCCCAACATCAATCCTCACACTACAAGACTCTGTGGGCAGGAGGCGCCAGCAGCCTCCCACTGCCCCCGAGCAAAAAAAAAAAAAAAAAAACTAAGTACACCTTCTAGAGGTCCTCACAGCTCATCTTCTCCCCTCTTCTTCAGCAGTAGCGCGACAAAGCTCTGTGTGCTCCTCTGGTGAGCAAACTGTGACATCAGTGTCCTGGCTACCTATATACTGCGGGAGGGGTGCTGCAGTTTGCTGTATACCTTTTTACTAGGAGGAGGGGGGGTGCAGTTTTCTGGTTACCTATATAGTGGAATGGGAGGCTCCAGTGTGCTGGCTATCTATATACTGGGGGAGCTGCAGTGTCCTGGATACCTACATACTTTGGGGGGGGGGGGGCTAAATAACTATATACTTGGGTGGATTTTTGTCATGTTTTTAAACTGCCATGCTTAATAATTATTGTTTGGATCTTTTAGTTTTCTCCCTTTGGTTGCCAGTGCAGTGCAACCATCCTTCAGAGGTAATACAGTGTGTCAATGGGGTCCGTCATTGATATGTATACAGATTCAACATCATGTATATATGTCTAATAGAGAGGGGTAAAGTATATGTACAATCTACTAAAGGGAGGATGGTATTTAATACAAGGAGCACAGTATCTATCTATATTTATTACACAGTATGAATTATAAGGGAGGACTGCATGTATACATTCATTATGGGGATACTGTTTACATGTAAATTAAGGACTCCGTACACAATATAATTTCAAAGAGAGGGTACATTTAAAAGGGGGACACTTTATATTGGAATTAATTTGGGGGAGCAATGTCTAAGGTAACTTTGCTAATAGTCTGAAAACGTATGTACCCTTTACTACTACAAGAAGCTTGTTGACATCGTACCTAAATGTGTCGCCGACACGATCCTGGAAGAAAATGAAACCTTGTTTGTCAATCATTAGCAAATCTCCAGAATTAAAATACATATCTCCCTTCTCAAACACATTCCGGAGTCTCTTCTTCTCAGTCTGTGACTCGTCTCCTGCATATCCCGTGAAAGGATTGGTAACTGTAATTTTTGATATTAACAAACCAGTCTCTCCTGTGAATAAGTGGGAATCAAGAACAACAGGTGTAAATAAACAGAAATGAAATGAAATACATGTTGAATAAGTGTGCACTGATTTCAGATATGTTTCCTCAGCTGTGCCTTGAAATCGGACTGCGTGCTGGCCAGATTACATCTTGCATCATAGTGATCATGAAACTGAACAAAAAAAAAGAAGAGAGAAATGATATGTAGATCCAATAGAAAATAGACTATGGGGTTTTGCATTACGGACCAGTAAAAAAAAAAATGGACTTAAGATATGTCGCAAACTTTGTCTCAAAGCCTGCGCCAAATTTTAAGTCCCTGTTTTTTTCTACTGGTCTGAAATTCAGAACACCATTGTTTTCCTTTTGGACCTACCTATCATAGTGATCATGATCGGCGCTGCTATACTGCTAACAATAGAGGAATCCTTTCATTATATTTCACAATTTTTTTTTATAAACAAAGAAACTATCATTTTGTCTTTGGTGTGCTACAAAGGAAATAAACCACTTTGTAGTGTCTTGGTAGTATCTAATCCAAACATGACTATTAGTCTGTGTTTAGATACTGTTGGAGGATCATATCTTTATTAAATGTAAAACCACTTGATTTACGGTAGCAAGAAAACTTCTTTTAAAATTATGCAAATTAGGCTCTGGCACTCTTATGTATGACACACAGGGCACTCGGCGCTCTTCTCACCTCCTAATTATGCACGCCTCCAGCCTGCATTTGAATCTGGCCACCCCCTCCCCCGGAGGGATTGGGTGGATTGTAATGCATGCCAGAGGCGTGCATAATTAGGAGACAAGCAGTGTGCCAAGTGCCCTGTGTGACATACATAGGGGCACCAGAGCATAATTTTACATAGTGGTTTTATGTCTAATGAAGATATGATAATGCAACAGTATCTAAACGCCAACCAGTAAGTAAGTGTGGTTTAGATTCTACCTAACAAAGTGGCTGATTTCTGTAGGAAATTCGGTTCTACTACTGTACTGTACAGCTCAAGATTAGATGAACAATCTGGTGTCTTTATTCACTCACCATCCGATGTTTCGGCTGCCAAAGCAGACTTTATCAAGCATGATTAATAAAGACTGCTCTGGCGGTTTGAAACGTTGCATTATCGGTGAATAAAGACACCAACTCACCAAGTCCACCAACTCTTTGTGGACCTCCATTTGGCTATGATTACATGTTGAGCCCTGGTGGTGCTTTGTAAAGAACCCAAATGCAGCCATATCTTATAATATATAAATGAATAGGTTGCTTTCATAAAAATAAAAAAGTTATATTAATATAAAGGACATCTTCCACCAGGATGAAGGATTGTAAATTAAGCACACTTACATACTGATGTGTGCCTCCTCTTTCAGGATCCACTCTTCTTTAAGCTTCTTAAGCCCTTGTTTTTATCAAAAATGAGCCAAAGGGGCTCCAGGATCCATCAACATCTATGGAGTCCAGAGACCCACAGGCTCATTTGCATAATTTTTCATAAAAACAAGGACTTAAGAAGCTAAGCTAAAAGAAGAGTGGATCCTGACCAAGAGGACACACACCTGCATGGCAGTGTGCTTGGTTTACAATCCTTCATCCTGGTGGTAGATATCCTTTAAATGTGGATGAAGTTCCCTGGGGCTCCAGAGCATTTCTACCATGCTTGTTACCTCCTCTGGCTCCGCAATTGAAGACGTCACTGCTACAGTGAGTAGCAGCTGGTAGGAAGAGGGGGTTAGGGAGGAGGAAGTGGGAATAGAGAAAGTACTCTCGGGGTGTGAAGCTGGAGCCCAGAGTGGCAACATAGACACATTTACATAAATATAACTTTTTTTTTTAAATAAAACAAGCCGCTAATTTATATAATAAAGATATAGCTACATTTGGGTATTTCACCTCTACAAAGCGCTGTTATTCAACATACCTTATATACTCGAGTATAAGCCTAATTTTTCAGCACAAAATTTGTGCTCAAAAACCCTAACTCGGCTTATACTCGAGTCAACTAAAAAACCTTTCTGACGTCACCTGTGGGTCCTCTTCTGTCTGAGACAGTCTGAGACAGAAGAGGACCTATGGGGGACGTTGGAAAGATGAGTACAGTGTTATTTTTTTTTTCCTACTACAGGGGCTGGGCAGGCTGTATGCTACAGGGGCTGGCAGACTATATACAGGCGGTCCCCTACTTAAGAACACTCAACTTACATACGACCCCTAGTTACAAACGGACCTCTGGATGTTGGTAACTTACTGTACTTTAGGCCTAGGCTACATTGATCAGCTGTAACAGTTATCACAGGCGTCTGTAATGAAGCTTTAGTGTTAATCTTGATTCTTATGACAACCCAACATTTTTAAAATCCAATTGTCACAGAAAGCCGCGTGATATCAAAATAAATTATCCAGACATTTCAGAAATTATGAAAATGTAAAGTAGACAAATGGGAAATGTTATTCAGCAACTTATTTAGGTGGTAAATCTATCTGCCTGAAAACGCAATGATTTTGAATTTCGAAAATGGCAAATTTTTCAAAAAATTTATCATATTTTCTTTTTTTTGTAAATAAACGCAAAACTTATCTGTCAAAATTTACCACTAAAATGAAGTACAACATGTGTGGAAAAAACAATCTCAGAATCGTTTTGATAAGTAACAGTGTTCAAAAGTTATAACCATATAAAGCAAAGCAAGTCAGAATCCAAAAAATCGGGCTGAGCCTTAAGCTACAAAATGGCTGCGTCCTTAAGGGGTTAAAGGGTGAAAATGTTATCGTTGCTGCCATATTCTTTGAGCCGTAACTTTACTTTTCTGTGGAACGTTGTAAAGGCTTGTTTATATTGCAGATTATTAGATTTTTATTGGTTTTGTTTTGGGGGCTGTGTAAATGAAACATTTTCTTCATTTTTTGGGTCAGCACAATCACATCACCGGGTTCTAATACTTATAATTTTATTTTTACATCAACCTATTTCTGTGAGGTCTTTCTTTTATATTTTATTTTTAGTTTTTAGTGGAATGAACAGCTTATTTTTCTTACAATTGTTTTGAGGTGTTATAATAAATGTTGGCCCCGTTTTTTGTTTATTTTTACAGGATAATAATTTTTTAAAATGTATATGCAACACCCCTGCCTATGCATAGGCAAGGTAGTAGTTGCAAATAGCGCCCTCTTCATTTCAGGAGCTGTTGGGGAGACTGATCACCTCTCTATGAGGTCTTTTAAGTACTGGAGAACTTAGTAATTGGATATGTAGCCACTGCCTGTTAAGGCAAGAGTTAACACTGTGAGATGTTACTGTCCAATGATGTTCTTGTAAAGCAAGCTGGAAGCTAAGTGGAGAAGTGCTACCACCTGACCAGGCTGGGTGGACGCTTATGGTCTGTCTTAGTGATGGAAATTCCATCTCTTCTTAGTGAGCTGGATCATTAGGCTCCGCTCACTAAGAAGACCCGGCTCTTCTGGCGCCTGAACGGCTCCTTATTAAATATATAACCGGGGGCCGTAGGCCAGTCAGGCGCCCGCACCACTCCACGTGTAACCCGATATTATCGTGTTAAAGGGGGCGTGGTGAGCCATTTAGGGGTGGGGTTCAGTGAATGAGCTCTATGTGCCGGCTCAGTCGTGCACAACCCATCACTAGTCTGTCATCCAGGGCAAGTCCAGAGACTTTAGCCCAGAGCCGAGATCCACCACCCGGACTCCATCTGTACCAGCCCAGCCTAAAGCTACTGCCAGGCTGCGTGTAACCTTCCTGTGGACCAGCTCTCCATGACTTTTCCAGCATGCGAATCTGCTGTTAATCATTTGGTCGTTGCCTGCTGTTAAAATTGATTTCACAACGTTGCCTTCGTCTAATCCCTGGATACGGATCCATCCTATAGACACGTCAGAATACAGAATACTGTAAGTAAAGCAAAAAAAGGGAATTCACTATAAAAATATATCTCCTAATGCTTGTTAGAGATGAGCGAGCACTAAAATGCTCGAGTGCTCGTTATTCGAGACAAACTTTTCCAGATGCTCGAGTGCTCGTCTCGAATAACGAGCCCCATTGAAGTCAATGGGAGACTCATTTCTTGTGAGTATATAAAGTTATGGGGGGGACATTTATCATACGCCAGTGTATGATGGCACCCACTCTCCCACTTGTTGTGCCGGATACATCAAAAGGCTTAGGCCTCTTGATGTATCTGGCGAATGGTGCGGCCGCCGGGCAATCAAAACATTTTTTGTGACCTTTTTCAGATTTTTACAGACACGTACTTTGTAAATGTACACAGCCCAGCAGTATCTAGCCATGGGGCCCATATGCGTTGGAATTTTGCATTTGCTTTCCGTTCGCAAAAAACACTTGTTTCCAAATGAATGATGATATTAATAATAATAATTCCTTTATTTATGTAGCGCACACAGATTACGCAGTGCTGCACAGAGCTTGCCAAATCAGTCCCTGATTTGCAGATGTTGACCCTGAGACTTGAACCCAGGACCCCCAGCGCTGCAAGGCTGTAATGCTAACCACTAAGCTACCGTGCTGAAACATGCAGAACTATGCAGCCAGATCTTGTTCTACCAAACATATATGTCAATCGCTTCGCTAGAAGCATCACACTAAAGAACCACTTTTCTAAACAAAATTGTATGGAAGATAGTACCTATGCATCTAATGCGCCTGCTTTCACTGGTTCCATTAATGACATTGTTACCAGTGAAAACTCGTGCATGAATGAAATTTCCTCCTTAATTTATGATTGCCCTATCTTTGAGGAACAAGTTGATATTTTGACACTGAAATCGCTTATGTGTGAATCTTGCCCTAAAAATGATAATACCAACAAAAAATTTCACACAAGCAATCGAGAATTTTATCCCATTATCTCTCATACATCCAACTTGGACAAATTCCAGGAAGCCATCGAAAGGGACCTTGTTGAATTAAAAAACAGGGTCAACACAAAGAACAGTGGCTTCTCCAATTTGTCCAAAAAGGAAAAATATGCTCTCAAACAGATAAAGGAAAATACGGATATTACAGTGAGACAAGCAGACAAAGGGGGGTCAGTGGTTATTCTTAATGCTGCCCTCTATGAAAGGGAAAATATGGCCATGCTGGGGAATACAGATACATATAGAAGAGTGAATAGCGATCCTACTATGACATGTCAGCTTAAATTAAAAAAGATACTTCAAGAGGGTTTAAGCATGGGAGTTTTAGATAATAAAATGATGGAATACTTGTATGTAAAAAATCCCATAACTCCTATTTTCCATTCTCTACCCAAAACCCATAAGAACGTATTTCCACCCCCGTTACGTCCTATTGTAGCCGGCATAGGGAGCCTTGGGAAAAGGCTGGGTTCTTGGGTAGATCATTTTCTCCAACCCCTTGCGAGGGTTTCTCCCACTTTCCTTAGGGACACAAAACATGTCTTACAAATAGTGGACAACTTAGATTGGCACAAGTCCTACAGTTGGGCAACTACAGACGTAACAGCACTGTATTCGTCTATTCCCCATGACTTGGGTTTGACTTATTTGGGCAAACATCTGGACGCTTACAGTAATTATACTGATGAACTCAAGGAGTTTTTACTTATGGCGACCAGGTTTTTACTGGAGAATAATTTCTTTTTGTTCAATGGTCAGTTTTTCTTTCAGGTGGAGGGCGCTCCTATGGGGGCTAAATTCTCCCCATCATTTGCTAATATCTATATGATACAGTGGGAGGAGAGATTCATCTTTTCGTCCGACAACCCGCACCGGGCATCTATTAGGTGTTTGGGTAGATATATAGACGACCTGGTGTGGGTGTGGGCCGACACTGAATCTCTCTTCCAGGAGTTTGCCCTCTACCTGAATCTTAACGACATGAATCTCACTTTTACGTATTTCTTTGGGGGAAAGAGCATCCCGTTCTTGGATATTGAACCCTTAGAGGGGCACAGGAACATGTTCAGGTCGTTCCTTATCGAAAAGCGACTGCAGGGAATTCTATACTTTTAGCTTCCTCATGCCATCCCTCTCATGTTAAACACAACATCCCCTATGGGGAGTTAGTCAGAACAAAAAGGAATTGTTCCGATGACCGTGCATTCGAGTTGGAGACCCAGTTTCTGTCACACAGACTTCAGAGTAGGGGGTACCAAAAAAATGTAATCAAAAAAGCGGAGAAACGCATTAAACAGGTCAACAGATCTGACTTTCTCCGGAATATTGACAAAAATAGAAAAGACATCCAGGGCAGTACTCAACTTACCTTCAGCACGACTTTTAGTAGACAGTTCAACATAATTAAAGGTATAGTTAGGAAAAATCTCCCAATTCTTACACAAGATCCAGAATTATACAACTTAATAAAAAACGGAGTTAGATTTATTCCTAGAAGAGCCCCAACCCTGGGTAACCAACTTTCTCCTAGCTTGTATCAGAACAAAAATGTTAAGATTTCTCCTTGGCTTGCGTATCCAGGGAACCATAAATGTGGCCACAGGATATGCAAGATGTGTTCTCATGTTATACCAGGGAACAAAATTTTATCATGTTCCACAGGACAACAACATACTGTTAAATCTTATATTAACTGTAACACCACCCATGTGGTATACATTGTTTCTTGCACATTATGTAGGGTTCAATATGTTGGCTGCACTACAGGTCCCCTTAAGATCAGGTTACGTAGACATCTATCTGATGTCTCTAATAATGCATATAACATATCTGCAGTTTAACGACATTTCAGAGACACACACAACAAGAACTGTGCAGGATTTAAATGGCAAGATATTGAAAGGGTTAATCGCCCATTGAGGGGGGGAGACCATCAGAGAAAAGTGCTCAATAATAGAGAATCCTTTTGGATTTTTTCTATGGATACCAGGACACCTAAAGGATTAAATGCTAGACAAGACATTATTCTCTGTTACTGATCTTTTATATTAGGGTGTTCATAACTATATGCATAACAGCTTTCTTTTCTGTATTACTATATATTGTATTTGTTATTATTGCTATCAGTGCCACTTTTGGATTAACCAGCATTATGTATGAAAATTTACTCCATTTTGGAACTAATTAATTATTTATACTGTATACTCATAGTGGCATTGTTTGTAATGATATTTTTCTATATTACTATCATGTTTTTCATTTTTTACATTTCCCTAAGTCGATAAAGTTTTTAACCTTAATAGGCGTGACTTATGAGTGTGCTACGAACTTCTCTGATCACGTGATGGGTGTTTCCCATCAGGAGGGGAAGGTCTTTCTATGTATGGTTACTACAAATAGTATGTCCGCTCACATTTTATGTAAACCTTGACAAAGACACTGCTGTGTCGAAACGCGTCGGTCTGTGACGCTTGCTGTGTTTTTCCTTTTTGTGGTTTTACCCCTTGGATTAATAAAGAGAACATTTTTTACTCATCGTTGTGTGCTGGACCTGAAGCTATATGTTTCGCCAAGTTCGTAAACATATATGCTCACTCAACCCAAGCACTGATGTCTACTGAACGGGAGAAAAGTGTAAGCCCAACCCCTCCATTTCCCCCAAAGTCTGTGGAGTTTGGCTAGAAATCATCTAACATGTTTAACCAACTAAAAAAGCTCCTAAGTACAGAATTTAACCCCCCAACAGATCACCCTATTGTAACTGGATTTAAAATAGGCTGTCTTGTGTCTCTGCCTTCATTCAGTGTGTAGGAAAGGACTTGCTTCTGAGTTTTAGTGTAATGGCAACAACTGCTACTGGGACATGAACCTAACTGCTTCTGGCACTGTGTCGCTGTGTTTCTACAGCACTGAACAAATAATTGGTCCTATAAATTACAATTAATAATTATTCCAAGCCAATCCCTTTAAATTGCTGTGGCAATGTCTCCTGTAGAGCCCAATAATTTTTTTTCTACTTCTTTTTTAGGGTCTTACACAGAATTTGTGGGACAAGAGTAATGAACTGTTACGTTAACCCTCTGATGCCACAGTCCTTATAAGTTTTTGCATTTCTGTTTTTTGCCCCGCTCCTCCCAGAAGCCAGAGCTTTTTACTATGTAACAATTTGGACCTTCTTGTGGCACCACTTAATATTCCTTGTAATGTAGTAGGAAGATGGGAAAAAAAATAAAAAAAAATATTTTCTTCATTTTCCTAGAGCTCTGTATATGCAGTTTTTACTGTGTACCTCCCCCTTAATGTTTAGGTCAATACGATCATGGAGAAGACAAATATTCCCTGGAGTCTTTATCTATTTCATACTTTGGTGTGCAGAGCTGTTCTGCTTGACTTATGATCATTGCCCCTCCCCCCATGATATCACAACAATGGCTTTGCCTATAGTTGTTAAAACCTGTGAAAACTGTCAGCACTGATCACATGTGTTAGCTTTGGGGGAATTTTGTGTAATACATTGGATAACCGCCCTGTTTGGGGGACAGAGACCTCTTCATACATACTTAGACAATGCACCATAATAATAGTTGGACATTCACTGATAAAATGTTGAATGACTCACTTTTAAATATTTAACCCTTATTGTCAATATATGGCCATTGTCTCTAACAGTAGATGTTAGATTTTTTTTTTTTTTTAATAAATCTTGCAATGTAATCTTCATATAAATTATCCCATGAGATCATTGCTTGTAGATCTTTAGTGTTTAAAATAGGTATAACATTATTTAAAATAACTTACCGCAGTCTCCACAGTTGTCTTAAGAGCCTGAAATTCAGGTGACGCTGTGTTCTTCAAATCTTCAGTAAAGTTTTTATTAGTGATCTTAAACTCCAGTGGAACAGTAGCAATAGATATGGCAGTGGTTGTTGCGGTAATTGAGCTGGCTGGGGTCATTGAGCTGGCTGTGCTAATGTTTGATGATGTTGGTGTAGCTTGGGATATATCTGATGAGTTGGAATGTGCTATTTCTTGTGATGTAGAAGTTGGTGATAAGGTTGAATTGGAGGGTGATGAAGTTGGATTGTTGGAGGATGTTATTACATGTGATGAAGTTGAGATTGCTAATGAAACACTTGTCGTTGAGGTATTTGTGGGTGATATGATTGTATCGTTCAGTGTTGTTGCAGTAGTAAATGATGAAGGTGAGTTCGTGGATGACAGTGTAACTGATGATGATGTTGATGCTGCAGTTTCTGTCACATTTGAAGTGCTTCCTGTCTCTGAGGATATCAAATGACTGGAAGTTATTGCACACATACACAGATAGACACTTCCTGCCAGCAACCAGCAGCATGCAGAGACTTCCTCTACAAGTTACAGAAATATAAGATCTTTATCCAGGGGAGGAGGGAGGCACAGCAGAGTCAACAATGTATTTGTGTGTTATATGCATCTCATGAATCTCATCTCTGATCTGTCTCAACTCTCTTTTTTCTATGTTCAGAAGCTAAATGAAAGTGTATATAAACAGGGACCTTGATAATCTAAGCCCATTGTCTGTACACATCTCATAACACAGAGGAATCATGACGTGTCTGCTTAGATACTCCCTGCCCACAGTCTGGAATCTTACACTGACTGTCACTGAGTGATAGGAGCTAAAACAGCAAGAACACTGAGTAAAATTTTAAAGTAAAGGTTTAAAATGATCTTTGTTGTGTAAGCATCACTAGGGGATTGAAATTTGAGAATGGTCTTTTATGGGCAAACCCCTTTAAGAAGAGTTTCCTCTATATTATATATACCCTATACTGTAGAACTGGTATTATTTCTTTATAGGTCTGGAAAGATAAGAATCTTAGACTGACCTTGGTGTCTCCTCTTTCTTTTAAGGCATAAATCATGGAGACTTAAATGATCATAATTTACTAGTGGAAAAGATCAACATATCCAATGGAAATAACGGAAATGAGTACAGAATTTCAGGGATTTTGGATTTTGGTGATATGAGCTCTGGTTATTATGTTTTTGAGGTTGCAATCACAATAATGTACATGATGATTGAAAGCAGCGACCCTCTGCCTGTAGGTGGATATGTTCTTGCTGGATATGAGAGCATAATTCCCCTGACAGATGAGGAGAAGGAAGCCCTGTTCACACTGGTGTGCTGTAGGTTTGCTCAGTCTCTGGTTATGGCAAGATACAGTGTCCTACACTGCCCAGAAAATGAGGAATATCTAATGATCACTGCCAAAACTGGGTGGAAGCATCTGATGACTCTGCTGGATATGGGAAAAGAAGTCATTGAGAAGATTTGGGGAAACACAGCAAGATCATACCTGTCATTAGGCTTCCTGAAAGTCATGCTTGATGTTAAGGGAGCTGCCTCACAAGGTAGCTAAAAGACATATCGTTTTCCTTATCCAATCCTGGAAAAACTGAATATTTCCCTAAATCCCCTAGTGGAGCATCAATGGCTATAAGTCTTCACATGCCTGCAAGGCGACCTTAATTGGCAAAATCCCTGTAAGAGATGACTTCTTAGAGTTACATGACGTGGGCATAACATATTGGACACTGAAATTATGTATTATAAAAAAAAAATAGTCATTTGCAACTGTCATTTCCCACTAACTTTTTGCTAGCATGGTGTAGTTTCCAAAATAGCGTCCAATGTTGGGTCTATATTTTTTTATTGTTTATCTCAGAGCCCCCAAAGATCAAATCAACCAATAAGCCTTCAAATGCACAAAGTCCTCCTAAATTCCCGAACCCTGTCTTCCCTTATGTATCAAGAGACACCCCCTCCATGTAATCTGCAACCAATAATCTAGAAAATGCTGAAAAATAAAATGTGTGGTGTAAAATCTAAAAACCTTCACAAAAAGTAATTATTAGAGATGAGCGAGCACTAAAATGCTCGAGTGCTCGTTATTCGAGACGAACTTTTCCAGATGCTCGAGTGCTCGTCTCGAATAACGAGCCCCATTGAAGTCAATGGGAGACTCGAGCATTTTTCAAAGGGACCATGGTTCGGGAATAAAATGTGTTATTTAATTGAAAAAGAATGTCTTCTGATAAGTTATCAGATGTTTGCATACATCTGATAACTTATCAGAAGTATAATTGTATATGAAATCGTAAAATGTAACAGGGCTTTTTGATTAATTTATTAGTTTATTTTTATTTGAAACTTTTTTTTTTCAATTCTTCTTTACTTTTTGACTTGTCCCACTATGAACATTGACATTACAGGCATACACTATGGACAGCCCTGGGGTCTTAGCTCAGACCCCGGGGCTTTCATAACAACGATCAGAACCCGCCCTTAAACGCTAGTGGGGGGGTGGGGCGCAGATCAAGCAGGAAATCTCCCTGCCATTTAAATGCTGCGGTCACACTATTTAAAGTAACCACGTGTTACTTTGGGATGTCAGTGGTAGATTGCCCACGACTCCCGATGCCGGCTAAGCTCTGGTGCAGAGCCAAGCGGCGCTAAGATTTTGACAAGTATGGCAACATTAAATAATTTTTTCTGTAAAAGAATAGCAGCCATAGGCTTTTTTTTTTTTTTACAGAAGCCATTCAGGATAGTTCTTCAAATGCACCAAGTTTCTATCACGGAGCATCAGAAGAACTTTGCAGGACATTGTGTCTTTTAAAAGCTGGGAAGCGACTGTTTCATCGCAGCTCAGGACTTGGACAAAAACCAGAGATCTGAAAAGCTCAGATAGCCGGTGTTTAACTCCTTAGACACCAATGTCACCCATTAGCATCTCGCAGATGTGATCACAGTGTGCTATTGATAACACATGGCAGGGTCCTTTGAAGAAGCCATGTCAGAGTCAGTTACCCCCTTGTGAGACAAAAAGCATTTTTATGTTAAAAAAAAAACAAAAAAACAAAACAAACAAGAGTCTGCAAAAAAAGTTAGGAAAAACATTAACAGAACCTCACCCCCCCTTTAAAAAAATAAAACATTTATTTACAGAGATAAGATATAGGCTACAAAACTATAATAGTAAAAATAAAACAATAACTGAATTGACAATTTTTTTATTAACCCATCACATAAAAATATACAAAGCTACAGGTCTACCCACAAGCCCTCATATAGCTATGATGACAAAAAAAAAATCAAAATGTTATGGTTCCTAGAAGGCAACAATGTAAAAAAATATTTTTCCGTCAAAAGGATTTTACTATGCAAATGAAGGTACCGGAGCCGGTACCAGAAGCAGCGGCTGTCAGCTGTCTAGTACAGTTGACAGCCTGCGCTAACACCCGCGATTGGAGCTGGCATGAAAGCTAAAAGTGGTCGGGACAGGGCTGCTTAAAAAAATACAAGAGGTAATTACATCCCGGTGCCCTCCCGTAATACAGCCTGCGTCACTCGGTCCTGGCGCCATGTAAACAAACATGGCCGACAGAGCAGCGCGTGGAATCAGTTCCGGCCGCCGGACCGACAACTTACGGCACACATACACAATGCTGTGGAATAGGGATGGGTAGGCATGGCTGGCCACGGCCGGCCGGAAGACTGAAGCCAGCGCTGCGTCCGGCGGGACCATGTTGTTATACATGGGCCATGACCAGAGGTGTAGTGACAGCAGCGCTGGATAGATAGGCGAGGCACCGGGACAGGGGGGTAAGTAATCTTTATTTTTTAAGCGGCCTGTCCCGACCACTTTTATCTTTTTTCAAAAACTCGGACAACCCCTTTAAGGACGCGGCCCCTTCTTCAAATCTGACATGTGTCACTCTAAGTGGTTATAGCTTTGTAACGATATGGCTATCCAGGGGATTTTGCGATTGTTTCTCGGGGACACACGGTCTTTCCAATTAGGTTTAAAATTGGATGAAAGCGTCCGTTTAGCTTATGAAAAAAAAAAAAAAATTTGGCAAAATTGGAAAAATCGTGATTTTAAAAGTTTAAATTCTCGACTTTTGATGCAATAGTCAAAGCAACCCAATAATTCATAAAACTCATTTCACAAATGTCTGATTGTGTGGCATGGTTTTTAAGATTCACATATTTTACAGGAGTTATTGAGGCTCAGAATTTAGGTATCATTTTCACATTTTTTGAAAAACCACATCACCAAATCTGTAGTTAGAGGGATGCTCAACTTAATAATTGGACACTGAGAGCTCCTAAATAATAGTAGTGAGACTCGTAATCCCCATTGTGGAAACTACAACCCTAAGATGAAATGACCACTTTTAAGGAAAGTTGTTAATCTTTATTGTGTTTAAAGGGGTTAAAAACAAAATGGAGGTGCAGTCTGAAAATTTATATTTTTTCACAAAACTAATTTTGGGTGCGACACTTACATGTTCAATGGAGAATTAAATGAATAAAGGCTCCACAAAGTTGGTTACCAATCTCTCCGGTACACAGATACTCTGATATGTGGGGGTGGTAAACTGCGGTATGGGCGCACGGCGGCACTAGAAGGGAAGGAGGCGCCACAGGCAGATTGTAGTCAAGTGTACAGACTATAATTTTTTTTCTTTTTTTTATTGTGACCTCATAGGGGCTTACTTCTTTTGCCACAGGAGATGCACCCAACTTTTGCGACGTGAATTGGGGACTCTCTAGGCTAATTGGCTGAGATTTTATAATCTTTGTTGGTGGAGAAATGAAAATCACCAATTTTCAGGAAGATTTTTATGGGTTTTTTTTGGCCGTTTACAATACCTAAACATAGTATATATTTTTATCTATGGTGCCTACGATGACCAAAAGACCTCATTTCTAGAGAGTTTGTATCTTTCCCAGTATTACTGAATAAAAAGAATTTGGCAAAAATTTGGTATTTGCAGACCTTCTTCATATGCAGTAACTTTTTATTTTAGCCCATCAAAATGTTAATGGTTTTCTTTGCAGAAGGATTGTTATTTTTAGGGTGCTATTTTAGAGTGAAACATTTTTCTAAAACAATTTTTAGAGCATTTTCATAGGGTATTAATTGAAAATGAATTTTTCTGGAGCTTTTTCTGGGTGTTTTACGGGGGTCACTTTGCGGATTAATAACGATGCTGTTTTAGTATGCGTTGATACTGGCGCAGGGATACAAAATCTTGGGGGTTTTGTGATTTAGTAATGTACTGAATAAAAACCATTGGGAGAAAATCTTGTTCAGTTTACAGCACAATCTTTTATAGAATAACTTTTTTATGTTCGCTGACAAATATTGTTAGGGGCTTATTTTTTTTAGCGAGACGTTGTTCTTTTTAGTGGGCTGATTGGGGTGCATAAAAATTGGTGAAAGTATCTTAGAGAGTTTTTTTTTCGAAAGTTTTGCGTTTTTTTTCATTACGGAGTTTGTACCGTGCTGGGTCCAGACGATTAGTTTTAGATAAAAGATTGTTACGGGACGAGGCAATACCAAAGCGGCAGGGGATTTTTGTGTTTTTGATACTTTTATAAGTTGTTTTTATAGGGAAAGTGGGACCATTTAGGGTGGCTAGTGAATGCATTTATTTTGATTCTATTATAATGTAGCGAAACTGTAGTGTTTTGAATTTTTTTTAATTATAATACTCGAACTCTTGAACCAGGGATGCTCTGATGAACAGGGGGGGAGGCGCGAAAGTTTGCAGTCAGACGGAAAGGGGTACGACGGAAAGGGACGGAAACGGGAAGCTCTGGGGCACATGACAGTACTCGGAGCTGAACCAAGAATGGATCGGTAACCCCGGGAAGCGGCACGTGGGGGATCGATCCAAGGGAAAAACATTACAAGAAGCGGTATGCCAGCTCCCAAGCGACGGGGGGGGTAATAGCGCAGGCTGTAATGTACAAGGACAGCTGACAGCAGTGCTTTGGGTACGGCTCGGTACCTATTGCACTAGTAAAATCCTTTGACGGAAAAAAGATTTTTAAGTTTTGCCTTCGAGGAACAATAACATTTGATTTTGGTTTTGTATCAGTAGCTATAGTGGCTTGTGGGTTAGACATGTTAGCCTTGGATATTTTTATGTGAGGGTCAATAAAACATTGTTCAATCAGTATGTGTTTAATTTTACTATTATAGTTTTAGCCTATATGTATCTTGTGTAACAAATGTTTTATGTTGTAAAGGGGGGGAGGTTTCTCTGTTAGTTTTCATAACTTTTTTGCGACTGTTGTTTTGTTTTTTGTTTGTTTTTAAAAGAAAAAGATGTTGTCTAACAAGGGGTACTGACGATGAAAGGGAGTCTCCAAAGGACCTGCATGTGAGATCACATAGCACAAGGTGCCATTTTTCAAAAACTCGGACAACCCCTTTAAGGCCAAAAGAGGCTGAGTCCCGTAGGGGTTAATATTTGCTGTTGTATTGCATTTCAAAATGCAATGTAAACACCACGCGTGAATGCAGCCTAATGGTGCTGTCACACTGTGCCTACACTTCTAGAAATGAAGATAAACAGGCCTAAGGCCAGTGGCATGCATGGCATTTTTATCGCGCTTCTGCGCGTTTTAAAACGCAATGCACAGACGCCATCTTAAAGGCACTGGGGGGGGAGGGGGGTCTTAGTGCCGGGTCCGGGCTGTAATATCATAGCCCGACACTAACCTAACCCGATGTCCCTAAATCTTCTTCTGACACGCTGAGGTAGAATCCCGATAGGGCAGTCATTAAAGGGTTAAGAAGAGCTGCTGCTCCTCTATTGTCACTTTACATTTGGGTATCAAAAACTTCATCTGAAAAACTTAACGTGTGGACGCACCTATCTAGAAACTGTAAAAGCGAAAACTGAAATAATGCAAATGCCACAAGGAAAGACTTGACTCAATTGGATATGCATTGATCACATGCGTTTGAATGGAGATGCATATGCGATTGCGCCAAGGCTCCCTGTGTGGCGCTAAAAAGTTGCAAATAAAAATTGAAAACCCCCACTAGAAATGCGACCTCACCCGAAACAAAATTGCAACATAGAGACAGAAGGGTGAAAAGATATGTAATTCATAGGCCTCCATCACATGTATCACCTGAATCTGGCTTCATCCGACGGAGAACCAAATCTTGCTGTGAATTCAGTAGGTTTGGCCTCTTTGTTGTTACTCCTGTCAATGTTTGCTGCAGGTTTTCACTGTGGCTTTTATCATTTGCAATGGACCAGGCCACCTGAAGCTCTTACTAAACTCCTCTGCAGATCCCACCATTTCAGCAGTTATTATTTCCACACAGATATTTTGTAAAAACCTATGGCTGTGGTTGCGGTCACATTTCCGTTTACAAAACGCATCGTAAACGCGATGTTAACGCATGCGTTAATTAGGCAAATCACCTCTCCTCAGCTGTTGTATATGCGTTTCAAACGCAATGAAAACGCAGGTCAAAACGCAACGTGTGAACGCGCCCTCAGTGTCACACAGTCCTACCATAGAGGCACGGAAGCATACTACACAAAGCACAGAGCTGAACACAGTGCTGCGCTGCTTCTTGCTTACTGTGACAGGGTCTGCAGCTATTTGAATTGCCACAAGGGGGCAATAACTGCAAACACATTTGTGCACAGTTTTGTTCAAAGTCAGGGCAAACATTATAAAGTGTAAAAATGCTAAAAATAAATGTACATGCACGTAGAGAATAAAATGTATTATTTATTCATAAAAACATTGTAATGTGTGAACTCATGGTCTCAGAATATGTGCTTTGTTCTTTTAAAGGGGTATTTCCATTAATATTACAACATCACTCAAAATTATGACAGCAAATTATGGTTGTTAAGGGTCATAACTGCAATATAACTGAAATCTTCTGCAGCCCTTGATGGTAAAGGTACGGTCACTAGGTGCGTTTTGGTTGCATTTTCATTGCATTTTGAAACACATTGCAACAGCTGAGATGAGATGATTTGACTAAATACATTACTGTTAAAATTGGCCTGTAGTGCAAACGCAATGTTAACGCAGGTGTTTATGTTAGCTTTTTGTCAACACTTTGTAAAAGCATGCATTAACTTTGCATTTACAATGCGTTTAGTAAGCACAAATGTTAATAGTAATGTAATTAGGCAAATCACAGGTCAAAAGGGCGCGTCAACGTTGCGTTTTGACCTGCGTTCATTGCGTTTGAAACGCAGATGAACAACAGCTGAAAGGGGATGAGAGGTGAGTTTGCCTCTACATCACTGTTAACGGTTCTGTTTACAAAAATACACGTAAAACGTGGTGTCTAACATGTGTTACATCCGTTTACAAACGTAAACGGTAGTAATTAGGCAAATTACCTCACATCAGCTGTTGTATATTGCGTTTCAAACGCAATAAACACGCAACCAAAACGCAACGGTCGTTAATGTGCCCTCAGGATCTGCAACAAAGCGTTTCATGCCTTTTGCGGGTTCGTGGCCTTAAAACACAAGCTACTTTTTACTATACAGAAGTCAATTCAACACAAATTTTTTTTTTTTTTTTCCCTTTATTTTTTATGTGGAGAGGATTAGTCAGGGTAAGCGGTGATTCACACGTAGCGCTTTGAAAGCGTTTTTGGCGGTTTGTTAAGCCAGTTCCGTCAAAAACAGCATGCATTAAAAAACGGATGCGTTTTTAAAAAATGCATGTGTTTTTTGACGGACACTAAAGGGGGGCAGTTTATTGAAATTGATAAATGAGGACAGAAAAGATTATTGTTATTTATCGTATTGACAGTTTATGGCCCAAGTAAGTAGTAAATATTACACACTAGAGAAGTGGGGATTACTAAGATGAGCCAATAAAGTTAATCTTATATTGTTATGACTTCTGATATCAACTTCTCCAATTCCCACAATATGAGGAAATTCAAAGCAGAAAAGGTTTCAACTGTATTACCCTCCATTTCGTTTTGTATTCTTTTTATCAAATGTATTGACCACCTGCACTGCACTATATTTTGGACATGTTACACTTATTTAACAAAGGGTTAAATTATAGCAAAGAACTTTGTGTCTTTTTCTTTTGTGCACATGCATTTGGTACCGATTCCTTATATGACATTATTCACATTATCCCATATCTAACTGCAATTGAGATTCATTTATGCCAACACTTGGTATTGATCATTGCACATTTTGGGCATTAGTGGGGGTAACTTACTGTGTACAATACTCCATCTGCTGTTTTTATGCTTTTAAATATAAACAATTAATAAAGTTTGTTATATTAACCGCTTAGCGCTGTAACTAACAGCTGACATCCCAGTGTAACACTCACGGTCGGAGTTGGCTCCGACCACGGGTGCTTAACCCAAAGCGACCACAGCATTTAAACTGCCTTCTAGGGTCTCTCCCCCACGATCGCTTCCCCCCATCCCCACATCCCATCTGTGCTAGATACATTTAAAATTTGTCCATAATTAGTACGCCACTGAGGGTGATGGCACACGTGGTGTTTTGAATGCGTTTTTGGCCCATTTTTAAGCAGCCCGTCAAAAAATGTGTTTTGAAAAACACATCCGTTTTTTAAATGGGGTGAATTAAGATAATTGGTACTGCTTAAAAATGGGCCAAAAACATATTCAAAATGCCACGTGTGCCATCACCCTTAGAGAACTTACAAAACAAGGTTGTGAATTCGAGTGGTTTCCCGATTGTCAAACCTCTTTTGATACTATTAAAAATGAACTGTGTTCTGGGTTTATCCCCTCCAGGGAGGCTAGGGACAATACATTGGAGACCTTCTCCCTTATAAGCTATGCTAAAAAAGCCAACATCCCCCACTGTTACTTTACCTCAATGAAGAGAAGGCTTTAGACTGGGTGGACCGGGGGTTCCTCGAGGTGACCCTGGCGCCATTGGGAATTGGCCCTTTAATGCTTGCACGAATTAAAGCCCTATACAATCACCCACAGACCCAGGTCATAGTTAACGGTATGGCACATGTGGGGGCCATATATTATTATATGGGGCTGGATACTGTTTATACTGGGGGGGTCTGTATATATCTATATAGGGCCAAATTCTGATATACTAGGGGGTCTGTATATATTCTTATGGGGCCGAATACTGATATAAAAGGGGAGACTGTATATATACATATTGGGCCAGATACTGTTTTACTGTTGGGGGAGGGGGGGTCTGTATGTAATAAGCTAAACATATGCAGCTTTATATAATATAAATAAACTGGGGGTGGCTTTATGTGTGGCTGTATATAAATGAGCCGGGGGGCTTCTAAATATAATAAAACCGATGCCACTTGGAAGACGGTGATGCAAAAAGGATAATTTTTTTCCCACATTAGGGTTTTATTTGGCAAATTTAGTATGAAAAATATTGAAGTATGGTATTCCCGTAATCGTATTGATCCATAGAATAAAGATAACATGATTATTAGGCTTTACGGTGAACAACAAAAAAAAGTTCCGAAAACAATAGGAGATACCAGCCCCAAAATGGTAACACTGGAAAAATCATCTCATCCCGCAAAAAAAAAAAAAAATGTCATCACATGGCCCCAATAACGCAAAAGCTCAAAAGGGGCCAAACTAAAATCCTGGCAGCTGCAGCTGGCAATTTTATAATCGCACTGTTAAAGGGGTATTCCAGGAGTATGAATGTCTGATACAAAAACCCATGATGCTATAAATAAATGAATGTAACAAAACTCAATGTTATTAGTCACAAAATGGAGCTTAAATAGTTTGATTTTATGATTCAGAAAATGTTATGGCCTCTCTAAAGTTATCACCAAGATGGCCGCCACTGGAAACTACAAGTCCCAAGATCCTTTAGTTCTCATGAACTCCTCCCCCCTCTTATTCTCTGCTCCCAGTGATGATATAACAGGTTTTCTTGCTCTGTTACCATAGTAATGATGTGTAACTGTCATCACCAAAACACCAGCTATACTGGAATCACTGCAACCAACTGACTACTGTCAAAGGTAGTGGTGATCACATGACCTGCCCAGGCAGGTGCAGGACATGTGATGTGGACATGTGACCAGCGGCCATCTTCTGTCCTGTGTCTGGACTGATTAAAGGGCCAGTAGCATTTTAATTCTTCATTACAGTGTATGTCAACAGCATTTTTCTGCTAAGGGGAGCAAAATTTTAAATAACTAATTACATATTAGCTTATATTTTGAGGACATATTTCTAAATGAATTATGCTAATTCCTGGAATACCCCTTTAAGTATCAGTGTTCAAAAGTTATAACCATAAATAGAAATCCCTTAAACTACAAAATGGCTGCGTACTGAAGAGGTAAATACATTGTCCCCTGACTTTAATTTTCCAATCTATGTGGTGCAATAGGTGTCATGTGCCTTTAGTAAACCGAGGGGTTGGTGTTATTTTTGGGAATTGAAGAGCTGGTGAGGCAGTTTATATACCGTATACACTCAAGTATACGCTGACACAAGTAAAAACCGAGACCCCTAATTTTACCACCAAAAACTGGAAAACCTATTGACTCTAGTATAAGCAGAGAGTGGAAAATGCATTGCTCACAGCCTCTCAGTAAATACGTAGCCAGCCAGCCCCTAGTAGTATACAGCCAGCAAACCCCCAGTAGCAAACAGTCAGCCAGCCAGCCATCCACTTCCCATGTAGTATACAGCCAGTCAGCGCCCAGTAGTATACAGCCAGCCAGCGCTTTGAAGTATACAGCCTGCCAGCCCCCAGTAGTATGCAGCCAGCCCCATGTAGTATAAAGCCAGCCCCTATGTAGTATACAGCCAGCCAGCCCCCAGTAGTATACAGCCAGCCCCCAGTAATATACAGCCAGCTAGCCCCCATGTAGTATACAGCCAGTCAGCCCCATGTAGTATACAGCCAGCCAGCCCCCAGTAGTATACAGCCAGACAGCCCCATGTAGTACACTGCCAGATCCCTGTAGTATACAGCCAGCCCAGCCAGTCCCAAGTAGTATAAAGCCAGCCCGATGTAGTACACAGCCAGCCAGCTCCACATAGTATTAAGCTAGCCAGTCCCACAAAGTATAAAGCCATTAAGCCACATGTAGTATGAAGTGAGCCAGCCCCCAGTAGTATACAGCCAGCAAGCCCCCATGTAGTATACAGCCAGCTCCATGTAGTATACAGCCAGCTAGCCCGCAGTTTGCCAGGCACATTAAAAAAAACACACTCACCTTCGGGTGGTCCCGATGCCCGGCGCAGCTGCCTGATGCTCTGTTCCCCACAGCTCCTCTTCTTTCTTCTCTTTGTTGTAACAGCCGGCAGAGACGTGTCCATGCAATCTGCCAGCCAGCTCAGGAGCCGCAGGAACTGTGCCAAGGATCGGGAGCCGGGCAGAGCATCGGGGCATCGGCTTATACACGAGTATATACAGTACCTAAACATTAGGATTAAAGTAATATGAAATAAATCTTTGACCATTCCCTATCTTTGTTCACAAAATTTGGAATGCATTCTTTGTAGTGCAATCTGCTTACACAGGTAAGAAGTGTCCGGGCCACATATGTGTCGCACGCATCCCTTTTGTATTGCGGTTGCACTATTCTTCATGCAACACAAATTTCTGCACTAAAGGGGTTGTTCTGGTGCTCAGTCGGCCTGATTTACCATGCAAAGTCTGACAGAAATGTGTTGCACGCCCCACGTTAAAGGTGTAGCAAAAAAAAGTGGCGCTCTCTGTCAGGGCAGTGCAGGGGGCACCATATTCATGAAGAATGTGCACCAGAAATCCTGAATCTGGTGCCCTCTGTACTATACACAAGCAGACAGCACATAATAGAGAGCCCCAATTTGTGAAACAGCCCTTGAGGTAGTGACCGAACAGGCATTGTTAACCCCTTAAGGACGCAGGGTTTTTCGGCTCATTACGCGCTCTCCAACTTCAAAAATCATAAATTTCTTCATTTTTAGTTGTACAGACCTGTGTGAGGGCTTATTTTGTGAACAATTTACTTTCCCGTAATGTTATTTATTTTAACATGCCGTGTACTGCGAAGCTGAAAAAAAAATTCCAAATGTGGAAAAATGAAAAAAACCCGTTTCTTGTGGGCTCAGTTTTTTTCGACTTTGACTTTGCACTCAAAAAACAGCTCAACTTATTTTGGTTCGGTGCGACGTCGGTGATACCAAATTTATATAGGTTTTATTGTGTTTTAATACATTTTCAAAAATTAAACGAATGTGTAAAAAAGAAAAAAATTTTGTTTATCTTCTGACGCTAATAATTTTTCATACTTGGTGCACGGAGATGTGAGGGGTCATTTTTGCAAAATGAGGCGACGTTTTCATGACTACCTTTGAGGTCTATGCGCATTTTGATCATTTTTAATTTCATTTTTTTATGTATGTAAAAAGGTTGTGTAAATGGAAAAGTCGCATTGGACATTTGGCGCCTAGCCCGCCTCGGAGTGTCACCACGCCGTAACCGTTTTATATTTTGGAAGATCGGGCATTTGGGACGCGGCGATACCTAATATGTTTGGATTTTTACTGGTTTATTATGTTATATCCGTTTCTAGGGAAGGAGGGGTGATTTGAATTTTTAATATTTTATTATTTTTTTTATTTTTTATAACTTTTTTTTCACTATTTTTTAGACATCTAGGGTACATTAACCCTAAGATGTCAGATTGCTCCCTTACATACCACTAATGCAATACTTTGTATTGCAATATATGGCTATTTGCAGCAATTCATACAATGAGCCACTGGTCTCATTGTAACGATCTGCAGAAGCCATGTGCCTCGTGTCAAAGAAGACCCGAGGCTACCATGGCAAACCGATCGCCGCCCCGACGATGACGTTCGGGGGCGCGGCGATCGCATTAAAGATGGAGGCGCCGCGCGCCGCCGTTTTTTAAACGCCGCCGGCGACTTGCTGGCGGCAATGACATAGTTAATAGCGGTTATTAGCGGGTGGGGGGTTTTCTGCAAAATGCAAAAACCCCCACCTTGTATGAAGAGGACTCAGCCCGTGGCCCTTCATACATCCCTTATACCTCTGCGCGCTAGAGCTACGGCGCAGAGCGTTAATGGGGTTAAATAAACTTGGAATTGGATTGATGACGCCCAAAGGTGTCTGTATCTTGGATTATTGCAACTGTGCATCAGCACATGATTAGATAAGAATTCTTCATGTGCTCATGTGCTGTGCTTGCAGGAGCATGTCAAATTTCCCAAGTGAACCACACTCCAGCCTAAGTCCTGCTGAGAATTGACTTTTAAGGGAAACTACCAACACAAATCTACCTATAAAGGTAGATCGGGTGGTAGGTGGATCAATGGGACGTGAGGATAGCCCTTTTAAGGGCCGCATAATAAATAAAGTACTAAAACTTTGAGTAAAAGTTCACAAAAAAGTAGGTGCTGCAGGTTGTGAGGGGCACATCTTTCCTCGCGCCTTAAATTAAGATTATAAACCTGACTACGGAGTGGGTGAAGGGGATCACCCCCCTATGAGGTTTGCTTTTTTTATCTTTCGGGGACTGTGAGGGCATAAGGATTATGTGCACCGATGTAATTTAAAGGGCTCCGACTCCTCGCAGTCCATTGATACCAAGAACACACCACGATCTACATTATAGGATTTGTGTAGGTATGGTTAGGGTTTCCCTTTAACTTGTCGGATCCCATGTCACCATCTCATCGCAGATTTAATATTAAGGTTTTATAAGTTTGATACAGTATTTCACCCATATTCTTTAAAATCTATCTTTACCATGTGTGCAGATTCCTGATGTCAGGGAGCTGTAAAGAAAACTCTGTCCTTTATGTATTGTTGTCTCCCACATGTCTGTGAGAATTGCCATATACAAACATGTTTCATTTGATGGTATCTGATCCACCCACTACCCACTAGTATGAAGGTTGAAGATAAGATGATATTTCTTATAACCCCAATTTGCTGAAGAATGTGAGTCAGCAAAATATCATCAGATTCTTGTATCATAGACTTAATCTACTTACAATACTATTATCTACTATTCCACCTTACCCTCCAAACACATGTATGTTTGGCTTAGCCAAAAAGCATGTGTTCTCAATAGCAAGAGATTATCTCCACTGAGAAACAAATAAAGTCCATATTTAAAGGCCATCTGTCAGGAGTTGTGACCATACAGAAGTGCAGATAGTGTGGGGTAGCAGTCCTGGAGATCTGAATCACACCTTTGTGTATGTTGTTAACAGCATATACTAGCAGCAATTTATATTCCATTATTGTAGCTGGACTTGGAGCACTCTTCTGCACTAATGTGTGACAACTCTTCATAGAAGACAAAACAACCCCAACAACTGCTAAGTATTTAAACAGAAGCCTTCCACAGCCATGACTCTTAGCAGAGGGGAGGAGATGTGCTGTAAGAGCTCGCACGCCACAACTATTAGGGCATTTCTATGCAAATTATATATTTAGTCAGTCATGCCAAAATAGTTTTTTGACATTCATGGCTATAATTCTATGTATGTTTGTGTCAAAAGGCTCATTTAGAGCCACTAGATAACCTATTACTGGCCAAAGGATCGTAACTTTTATTTGCTCTATTTATTAGAATCACATTATTATCTTACACACTAAAAAGATTAAAAATACATCTAGATGCAATCATATCTCTCTTACTGTATATTATTGATCAGGTTGACTCTATATATACTGACTACTGTTATCCTTAGAGACTGCACATCTCCTTATTAGTGCTCAGATTCATAGTGTAGTTGTATGAAATAGAGATTGGTACAATTTATAATTGCTATGAACCCCATCAGTAGCTAGACTGCCTCCAGGTCAAACCAACTGAATTCTTATACCGCCTGGTGGAAAGTGTTACAGCACGGAGGGGCTCTAGTAATGATCCCCAGAGCTACTCTGATTCATTAGCATATTGTTAAAAGTAGATTTTAGAAGGAAGAAGGCCATGAATAACAACTATAAGAATATTACTACAGTCACTGTGCCTGAATCTATGAGTAACAGTTTCCTTGGTTTATCCATGCTTGATTTTGGTGGTAGATTTCCTTAAAGTTGAGAACACCGGTGCAGGTCTTTATACACTAATAAGAAAAGTAACTGTACAAGTATGTACTCAACTTTACACCACTTTAACCCCTTAGTGAACACCCATACGGATTTCTCTGTTGGTCACTAAGGGCTAGGGCTAGGCCGATTGATTTTTCCGTCGGTCTAACCCAAGTTCTGTAGGGTCCCCCTTTCAGGGAAGAGCAGTGACCTGGCTATCATGTAACAGTCTGGATCGAAATGAGTTCTCATCCCCCCTGTTTAAAGTAATTTTTCAGACATCTTTTAATGTGACATTTAATTAACAAAACATAAACCAAATGTCTCTACTAAAACCAAAGAAAATAATGGGTCACGCAGACCACTATAGAATCCTTGCTGGCAGTGTAGTTGAGAGGGGTAACTTGAAGGCATGACCTAAAGGTATTACTGTCTTGCAGACACTGTTATTTTTTACAAAATTTCATCTAGTTACATCCATGCACAATACATAACGAGCTCAATCCAGTTATTAACTAAAATACAAAATACTTCTTTCCATAACTTTAACCATTTTATAGATGACTATATTTTGGACTTTGGTTTATGATCATTTCTTTCCAATAAGCTGTTCCATTATGGTGTGATGCCAGAAAACCTTTGAAGTATGCATGTGCTACTTGTTTTCAATATACAATAAGCTGTACAGGTTAAAAAGACAGGGGTTAAACGTTCAGTTCCTTATAAATGTTAATGTTTGTGGAATATGATGAGCTGTGTCTAAGTATTGATGACACTTATAGAACTATGTGCCAAAGTTTATCTCAGATCTTATCAGACCTCAGAATTATGTGTATATATGTCATAAAATACAGATTACAAATGTCCATATGCCCTATACCCTATATTCTATATCTAGCCTGAATTCCAAGTATAAATTATTTTGGCAGTGTAATTTAACCCCTTAACGATGTTTGGTTTTTGCATTGTCAATTTTTTTATTTTTCCATGTAAGGAGCTTTATGAGGGCTTGTTTTTTGTGCAACAAATTGCACTTCATAATGGCGGTATTTAATATTCCATGCCGTGTACTGGGAAGCGGGAAAAAAAATCCAAATGTAGTGATGTTCTGGCGCTAATAGCATTTTCATACTTCAGAGCTGTGGCTGAGAACAGCGCTGTGGTGTAATTTTTGCAGCTTTTGATGACTTTTTTTAATGCTACCATTTTTAGG
>CM033644.1:69133495-69186204 GCA_019512145.1 Engystomops pustulosus
GTTTACAGGCATGTAGAGGGACAATGAAGGGATAGAGGCAATGCTCTCTAATGGCAGTTTATGAAAATATATTTAGTTTAGGGGGGTTATTTTGCATGACGGGTTCTCTTTAAATGTTCAGTTCCTTATAAATGTTAATGTTTGTGGAATATGATGAGCTGTGTCTAAGTATTGATGACACTTATAGAACTATGTGCCAAAGTTTATCTCAGATCTTATCAGACCTTAGAATTATGTGTATATATGTAATGTCATAAAATACAGATTAGAAATGTCCATATGCCCTATACCCTATATTCTATATCTAGCCTGAATTCCAATTATAAATTATTTTGGCAGTGTAATTTAACCCCTTAACGATGTTTGGTTTTTGCATTGTCATTTTTTACTCCCTAATTTTTTTATTTTTCCATGTAAGGAGCTTTATGAGGGCTTGTTTTTTGTGCAACAAATTGCACTTCATAATGGCGGTATTTAATATTCCATGCCGTGTACTGGGAAGCGGGAAAAAAAATCCAAATGTAGTGATGTTCTGGCGCTAATAGCTTTTTCATACTTCAGAGCTGTGGCTGAGAACAGCGCTGTGGTGCAATTTTTGCAGCTTTTGATGACTTTTTTTAATGCTACCATTTTTAGGACTGAAAAACAATAGCTGTTGCGGTGCACAATTCGCCCCTACGGAGCAAACGACCCGGAAGAAGCCCTGGAGGCGAAACCCTTAGTCGGGCAGCTTGGTTTGATGCACAATTTTACTTACATTTGTGAGTATGTTTTTTAATAAATTCTTAACCTGTTGAAACACACTACACCATTTGCCTGTATGTTCCTCGCAGCAATATCGTCTGACAAGAATCAATTAAGAGGCGAAAGAGGAACAGACGCGGTGGTGCTGGTCTGAACTGAGGCATAGTTTCATCAGAAGGATCTGTCATTGCTAATGCTGGATTTCATTGAATGGATATCTAACACTATAGGAGAAGAATTAGAAGAACTCTGGAGCTCCGGCTAGAAGGAAAATTTATTATTTTCTCTCAAAAAAATGCATTTTTAGGACTGTAAAACCTTTTGATCACTTTTTAAAGAATTTTTTATATTTTGCAAAATGACAAAAAAGTGATATTTGTGACAAAAGTGACTTTGTGTGCTATGGGGTTAAACGTTGTGAATAACCGTCATTATATTTTGATAAATCGGACATTTTGGGATGGGGCGATATCTAACATGTTTATGATTTTTGTTGTCTTTTTATATCAGATCTGAGAAAAGGGGACGGTTTGAGTTTTTAGGGTTTTTTAAAAAAAATTTCAGACCGCCTAGGGTATTTTAACCCTAGGTTGTTTGATTGATCCTACCATATACTGCCATATTACTGAGCTGCGAGATATATTGGGGCTATGTAAATAAAGTAATTATTATTATTAATTATTATTACTACCTGTTCTCCTCTTCATCTTGATCTTGGCACTTGTCTTCGAATGTGAATTCATGCCTCAATTGTGACGTCACCTCCCTTTCCCATGCTCCCAGCAGGCATAATTAGCAGCTTGGAGAGCTGGACATCCTGTGTTTCGGGCTCCGTGCTCTAATTATAAGTTTCTTTTCTAGTTGAGAAGGTTAGCAAAGACAAACCCCGGGATCAAAATGAAGAGGAGCGCATGTCAGTATCCTTAGATATTTTTTTGGTTTTTAAATTGGTTGATTTCTTTTAATGTTTCTGCTGCATTAGAGCCGGATACCGGTTGTTTAAGAAAATATAATTGATAATAAAAAATGTAGGGGCTGTGTATATATTTCTGTCCAGGAGCATAACGATCGCGGCGCTGTGAGCGGAGTGTTCAGGTTGTCTACAAAAACACAGAATCTGCTGCTGGTGCTTGCTCCCTACTCCTTGGAGCATGGTCAGACAGGAAATAGTTTGTGTGGCAAAAATTAGGAGGGTGTATCACATTGGGGCTCATTTACTAAGGGGCCGAATTGCGCAATTTCATCGGGTTCCCTGGCAATCTCCGATTTGTGCCGAATTGCGCCGCAATTTTGGCATGCCCAATCGGATTTTGGCGCACGACCTTAGTGAATCCCGGCAGAACCCATATCCTCGTCGGAGAACGCACCGCTGGATCACGACTGGAACGGGTAAGTAAATGTGCTCCATTGTGTTCAGACCAGCAAAAAGCAGGTCTAGAAGTAGAACTCGACAGTCTTAAACTGCAAAGGATTCATCAAAATAGTGATGAATCTGTCACAGCACAAAGACTAGTGTTGTCGAGCTTTGCACAGAGGGAGCCGGTGACACATTAATGAGTTCTACCCATTTTATCTCTATGACTTATGTACAGATATAGCCATAAAGATAAAGATTTTGTATCACTGTATCACTGTAACACTATATTTACTTATTTGTGTAGTGATCTGTACAGCGCTGCAGTATATGATCAATCATCTAGTGTGCCTAAATTATTTTAGAAATCAGGAATCTTTTGGTGGAAAAAAAGAAGGTTTGTTCAAATTTGATCCTTTGCTATTAAGTAGGTTAACTACTATTAGAGGTGTCTATTCAAGCCCCCCACTCTTCAACCAGCACACACATACTTACGTATGGCATTGAATTGTTCTTCCTTTACTCTCATCCTTACAGTATAAACAATTAGGCATCTATCTATGTGGACTAATAGTTTGGGTATGGAAAGTATTCAGATCCCTTTAAATGTCTCACTCTTTGTTTCATTGCAGCGAATTGGTAAGATCAAGAAGTTCTTTTTTGCTCATTACTATAAACTCTGTACCCCATCTTCAAAGGAAAAAAACCCTGAAATGTAGAAATTTTTGCTTATTTATTAAACAAGAATAATTGAAATATCACATGGTCATAAGTATTTAGATCCTTTGTTGTGACATCATGCTTTCCATTTCCTTCTGATCTTCCTTGAGATGGTTCTACTTCTTCATTGAAGTCCAGCTGTGTTTTATTTGTTTTAAACAGATTGGATTTGATTAGGAGAGGCACACACCTGTCTATACAGGACCCCACAGTTCACAGTGCATGTCAGAGCACATGAGAATCATGAGGCCTAAGGAACTACCCAAGGAGCTCAGAGACAGAATTGTGGGAAGGTACATATCTGGCTAAGGTTACAAAAGAATTTTTGCAGCACTCAAGGTTCCTAAGAGCACAGTAGCCTCCGTAATCCTGGAAAAAGTTTGGGGAGACCACAACTCTTCCTCGAGCTGGCTGTCTACTAACTAAGCGATCATGGGAGAAGAGTCTTTGTGAGAGCGGTAAAGAATAACCCCAAGGTTACTGTGGCTGAGCTCCAGAGATGCACTAGGGAGATGAGAGAAAGTTCCACAAAGTCAACTATCAGTGCAGCCCTTCACCATTGGAAAAAGCAATAAGACATTGAACAGTTGGACATGTGCATGAAAAAAATTTAGTTTACTTGTGAAGATTACAATGCATTTTAGGTTCATCCTGAAATGTCACCCACAAGTCAAATATTCCTAACTTTTTATGAGTAGTGTATTAGATAAACATTGCTACTTGATGTTACCATTCTCCCTCCCCTAACCTTATCTGACCAATGAATTGCAATAAAATGGCAGGTATGTGACTGGAATTTATAATGACGCAGACAAATTTTATTATAAAAATGGCTGCAGGAATATTAATCTCAGTATTTTCATTAAAAAATAAGCTTAGTTATTCTAGTGCAGAAACAGTGGGGCCCATTTACTTACCCGGTCCTGTCGCAGTCCAGCGGTGCGTTCTCTGGATTTGGGTCTTCCAGCGATAAACCAAAATCTACTATAGTGGCAGCTACTCGTGCACAGTAGTCTCACTGCTCTTACAGTAAAGAATCTGTCTATGGTGATAGTAGAATCGTCTCTCCTCTAGGTGTAGAGGATCACCTCTTGTCCTGGTCACATGCCTAGGTATAAAAAGATCTTTGGAGAGATCCTTGTACTGCCCGTTCAGGTCATTGTATTCTAGTCCCGCCATTCCCATAGTAATCTTGGTTGCTCTCTTCTTCACCCCTTCCAGTTCTACTACGTCCTTTTTATACACTGGTGCCCAAAACTAATACCAGACAATTGGCCAAACTTGTCTATTAATTCTGTTACCGCTTTTATCCCCTGTTCCGAGTTCTCCAGATACAGGAGCATATCATCGGCATATAACTGTATTCTGGTTACTCTTATTTTATCACTGTTCTTATACTGCATGCCAAGGGTTCTAATGCGACTGCAAACAGCAGGGGAGACAGTGGACACCCCTGTCTTGTTCCTCTGTACAATTGCCAGGCAGCAATTCCCATTTATGCTAACTCTAGCAGAGGCACCACCATACAAAAGCTTCACCCAGTTGATATATTGTGGTCCAAAGCCCATTTTCCTCAAGACAAGCCAGATATACTCCCTCTCGACCCCCTCTCTAAAAAAAAAAAGATGAAATCATTTTATTATATAATTAAATAAATAAAATAAAAGTCCCATAATCTCCCCAGTTACACAAGAAATGCAAATAAAGTATATAAAACTATCACGCGTCCGTATCAATCTGTACAATAAATCTAAATCAATATTGAACCCGCTCGGTGAACGACGTAAAAAAAAAAAAAAACTCCCGTAATATACAATTTATACCCCACAAAATATAGTGGGGTAATTTATGTGGTTTTACTATTATTTAGGCCATTCAAAGTCACTTGAAAGCTGAGTTGTCCCTCAAAATGTGAGTTTTGGCAATTTTCATGAAAATGAGAAAAATCGCACCTAAAATTCTGCACCTCATAACATCCTAGAAAAATAGCAGAACGCATAAAATATCATCCCAAAATAAAGCAGATATTCCGTAAATGTTAATTATCAAGCTTTTTGGGTAGTTTTACTTCCTGTCTGGAAAGCAGAACATTTCAAACTTGGAAAATGAAGAATTTTTACAAACTTTTGCCAAATTTTCACTATTTTTCAGAACAAAACGCAAAACTTATCACTTAAATTTTATAACTAACATGAAATACAATGCATCACGAGAAAACATTCTCAAAATCACCGGATATGTTAAAGCGTTCCGAAGTTATAACCAATTATCGTAAGACATGTCAAATTTGAAAAATCCAGTCTGGTCATTGAGCTGAAAACTAGTGTCGGTAATAAGGGGTTAAAATCCTTTGGGAGTATGGCCCTGGATTTTGATCTGGGGGACGGTGATTGGTTTTTCTATGCTCAACTCAAGTACGCCTTCCGTGCCTGCCTTTTAGATAAAGATTTTATATTGGAAGAGCACCCATTGAAGGACATGTTTTCACCCCAAAACAGGAAGGGTCTAATGTCCAGGGTTTATAAGATTCTGATAAAAAAGAGAAGTATCCCCCGTTCCCCGAATGTTTCGAAAAATGGCGGAAAGATATAACAGATTTGTCAGTGGAGGAATGGGTGGACTCATTACATATGACCAAAAATAAAATTAAGAATATGTCCCACATTGTCTCCCAGACTTTTATTGTGCAAAGGGTGCACATGATGCCAAAACGAATGAATCATTTCTGGAAAAAAGTGCCCACGGTGCAACCTGATAGACGCTGATCTTGTTCACATGTTATGGAGATGTCCAAAACTGCATCGCTATTGGACAGGTGTTCTTGACAGACTACAAGTAGTATTTAAATGCAATATTCCTCCAAGTCTACAGGTTTGCATCTTGGGTTCAAAAATAGGTATAATTAGCTCTCTGAGGTGTGTTGCGAGTGTATTAGAAGGTCTCTTTCTGGCAAGATTAGTGATACTGAGCCATTGGAAGGATAGAGAGTCACCTAAGATCAAGGTCTGGGAAGATAGAGTGGATATCCTCTTTTTTGCTGAGAGACAGGAGGAGTTTGACAGTGGTGTAAAAAGAGATGGGATGAGGGACTTATGGCTGAATAGCCCTTGTAGTATCTATTAGAAAATTACAAAGACTCCTCTTATTTATCTGTAAGTGGATGGTCCAACACCATGTATATCTTTGGGTCTAGGTTATTCGTCAACCGCCAGGGATGGGAGGGATGGGGGTGGGTTAAAAATTGTATAAATAGTCTATTCTCGCTGAATTTGATGTAAAGGAACTGTTTATGCATGTATATCGTGTATTCTGTAATGCTTTTCTTAAAATAATGTGTGGTCTGACCAGGGGATTTGCAGAACTATGTCCTTGTAACGAGAATCTATTCCTCTCTTGATGCATCCCATAATTTTAGTTGCTTTTGCATCCACCAATTGCCCCAAGTCTTTTTCAGCTGCAGTTTTACCAAGTGATTGACTGTTTAGAACATAATTATACTTTTTGTTTCCATGGCCCAAGTGCATAACCTTACATTTAGCTACATTAAACATCATCAACCATTTCTCTGCCCACTGCCCAAAGCTTCCACAAATCCCTCTGTAATGCTAAACTATCGACTTCAGTATAAATTACTTTACACAGCTTAGTATCATCTGCAAATATGGAAACTTGACTGTGTAAACCAACTACAAGATCATTAATAGAAATATTAAAAGAAATGGCTCCAACACTGACTCCTGTGGCACTCCATTGGTAGTGTCAACCCAATCTGAGTCAATTACTTACCAAAGTACACAGATTTTCCCCTAGTCCCAGCATTTTATGAACCAATCTTTTGACTGTGTCAAATGCCTTTGAAAAGTCCAGATATACAACATCCACAGCGTCCCCCAGATCCAGTCTGGAACTTATTTCCTCGTAGAAGCCAATCAGATTAGTCTGACAAGACCGATCCCTCATAAACCCATGCTGACGCTGGGTTATAAGATTATGTCCAGGATAGCATCTCTAACAAACCCCTCAAATATTTTCCCCTTTACAGAAGTTAGGTTTCCTGGATAGCTTTTTGATCCTTTTTTGTATATTGGTACCACATTTGCCTTGCGCCAGTCCTGTGGAACATAACCAGTCCTCAGGGAATCTTCAAATATTAAAAATCACGGTTCATAGTTCATGTAGAAACCAGGGGGTGTATGCCATCTGGCCCCGGTGATTTATCTATCTTTGTGGTTGCGAGGCAGCGCCGTACCTTTTCCTGGGTTAGACTGTTGACATTCCAAAGATAATTTACATCATTCCTCATTTTGTCTTCCACCAGGGAATTTTCCTGGATAAAGACCGTTGAGAAGGCGAGATTCAGTAGATTGGCCATTTTCCTTATCTCCTTCCACCATGACCCCCATGTTACTCCTTAGAGGGCCCACACTCTCTCTTATCATTTACATACTTGAAAAATTATTTTGTATTATTTTTGCTTTCCTTGGCAATATTTCTCTCAGTCTCTATTTTTGCGGCCTTTGTCTGCCTTTTACAAGATTTATTTTTCTCTCTATAATCCTGTAATGCCTCATAGCTACCTTCGCGTTTTAGCACCTTAAACGCCTTATCTTTCTCCCTTATTGCTCTCCTTACAAGACTAGTTAGCCACATTGGCTTTCTTCTTGTTTCTCTTATGCTTTTTCCCATATGGTATGTGTTTCTCACAGGTCTTTTTCAGAATATTTGTGAAAAAGTCCCATTTTTTGGGGGGGAGGGGGGGCTTTTGTCTTTAAGAACATTGTCCCAGTTTATGCCTATAAGGTCTTCGCTTAGTTGCTTCCCTTATTCTTTTGGTTCTTATTCCCCATATCTTATACCAGCCCCCCTTCCTTTCCCAAGTACCATAACTCTTCCCAGTTCCCTATCCGCACTGTCTTGCTCTATACAAGTGTAGTTGCCATCCCGCCAGGTCTCTAGTTTAAACACTCCTCTCATCTTATAGGCATTGTCCCCCCAAAACAGCAGCACGAGCCATTGAGGTGCAGCCCATCCCTACTGTAGAGCCTGTAGCCGACAGCAAAGTCAGCGCAGTTCTCCATGAACACCAAGCCCTCCTTCCTACACCAATTTTTGAGTCACTTATTTACCTCACTAATCTCCTGCTGCCTTTCTGGTGTGGCATGTGGTACAGGCAGTATTTCAGAGATTATTTCATTTGAGGTCCTTGCCCTGAGCTGTATGACCTAAGACCCTGGAATCATTTTTAAGGACCTTGCACCTACCTCTTACTTCCTCATTGGTGCTGTTATGGACCAGATCCTCACCATTCTCACATCCACCCCCAGCAACATGCCAAACCCGAGCACCAGGCAAACAACACACTGTTCGGTATGCATGGTCTTTGTGACAGATTGCCTTGTCTGCTTCCCTAATAATTGAATCTCCCACAACCAGCACCTACCAGCCTTTTCTATGCTTCCATTCCCCTTCTTATTGGAGCAGACAGTCCCCTGGTTGTTAGAGGCCATGTCTTGCTGCAGCATTGCTACTCCTGTGTTGATATCCCTCTAATCCACTAGCTTGGCAAACTTATTGGGGTTACCTGCTAAAGTCCTTCAGTCTTAAGTCCCTAAATTCTAAATCCCACTTTGGACACTGCACACATTCAGGAGCAATGCACACTTTCAAAAAGCTCCCACGCTTGATTTTCTGTTTGATATTTAAAGGATAGATGCCAAAATAAGATGCGGATTTCACTGCAACAAATATCTGGCTGCAAAACCTGTGCAAAATATTGTGCATTGGAATGGACTTTCAAGAGTTTTCATTGATTTATTCACCCATTTCAGTAAAGAGGTTCATGAAAACAATGCAGCACACACACATTGACTGCAGGTATATATTTATATGTACTGTATAATGATTGCAGGTATTTTTTTATGTGTACAGTATAATGACTGAAGGTATATAATTATGTGTACAGTATAATGACTTCAGGTATATATTTATGTGTATGCATAGTGACTGCAGTGATATATTTATGTGTACAGTATACTGAGGGCAAAGATGGTTCAAAGGAAATAGAATTAAATGTTGGGACTGGAGGAGTTACATCCAGCGTTACTCACAAAACACCTTTAAAGATTCAAGTGAGGAATGATTTCTTGCTACTCATTATTATAATTTGGAGGCAACAACTGTGATATCATTAAGCAAATGGTAGCTCAAATCAAGAGCGTACATAGAAATCATAGGGCTGCAAGGCAAATTTCCAGTTTGGGCACCTCTTCCCTACCAAAGAAATAAATTGAGGTCATTGGCCTAGATCTATCAAACTGGTGTGCTAGTTTTAGAAGTTACCACTTCTAAAATATATTTAAAAACTCATACTGAACATAGACTGTTTCCTATGTTCCTGTTACCTCTACACATGGACTGAATAATACCAACAAACCATAACCACTACCATTACCACTACAAAATGACTAAATAGTACTGCCATACTAAAACTGAATAAAAGCAAATACAAATGAAAAAAAAATTACAATACAGGCAGTTACAGCCGGGTTACATACAGGATAGGTTCTGTAAGTTTGTTCTTAAGTTGAATTTGTATGTAAGTCAGAACTGTATATTTTATAATTGTAACCACAGTCACAATTTTTTTGGTCTCTGTGACAATTGGATTTTAAAAATGTTTGGTTGTCATAAGAACCAGGATTAACAATAAAGCTTTATTGCAGACACCTTTAAGAGCTATTAGAGCTGTTTATTGTAGCGTAAAGTCTAAGTCTGATACTTCATAACAACTCCTCCAACTGTGACCCCAGGTGTCTTTGGTTTTTGCAGCACATCTCCACACTGTGCCCCTAAAGATACAATAGTTACCTACAGTATAATATAACTTGGATATATCCATTTACTCAATAAAATTACATACACGTCCCTGCTATAGAGTGCTCCCTTGCTATACAGACTGTGTGAACCCAGAGCCAGTGCTTAACCCCCCCCCCCCCATCCAGTACTTAACCCCCTCCAAATAGACAGAGCTTAAAAAAAATTCTACCATAAAAATCAAGCATGATTAACCAGGCACTGTGACTGTGGTAATCTTTTTATATTTGTTATCCATGGCCTGAGAGAGCAGGGGGGAAATTGAGACAGTATAATGCAACACCCTTGCCAATGTGTAGGCAAGGTAATGCTTGCGAATTAGGCCCTCCATCTGTAGTATCCCTCTAGTGGAGTCTGATCAACTCACTGTTAGGGTAATACAGTCTATTAGAGTCAATTAGCAGTGGTAGATTCTGCCTGGACAGGCAAGGGTTAAACCTATTGTATTTCAATCTGTGAACTGGAGTGTGATTGGAGAGTGAGCACCACCTGACCAGGGAGTAACAAAACCCCTGGACAGGAAGTGACAAGAGCTCTTTAGGTCCAGCTCTCACCACATGAGGAGCTCCTAGGCCTCAGCTCATCAACATAGAACACACACTGAGTGACCAGAGACAGAGTGTCAGTGCATCACTAGCACAGACACATGGAACACCAAGGACAAAGCTGCAGCTTCCGTACCTGGACACAGTTACCTCCCAGCCTTCACTACTAGGCTGGTGAATCTATTCCTGAGGATCACTCTCCATGACCACTCCAGTAATTCGGAATTCTCCAATAATCCGGCATCTGTTCTGAAATTGTTTGGCCCGTTGCCTGCAGTTGTTCCAATAAAGAACCGTGGGTTACTTTTGCACAACATTGCCTCCGTCTGGTCCCTGAATACGGCTGTACCATCAAGGGCTCCCCCATCCATTATAAAGGGACATATACTACAGACAGTTAAAGGGGTTGCCCCGGGGAGATTCAATACATTAGCCTCTCCCTCTCTACAATTCTTTGCACACACCACCTGCTGGAGACCTGCCAGGCTGTAGGACAGCCCTCTGGACCCCATACCAAGCACCACATGGTCACCACAGCGTGCCTAGGCTGCAACTGCCAGCCACTCTTGTATTTTGGGCCCGGCTGCCTCCAGGTCCCAAGAAAATGCTAGGCCCCGGTGGGGGATGTTCCAATAACAGTCTGTAAAGGTAGATCACAGGTGAGCTAGGGTACCCCCACAAACTCATTAGAATAATTTTAAAAGGATGGAGGCAATGGACAAGAAATATAAGAAGATTTCCACAGTCACAATGTCTGGATCTATGAGTAAGTAGTGTCCCTGGTTTAATTACACTATAATGTATTCTCCTGTAGATGTAGGTTTCTCCCAGGGGCAACCCCGATGTAAAGGTAGAGATCCCTGGTGGTGGTGAATGTGGTGCACATGGTGGTAATAGCTTTACACAGGGATCACTCGGAGGCAGAGTTTGTAAAGCATTCAACTTATAGTTTGTTTATTGGAACTCGGTAACAGCCACAACAGCAGCAACATCAACTGTTGAGATGGCTGGTTGGATATCTTTCCACAGGAGGTCCTTACAGCCTGGTAAGGGTAGCTTCAGTCTGGAGAGGATAGTTGGCTGCTTCAGCAGCAGGATGGAACAGACTCCAGAAGGTGGATGTCTGCTTGGGACCTGTTCTCCAGACAGGGCAGCATTCCCCAGACACGTGCTTTCAGGAAGCTCTCTTTCTTGGAGTCTTCTCTCTACTCCTCTTAGGGAGGACTTTCTGGAACTTTCCAGCCACAAGGAGGTTTACCAAATTCCCTTGTGAGCTGGAAAGCTTATTATCTAACCAGTTTTCTCTTGCATTGTAACAGTAACAGTACATCTGATTGGTCACACAATTACATATTCCTCCCCAGGCAGGTATTTATTAGCTGTATTTCCAGAAACTTGATGCCCCTCTTGAGTTGATCAGGCTCTAGAGAAAACCCTATTGAATGAAGAGGGATGTTGATTTTGCAACACTAGATTAACAACGCATTGGCAGGGGTGTTGCATAAGCTGATGATAGATGGCCTTTAACCTTTTCCCTCCAGATAGTACTTAACTCCCCACCCCCAGACAGTGCTTAACCCCCTTCCCCTCAAACCCCACTAGACAGTCCTTAACCCCTTCACCCGAGAAGGGGAGAGGATGCAGGCATAGGTCTGTCTGTAGCCTTTGCTAATCTATGATATCTGGGTCTTAAATATGTATATACCAGTAAGTGTATGTTTTGAGGTTTGGAGTAGCCAACAACTTTTAGCCACTGTGCACTGAGAATGTGTGATACGGTTACCTATGGGCCCACTGGCCCCTCGGACAAATAGGCTCTATTTCAGCTGTGTGGTCTGCCTCCATGTGTGCATCTGGTTTTCTAAGCATCTCGTGGGAATGAATCAGTGAATTAATTATATATAGAGTAAAGAAAACATTTCTATTTTATTTTAATTACTACTTTTCAACAGTTTTATGTGTGAATTGGTAAAGCTATCAGGGAGAACGGGCTTAGATTTGGGCAGTTCAAACATGACATACAAGAAAGTGATACAAAGAGAGCGAGATATGTCAGGTATGATAGTGAGATTCAAATGCTAGATTGGGGGGGGAGGGGGTGTTATTCTTCTGGGACTGGCTAAAGAGTGGAAATGTTTTATGTAAATATGATGTGACTAAGCGATCAAGTTATTGTCTAACCAGTTTTTCTATCACTGAAAACATGACTCCGTTTATTACCACTTATGTATGTTATGTTAAAATATATATTTTAAGAATGTATTTTGATTTGGCTGATACCATGACCTTTTCACAACCAGTATGACCGGAAAAGTGTAGGAGTAGGGGTATTATAATAAACTCGCCAGCATACATCTGACATAATTCCACTCTGCTTAAAGGGGCCACATGCTTTTCTTTGTTGTAGGACTCTTCTGCATTAATTATTATAAATATTGAAGCACAATACACATTTACATTTCTGTGTTTCATATGAATGATGATTATGGCAGGACATTGGTAAAAACTTGGTCTGGCACACTGGGGCAGATTTATCAAGCTGTCTGAAAGTCAGAATATTTCTAGTTGCCCATGACAACCACTCACAGCTCAGGTTTCATTTTACTAGTGCTCATGAATATTTTAAAGGAGAGCTGTGATTGTTTGCCGTGGGCAACTAGAAATATTCTGACTTTCAGACAGCTTGATAAATCTTCCCCACTGTCCTCTATTGCAACTCAACAGTAAATGGTGTGCAGGATCAGATGGGCTTCTTGTTATTCCACATACTCACTCAGCTCACCTGGAACTTCCAAACACAGAGACACAGAAGCTTAAAACTAAAATGTCCTACAACAAATGAAAATTACTTCCTAAAGAAACATTTGGATGGGATGATATCAGATGTTTGCTGATGAGTGTATCATGATACTGTGATTTCTACTTTCCTAGTAAGGAGAAAAAGATAACCAGCCTACGTTTTTCAGAATAAATCCTTTCTCATAGATTTATTATGAAATGTGTAGGCTCATGACCGAATGCTTCTTTGGAAAGTAAGTTTTGTGTATTGTAGGACATCATTGTTTTAGGCAGTACTACTAATAAAAAAATCTTTTTTTTACTCAGATTTCCTTCGAACTGCCCAAAAGAGCTATTCTTTGTCTGCGGTGGCAGCCAAGGCAGGGTACAGAATCGTGAGGCAGAGACGGAGTCAGGGACAGGCAGGAGGTCAGGACTGACAGAACAGGATCAGATTTGGGGACGTAGCAGAAGTTCAGGACAGGCAGCACAGGGAAGGAGGGAAGTCAGGAATGGAATTAAGGTCACAACGGGAAATCTGAATAAACGCAGAGGACATAGGGCACAAGCCCAAGATCCAGCGGGGCATAAGGGAAGAGGCTGGCTATTTATTAAGTACCAGGTGGCCAGCACCAAATGCCCTGGCCCTTTAAATTTTACAGAGGAGGTGGGGCCATGCACTTCGAGCTGCAGGAGATACCGCTGGAGCATGGAGAGGTATGTGAGACTGCAGCCGGCACGGAGGGGCACACAGGTGCGCTTGCGACCCAAGACATGGGTCACAGCGGCAACCGTAACACATGGCTTATTTTTTTATCCCTATGTACTGGGCCCTTGTGTAAATGTACATGTCACACCAATGGGCCAATAATTTATGAAATTATTGTGTGTCTGTATAAATACGTTCATAATCTTGAAAAAAGAAAGTACTATATAACCTCTTTAAATTGTATGATTTTACACATCAGAGTATATGATAAGGCATCTGCTCCTTAAGCTGGCTTGTAGCTAAGTAAAAACAAGCTCAGATGTACAACACATAACAGATTTCCATTTAACAAGAATAGGGACAAAATTCAGAATCGTTATGTGTTAAATTAAGTACATCCTAAATTGGTAAAAATGAATATAGGTTTCTACCAAAATACATGTAAGTAGGAAAGTGTGTTTTGCATTGTTATTCATTATTATTAATATTGAAAGACATGTTGGTACTTATGTGAGTCCATGGGCAACTGGGTATCAGCAACAGGAGCAGCAGATCTGCTGACTTGAGGCGTGATAACTTGTTACAGGCACAGGAAGCACAGAAACCAACAAAATCTGGCCACCAGTAGTAACGGGATATGAGGGCAACAGATCTCTGCACCCCAGGGAGCCCAGCCACACGAGAGCAATGTCCCCAAGTTAGTATCCTCTTCGGAAGAGCAGGTCAGACATAGATCTTGCCAGGAGGGAACTGCCATAGGTCCACAGGCACCACAGCAGAAGAATGATAAGACGAGAAGCCTTCCTCAACAACATCAGAGGCAAGAGAGAGGGCATCAGCTTTGATGTTCTTCTCAGCTGGACGGAAGTGAATCAGGAGGTTAAATCACGAGAAAAAGAGGGACCAGAGAGCATGACAAGGATTGAGATGCTGAGCAGTCTGGAGATACAGGAGATTCTTGTGGTCAGTGTAGCTATAGACCGGATGATGAGCTCCTTCCAGAAGATAGCGCCATTCCTCCAATGCAAGCTTAATGGCCACAAGTGCCCGATCACCAATGGAATAATTCCTCTCGGCAGCTGAGAAAGTCTTTGAGAAGAAGGGTTTGACCTATGTCCCTTTCTGGGTGAGGACAGCCCCAGCACCAACGGATGAGGTGTCAACCTCCAACTGGAATGGCTTCTCTGTATCAGGCCGAGTGAGAACTGCCACAGAGGCAAAGGCAAACTTCAGCTTAGTCAAGGCATCCAGAGGCCAGAGGTCACAACAGGCAATGAGGATAATCGCACAGGGTATCAGGAAAGCTTTCTCTAAGGCTATGAGGCACAAAGTTCCAGCAGGGAACACATGAAGGGGCTGGAATTTATCAGGGAACGCAGCTGACAGGTGGCAATTATCGGTGTGCTTTAAATTTTACAGAGCCGGCGCATGCGCGCCCTAGAAGACGGGAACATGCGGACATTGCAGGGACCACCGCTGGAGCCGGGAAAGGTTAGTTAGCTGGCAGGCAGGCTCCGGGGGCAGAGCAAGCCTATGAGACGGGAACGCGCGCACCAGAGCGCGGACATCACAGGGACTGCTGCTGGAGCCGGAAAAGGTGAGTTAGATGGCAGGCAGGCTATTGTGCGTGCCCGTGACAATTACCATTGTAAATTAATTCCTTAGTGTGTGTGACAGTTGTTTTCATATATAATTTGTGTAGTCGTTAGCCAACAGGGTGGCTACGATGTTATATTTTATAGTGTAGCTATATTATTGGAAAATATTCTTGTATATTTCTATATATATTTATAAATATTTGATGTGATCTTTTTTTACTTGAGGTCATAAAAGTTAAGGTTTTTTTTAAAAAAAGGTTTTTTTTAAGCATTAAGCTTTTAAAATGTATTTATTTTTTAAGAGCCCCAGTTATAGAGGACAACGACCTCAGGTGTGGAAATGTCTGAGGAACAGCTGAACTAGATCTGCATATCCAGCAGCTCTGCTTAAAGGAAACCTACCACCACGGATCTTCCTATTAAGGTAGATCCGGTGGCAGGTTCCTCTTATGTAGAGTTGTATAGCCCTTTTTTGGGCTAATTCTTTTGTAGCCCATAACTGTTGTAAAGTTGAATTCAACCAATATTAGTGAAGAGGCTACTGGGGCATGGAGTAGCCGGAGATGAGGCCATATGGCGCGGCTACTCTACGTCCCAGTAGCTTCTTGCGTTCTGCCTACCCTGACATCTTCAGTGCCCAGCTCCTGGCAGCTGCGCACATTCATCTGTGAAGCTGGGTTCTGCGCATGTGCAGTAGCTCCGGCTTCAGAGCCGAGACCGCGCAGCTGGCGGCCTGCGTTCGGCACATGCAAAGAACCCAGCTTTGCAGACGAGTGTGCGCAGCTACCAGGAGGTGAACACTGCCAATATCAGAATTGGCGGAACGCAAGAGGCTACTGGGGCGTGAAGTAGCCGCTCCATATAGCCTCAGCTCCGGCTACTCCACGCCCCAGTAGCCTCTTTAGAAAATGTTAATATTGGGTGAATTAAAATTTACAAATGTTATGGACCATAAAAGAATTAGCCCTAAAAAGTGATATACTACTTTACATTAGAGGAACCTGCCACCAGATCTACCTTAATAGGTAGATCCGTGGAGGTAGGTTTCCTTTAACTCTTTCAGAGCTGGTTGATTTATTTGGAATAGTTTAGAACTGTGGAGTTGTAGTTAAGACCAGCTATTAGTTGTTCTAGTTTGTCAGATTTTTCTGACACTCGGACTGAATTTTCTGGTGTACAGGCTGAATATCATGGTGCCTGGAAATAGTCTAAAGATCTCAATAATTGAGGTGCACAACATTTTAGGTGGAAATAACTGCAGTAGAAAGGTTGATAAATCTTCCCCATTGTGTGAACTGGTTTGTACATTTTTTTAAGAATTAAGATTGAAAGTAGAATCAGGTGCTGCTTGTCCAATTCCCTCGATTAATTGATCATGTGCAAGTGTAAAAGCAGTTTTTAGCTGAGTTTCATTGATCTGGAAAATTTTGGTGTGTATTACCACAATACCAAGGAGACCTTAGGGCATTTCAAAACGCAATGGAAACGCAACATGAGACCACAGACAAAGACTGTTTTGAGGAGATTTGCCATTGCATTTTTGCCCTTATGTGGGGAGTATATTCACTGGTGCATGGTGAAACCTGGCATACAAAGCATAATACATTCCCCCCAGTATGTTTACTGTTCAAGTTCATTTCAGCACACCTTCAAAAAGACTGAACAAGTTAGACTGGAAAGGTTAAAGAGTGAGAGAGAAGTATGCGATTTATGCTGTACAGGCAGTCCCCGGGTTACATACAAGGTTCTGTAGGTTTGTTCTTCAGTTGAGTTTGTATGTAAGTCGGAACTGTATATTTTATAATTGTAATCCCAGACAAAATTTTTTTGGTCTCTGTGACAATTGGATTTAAAAAATGTTGGGTTGTCATAAGAACCAGGATTAACAATAAATCTTAGTTACAGGCACCATTGATAACTGTTATAGCTGTTTATTGTAGCCTGGGACTAAAGTACAATAAATTACCAAAATCCAGAGGTCCGTTTGTAACTAGGGGTCGTATGTAAGTCAGTTGTTCTTAAGTAGGGGACAGATTATCCCACAACGGGGTCTCTAGGGGAGTTTCAAAATATCTAGCAATTCAGATAGCCTCCCGCCAAGCTCCCCTGACCGCTCTGTAAATAGGTAATAGTTTGGTACCTGTCCAAGTTGGGGAGTGGAGAAGATGCCGTAGCCGTTTGGAGCTTATGTTTGTGGCTAAGTGCACTTCAGGGGCAACAAGCTCCTCATTACCCACCCATGTTACTAAGCGTTTAATCTGCCCTGCTAAGCAGTACAAATACATGTCTGGTAGGGCCATCCTGGCTAGTAATTTGGGTTCCTGCAGTTTTGCTAATTGTAGTTTAGAGTGCCCTGAACCCCAGAAAAATGGGATCATCACAGAATCCACTGACTTAAAAAAGGATTTCGGATATGGATGGAAAGATTAGACGTTAAATAAAGGCACTTTGGCTGTACCACCACTTTCAGATTTATCAGATTATACTGATAATGGAAGTTTGGCCCAAACTTCAAACTTGGCCTTAAAGTATGGAAGGAGTGGCTGGACATCAGTGGGCATTCTAGCTATGTGCATGCCTAAATATTTGAAGCTCGTTCCAAGGCTGCACTAGCGGGGGACAGACCCAGGGCCTATCTGTCAAGTACATTATAATAGACTTACTCAAGTTAATGCTCAGATCTGGTAGTTACCAAACCTATCTATAAGATCCACTACTCTTTTAATGACCTTCCTGCATGTGATAGGAATAGTAGGAGGTCGTCGGCATACAATCCAAGTCTCTCCTCCACCAACCCACTTGTAGTACCTATGTATACTCTGTCAGAACGTAGCTTCATCACCAGGGGCTCTACTGCCAGCTCGAACAAAAGCTGTGTCAGTGGGTACCCCGACCTAAGCCAAACTATGCTGAACAGGTCTCGTTGAAGGAGACACATGCCCTAGGAGCCTGGTATTTGATGGAGATCCATTTCCAAAAGTCCAGGCGGAAGCCCATCCTATGGAGAACATCCAACAGAAACTTTCATTCAATGGAATCAAAAGCCTTGGACACGTCAAGTGAGGCCAAGGCATAGTCCATCTTCTCGTCTATCCCCACCTGCAATATCATTTGCACTCTGTGGAGATTATCAGTGGTATTGCGACTGGGTATGAAACCAGACAGATCTTTGTGGACTATGGATGGCACCACCTTATTCATCCGATTGGCCAGAACCTTTGTAAGTAATTTGTAATCTGCGTTCAGTAATGAAATTGGTTGGTACGACCCACAGTCCAGAGGATCTTTGTCCAACTTTAATAGTATAATAATTACTGCATCCTAGAAGGAGGGGGGATGCAACCATTCAAAAAAGAGTCGTTCAAAACCTGAAGAAGGGCAGGAAGCAAAGCCTCATGGTAGTTTGCTAAAGCCTCTAGTGGGTGGCCATCGGGTCCCAAGAATTTCCCCTTAGACATGCCTTTCAGTGGCTCCTGTAACTCTTCCAGCCTGATGGGGGCATCTAACAAATCCCTTTGCTCCTTTTGCAACATTTTACTGGGAAGTGAGTCCAGAAATTCATCTATCAAAAGGGGAGATTTCTCTAGCTTGGAGCTGTATAGCTCACTGTAAAAGTTGGTAAATACATAAAATATATTCTGTGCCATGGTTATGACCATACCTGAGCTATATATTATACTAAGAATGGCAGGGGATGCAGTATTGAGGTGAATCAAGTACACCAGGAGGCTGCTTGATGGGTTACCATGCTAGTAGTATTTTAGGTTTGTGAAAAACATACGTCTCTTACTTTTCTCATATTGACAGTGGAGATATTTCCTACCCTTCTGGAGCCATGTCTGCCTGTTCTCAATGGTAGGGTCACCCAAATAAGATGCCTCCAAGGTCACACAACCGGAAGCCAGGGCCTCCTCCTCTCTGGCGGATGACTTTATAATATATAAGATGGAGAACTACAATGTACTCTCAAGTATGCTTTAAGAGCTTCCCAGTAGGAAACATGATCATTGTAGGGGTTATGTTGAAGGATATAATCCTCCAGTAAAGCGGGGTTTGATCATGATCATTCATAAGGTTAAGCCAGAACGGGTGTATCTTACATTTGGGTCCCCCTTACAGGGATGTTATCAACATGGAACGTGGCTTTAATTGGAGCATGGTCAGATGGCCCCGGGGGTCAGGTGATATATAGAGTCCAACAATGTACAGGCTCTGTCATTACCACATACATAGTCTATGCAGGAATCCCTGCCCGGGGTATGGCATATAAATTCCCTAATGCCTGGGTACCTAGAGCACCAGAGGTCAGTCCAGTCCATTTCCAACAGGAACTGCCCCAATAAGGAAGGGGCCAGAGTGAATCAACCTATCTACATCAGGATCCAATACTGTACTCCAGCCCCCCATGCATAGAACTATGGCTCCTGAATACACAGATGTGAAGCGCGTCACCCATCGTACATTACAGTACATTGCAGAACATTAATGCAGCATTGTCTCCTCCACCCGCCATCTGCAGCCTTCAGTGTCTTGGTGTCAGGGGCCTGGTGTTAAGCCATATAGTCTACACCATCTGCAGACATGCGGGGAAGGACATTGAGTATGGTAACTGCATGTCTCCAAGCCGCTTCTATTTTTACTGGAGAGCTGCTTGCAGGATCGTTTCTCAGTCCCTGCTATATTAGGCGGGCCAAGAAGGGACAGGTCCTGGCTCCTGGTGGTGGGGGTTTAAGCTGGTCCCGGTCGTCTCTTTCTACTGCATATGCGGGAGTGAACATAGTGTTTGGCAGAAGTCTTTAAACCATCACTCTATAAAAACTACTGGTTCGTTCCCTTTGGCCTGTTCCGGAAGACCCAGGATACAGACGTTGTTCTGGAGCAGCCAGTTCTCTAAGTCGTCCCACATGGCAGCAGCTCTCTCCAGAGACCGAAGGTGTCTTGGCATAGGCGCAGTCAGGTCCTCCACCTGGGATATATGGATCTCTGTCTTGACCATCTCAGAGTTTCTGCAGGTCCTGGCAGATCAACCCCACATCTACTTGGACATAGTCAATTTTAGAGGGACGTAGTGGATACCTGTATTCGATGAGAACTTGGCAGGATACCTCTTTAAGCATGAGGTCCGTACTGTCTGGCTCAGAGTCTGGATCCGGGCCTTGTGCTGGGTGAGGTGTGGCGGGAACCACAGGGTCTGAGGCACCGGCGCCATCTTAGGAGCCCTGCAAGGCATATTTCCGGAGCTTCGCGGTGGCCCCGGAGGCTCTTATTTTGCTCCTTCTGCTTGGCAAATGGCTGAAGCCATGTCTAGCCTTACTGTCCGATATGTTGGCTGCAGGATAATGAACTTAGCACTGGGTGGGTACAGAGCTCTTCTTACATGTGACCACTTCAGACGGCAGCTAGCCACGAAGCCCCCCCGAGTTATTCTGTGTTTTACAAAACTAGATAATGTGGAAGCAGTGTCTGAAAGTTACACTGATAAGCAAAAGAGTAATAATGTTTATTCTCCATATCCAACCATTCACTACAGCTTTGAATGTGAGACTACCATCCATTTAACAACAATCATCAATAGAATAGACATTTCACTGAAGTCTAAAAGTTACCCTTAGTTCACCCTTAGGTTGGTTTCACATGAGGGAGTTAGATCAGTCAAACTCGTTGAGTGTGCTTGGCGGAATGTCCAGCCTGAAATGAGCAGCCGCTACTGAACTCAGCAATTCAGTTTCAGCAGTTCAGCTTTCGTGTTGATCATTCCAGCAAGCACACCCAGCTAGTTTGACTGATCAGAATTGCTTGTGCGAAACTGACCTTAACCCTCCTGCACATGATTGTTTTTTCCTCACCTGTCTCACAGCTCCATGTATTGCTCTGGGCTCATGCTCATCCTTGGCACTGATTCTGATCCTAGTGCCGGTGAGGAAAAACTCAGAGCATGTCCTATCCGACTCATTGTTTGCGGCTCTGACAATCCATAGAAGTCAACGGGGCTGTAGAAAAAACGGATTGCATAAAGTTGTACTAGGTTCTCAGGACTTTTTTGTGGCTGGTAGAATGTGTGGTCATGACATACACTGGGGCACATTTACTAAGGGCTGTGCGCCAGTTGTTTCTCGGACTTTGCTCGTTCATTCTAGTACAAACTGCTTGAACAGTCATTAAAGAAGTGTCTGTACCACAAACGTGTTGCATGCAACCCTTTTATGCTGCAACACAAATAAGGGGGAGTTCCGGTGCTCAGTTGGACTGTGCGCCACATTTAACTAGCAAAGTTCGACATAAGTTTGTCGCACACCCGATGTTAAAGGTGCACCAGAAAAAAATGGTGCATTCTGTTGGGACAGTGCAGAGGGCGCTAGATTCAAGAGGAACGTGCGGCAGAAACTCTGCACACTACACCGGCAAACTGCATTTAGTACAGTTTACACTGCTGTTAGTATATGTGCCCCACTATGTTAGAAAACTATTGCAGCATCCTAAAGCTGCAAGGTAAGGTTGACCATCAGACAAACTATTGCTCACTAAAGAACCTTTTTGGATGAGTCAAGGGGATGATAACCTGGAGTTATAGCTCATTACATGGACACAGTTCACACCTCTCAATAGAGTTACTACGAGTCCCTGTAACTCCTAAAAGGTCACCTCAACTGCCCCTCAATAACGAAATATATTCTGTCTGTTCTGTCTGTCAAAAATATGTCTTTTATGAATGAGAAATTGTTTTTGTTATTTCCTTTTTTTTAGTTCAGTCAGTTCAGAACACTTGTCCCTATCAAAGATCACATGCTTTTTGACAAAAGAAACCATCCCCGCCTTTGCCTTGGGCCAGTTTCAGTAATGTTATCTCTCACTCTGGGATTTGTAAAGGGGAGGTGGTCCACTATCACTTACATTCTTGTAAGGCATAGAGCAGGTATATTCAGTTTATTACCTGCGTTTCCATGACAATGACACATACTACAGTAATTATACATAATTGAAATGAATAATAAATACAAAGCAGATGTCATTGTCTTGTCTTAAGATTGTATCCCATTTGTATCTTTCTATGCTGCAGAACAAACCATTGCAGTATGCAACAATTATTTTAATATCTATGTGTATTAAATGGAGCATTAAGAATATTAATAAGAGATCATTATGTATATAGCGCCATTCCTATTCTGCAGCACTTTTTAGATGGTGAGGTGCATAAACAAACAAAATAAGGTATTGTAGAGAAATACATCTGTCAAATTAAACCAAATTAAACCATATGGATGGTTATTGATAGATAATTTATATATAACCAAAAAGTAAATAAATACATTATGCTGCCTAAGTCAGCCATCAGGACATATCTAGATTTTTATGATGTCCATAATGAAGGCTTGTGAGTAACCTGTTCAATGGGCTGAGGGATTGCATGGAGTAGAGGAGTAATCAGTGGAGGAGGAGTGAAAGTTACTTTCAGTTAGTAAGTGATAGACTTGTCTATAGAGATGGGTTTTAGAGCACTTTTAACATTTTGGAAGTTGTGTAGCAGTAGGGCATTTCAGAGAATAATCCTTGTTCACTGGCAGATTCAAGCAGGGCCGGCTCCAGGTTTCAGTGGGCCCCTGGGCGATTGAGCCTCAGTGGGCCCCTTAACAGTGAACTTATGTAGTGGCATTAAAAAACAGAAACTTACACACAGCATACACACAGATATACAGCATATATACACGAATGCAGTATAAACAGCACAAACACACATATATACAGCATATATACACACACATCCAGCATATACAACACATATGCAGATATACAGCATATATACACACGCATACAGTATATACAACACATGCGCAGATATACAGCATATATACACACGCATACAGTATATACAACACATAAGCAGATATACAGCATATATACACATGCATCCAGTATATACAACACATACATCAATATACAGCATATATACATATGCATACAGTATATACAACACATACGCAGATATACAGCATATATACACATGCATCCAGTATATACAACACATACGCACAGAAATACAGCATATATACACACACATCCAGTATATATAATACATACGCAGATGTACAGCATATATACACATGCATCCACTATGTACAACACATACGCACAGATATGCAACATATAAACACACACATATACATACATTTACATATGTAGTAATTATGCTCACCTCAGCTGGATGTCACTTGGTCGGGACGTGGTGGCAGGGTCAGGAAGGGGACCCCATAGGAGAGAGCGGACAGGCCTGTGAGGCGTGTGGCCCAGACCAGGCCGGACGTGAGCCGCTCGGTGGGGGCTGCGCTGCAACGCATGTGAAGCGGACGGGCTGGGTGGGGCAGGGTGGGGCAGCCAGATGTTAGGTGGGTAGGCCAGGGAGGGGAGGCCAAGCTCCTTCAGCAGCAGTTAGGGGAGGTAAAGGGATGGGCCGGGAGTGGATGGGATGCTGAATTATACTTTGCTCCCAGGCCCATCCCACTACCTCTCCGCCCACCTCCTGTGCGGCCTGCAATCAGCGGGGGCTACTCATTAAATTGGCAAATCCGGGCCCCATAATATGGCTGTTGTTACGCCACATCGTCACGGTGGGCCCCTTTGGAGCTCTGGGGCCACGGAACTTACCTGGGTCAGCCGGGTGCTGACGCCCGCCCTGGGTTCAAGAGCACAGCTAGGGCGATAGACTGAGATAAGGTAGGAGAGGGTAAAGAAAGTGACAGGAAACAATACAAGTTTTCCATAGCCAGGATAGGGGAGATTCTGGAAGTGTTTTTAAGGAAATGCGGCATAAAGTTGCAAGTAAATACAGTAAATACAAAGGAGAGGTTGGATTCAAATACAATGCCAAGACAGTAGGCCTCCTGCTTTGGAATTATGGTGGGAGAGCAATATGTCAGAGACAACAGATAGAGACTTCCTGGTATTCTGTGGTTAAAAACCCTGAAGAGGGGCAGGTGGTTCACAGTGTCAAACAGTGCAGAGTGATCCAGAAGGGAACAGTTACCTTAGAATTTAGCTGTGAGGACATTGTTGAAAACCTCGGACAGACAGTTTCAGAGGAGTCTACAGAGCAGAAAACAGATTTGTAGGGATTGAGGAGGGAATGACTAAGGATGGCGTTAAAAAAGCCAGTCTTTAAATTCCCTTACCCCGAGGAACGGCATCCTGGAAGCGGCTTCTGTTTCTTAGTGGACACGGAAGCCATCTCTACATGTTTTGACCAGGTCTAACATGGCAGAACGCTAAGCTATAATCAGTTCACGCCCCCACCCACCCAGTTCTCCGCCTACATTACATCCACAAACTGGTGCACAGGGTTGAGAAGCCTATAATAGGCAGATATAAGGTTTATTATCAGAAAACCGATGGAAAAGACATAGTAAATGTCCCCCAATGGGTTAGTTGACAAAATACCAGGCACTGGACTTTTTTTTCTTAGTAATGACCATGTTTGAAAGAGTAGAAAAAGAAACCAAGCAAAGAATGTAGCAATAGTCATTAAGTAAAATGGTCTGGCCCAAATGTAAACACTAAAGCCAATAATGAGGTCTCTGATGAAGCAGGTACAATTTACAGGTAGCAATAGTTCTACTTCCAAGCTTATTTGGCTTTAAAGCAGCTTTCTGCGGATATGTAACTAATTATCAATCCTCAGGAGCTTAGCTGCAGCAATAAGACACTGTGTATAGAGCAATCTGCTTTCAGCACTGTACACATTCTTGCAATGCTGGGCCACAGACCTAAGCAGCTGATTGCTGTGGCGGCCAGTCGCCAGAGGTCAACCTCCTAGAATCAGGTATTTATGGCAACTTCTAAGGATCAAACATAAAAAAAATCGCAGACAACCCCTTTAATCTATTGTGATCAAAGCTGATCAAAGCTTACCAAGTAAGCCTAAATAAAAAATACAGACCTCCAGATCAGATGATAATGACGCCAGGCCAGATTATAAATAAAAAAGAGACCTCATGCCATTTGATTGAAAAAGAATACAGACCCCAGGCCAATAAATGACAAGACTCAAAAAAAAAATTAGGCAGCAATGAGTACTTCACCCCTCACCACCACCTGGGAGGACTATCATCAATGTTGGCAGATGGAAGCACCTATTGGTCACCATTAGGAATATTTGATGGTGCAAGATGCCTGTTTTTGAATTTGGATATAGACAGCATTGAATCTCAAGGAGGTAAGTAACTATTGCACACCAGGTAGTGGATTCATTAGTATGTCCATTACCCAATCCACTTACAAAGATTCCATTGGGTTCATATTAATAGAGACCTGCTAGCAAATACTCCCCTGTTACCATGAAGAAACAGATTAAAAGGCATTTTTATTTATACATAAGGAAAGAGCATTAGGTCAAACAGGGAGGAGCCACAGAGGGCAAGTTACACAGTTTACTGTCATGAACATGAACATTAACCGTGTCAATTGAGGTCTGTAGAATCTGCTACATAGTCCCTGTGTTTTTTGCAATTGCCCTGAGTATTTCAAAGTCTGACATTCAGGGTTAATTTGTTAATCCGTTATATTGTAAATTTTTTTCCAGTTGTGTTTAATCTCTTTTTTTGGAGAATTATGGATTTATCGAAATCATATCAAAATTATGGCCGATATCTTCTGATCTCTTCTTTGATAACATGTGCCTAAATGCTCTAGACCAGCAAACAGGCACACCTTCTTCTTTTATAGTGGTGGTCACAGTTGCTAATGGTCACAAATAAGGGTATTTGATTAGCAGCACCAGGCAGCTATTTACCTTCTTCTGAAATCAACTTTTATAATTATGCTAATGAACAACTCTGGGGCAGGGAGTTTACCACAGCCCCTCTGTGCTGCAGTTTCATGGGTTGTAACATCTTGCAAGGAGTGTAACAGACTGTGAAAGAGAGCATAAAGGGGTTTTAGTAACGCCCACCAGAGCCCTTCTGGCTCATTAGCATATTTTTCAAAAATCATTTTAGAAGGAAGGAGGCCATGAATGACAAATATAAGAAGCCACAGTCACAGTGCCATATATATACACTCACCGGCCACTTTATTAGGTCCACCTGTCCAACTGTCCAACTGCTCGTTAACACTTAATTTCTAATCAGCCAATCACATGGCGGCAACTCAGTGCATTTAGGCATGTAGACATGGTCAAGACAATCTCCTGCAGTTCAAACCGAGCATCAGTATGGGGAAGAAAGGTGATTTGAGTGCCTTTGAACGTGGCATGGTTGTTGGTGCCAGAAGGGCTGGTCTGAGTATTTCAGAAGCATGATCCTGCTGAAGTAGCCATCAGAGGTTGGGTCCCATTGTGGTCCTACAGGGATGGACGGGTCAGCCAACCCTATACTCCGGTAGGCTGTGGCGGTGCCACCGTGCTCCATTGAAACGGGTGGGCCCAAAGTGTGCCCAAGAATGTCCCCACACCTGACACCAGCGCTGCCAACGTTGATACAGGCAGGATGGATCCATGCTTTCATGTGGTGACGTCCAAAATTCATGACCCGACCATCCGAGTTGCCAGCAGAATCGAGACTCATCCAGCCAGGCACACGTTTTTCAATGCTTCTATGTCCAATTTCGATGAGCTGGTGCCAACATTGTTAGGCCTCAGTTTCCGTTCTTAGTGAAAAGGGTGGCACCCGGTGTGCTTCTGCTGCTGTAGCCATTGCGCTCAGAGTTCACCGTACTGTGCGTTCAGAGATGCTTCTTTGCTACCTTGGTTGTAACGCGGTGGTGGACGATTTCGATTTGAGTCACTGTTGCCTTCTATCAGCTCGAAACCAGTCTGCCCCTCTCCTCTGACCTCTGGCATCAACAAGGCCATTCCGCCCACAGAACTGCCGCCTCACTGGATGTTTTTCTATTTCGGCAATTTCTCTGTAATCCCTAGAATGGTTGTGCATAAAATCCCAGTAGATCAGCAGTTTCTGAATAACTCAGACAGCACTTCTGGCACCAACACCATGCCACGTCAAAGGCACTCAAATCACCTTTCTTCCCCATACTGAATGCTCGGTTTGAACTGAGGAGATTGTCTTGACCATGTCTATCATGCCCTAAATGCATGAGTGCCGCCATGTGTGGCTGATAGAAATTAAGTGTGAACGAGCAGTTGGACAGTTGGCACAGTGGACCTAATACGTGGCGGTGAGTGTTTTATGGCATGTTGAGTGGTTCTTATATTTGTCATTCATGGCCTCCTCCTTCTAAAAATGATTTTGAAAAAAGTATGCATGCTAGCCAGAAGGGCTCGGTGGGCGTTAACTAAAACCCCTTTATGCTCTCTTTCACAGTCTGTTACACTCCTTGCAAGATTGTCTACACCCCATGAACTGCAGCAAGAGCGGGCTGTGGTAAATCTCCTGCCCCCCAGCAGTTGTTCATGCAAATTATAAAAGTTGATTTCAGAAGAAGGTAATAGCTGCCTGTGTGCTAATCAAATACCTTATTTGTGACATAGCAACGTTGACCACCACTATAAAAGAAAAGAAGGTGTGCTGTTTCTGGTCTCAGAGCTTTAGGCACATGTTATCCAAAGAAGAGATAGAAGGTATATCGGCCCATAATTTGATATGATTTCGTAAATCGCCATAATCCTCAAAAAAAGCGATTAAACACAACTGGAAAAAAAATTTACAATATAACGGATTAACAAATTAACCCTGAATGTCAGACTTTGAAATACTCAGGGCAATTGCAAAAAAACAGGGGTATGTAGCAGATTCACAGACCTCAACTGACCGGTATGTTCCAGTTCATGACAGTAAACTGTTTGTTAACTTGCCCTCTGTGTCCTCCCTGTTTGACCTTAATGCTTTCCTTATGTCTAAGTACGAAAAAAATGCCTTTTAATCTGTTCTTTCGGTAACAGGGAGTATTTGCTAGCAGGTCTCTTTTAATAGAACCCAATGGAATTTGTAAGTGGATTGGGTAAGGATCATACTGCATGAATCCACTACCTGGTGTGCAATAGTTACTACCTCCTTGAGATCCAATGCTGTCTATATCCCAAATTCACAAACAGGCATCGTTGCACCATCACATATTCCTAATGGTGACATAGGTGCTTCCATCTGCCAACATGATGATAGTTCCTCCCGGTGGTGGGGGGGGTGAAGTACTCCATTGCTGCCTATTTTTTTTTTGGAGTCTTGTCATTTATTGGCTGGGTCTGTATTCTTTTTTCATCAATGGCATGAGGTCTCTTTTTTATTTATAATCTGGCCTGGCGTCATTATTCACATTTATCATCTGATCTGGAGGTCTGTATTTTTTATTTAGCTTACTTGGTAGCTTGCATCAGACTTGATCACAATAGATTAAAGGGGTTGTCTGCCGATTTTTTTTATGTTTGATCCTTAGAAGTGCCATAAATACATGATTCTAGGAGGTTGACCTCTGGGCCTGGCCGCCCACAGCAATCAGCTGCTTAGTTGTGGCCCAGCATTGCACGAATGTGTACCGTGCTGAAAGCAGATTGCTCTATACACAGTGTCTTATTGCTGCAGCTAAGCGCTCCTGAGGATGATAATATGTACATATCCGCAGAAAAGCTGCTTTTAAGCCAAAAAGCTTGGAAGTAGAACTTGCTACCTGTAAATTGTACCCTGCTTCACAGAGACTCATTATTGGCTTTTAGTGTTACATTTGGGCCAGACCATTTTACGTAATGATATTGCTACATTCTTGGTTGGTCTCTTTTTCTACTCTTTCAACATGGTCTTACTAAGAAAAAAAAGTCCAGTGCCTGGTAATTTTGTCAACTAACCCTTGGGGCAACATTTACATGTCTTTTCCATCGGTCTTTGGTAATAAACCTTATCTGCCTATATGGCCCTTCTCAACCTGTGCACCTTTGTGGATGAATAGGCGGAGAACTGGTGGGTGGGGCGCGTGGAACTGATTATAGCTTAGCGTTCTGCCATGTTAGAACCTGGTCAAACAGTAGAGATGGCTTCCGTGTCCACTAAGTAAACAGAAGCCGCTTCCAGGATGCCGTTCCTCGGGGTTTAAGGGAATTTAAAGACTGGCTTTGTTAACGCCATCCTTAGTCATCCCTCACTCATCCCTACAAATCTGTGTTTCTGCTCTGTGACTCCTCTGAAAACTGTCTGTCCGAGGTTTTCAACAATGTCCTCACAGCTAAATTCTAAGTAACTGTTCCTTCTGGATCCATCTGCACTGTTTGACACTGTGAACCACTGCCCCTCTTCAGGTTTTTAACCACAGAATACCAGGGATTTCTCTATGTTGTCTCTGACATACTTGCTCTCCCACCATATTCCAAAGCAGAAGCCTACTGTTTGGCATGTATTTGAATCCAACTCTCTTTGTATTACGTATTTACCTTGCAACTTTATGCCGCATTCCTTAAAAACAACTTCCAGAATCTCACTATACTGGCAATGTGCCATGTCATAAAGCTGGAATCATCTCAGACTGGTTTCTTGAACATGACAATGAGTTCACTGTACTCAAATGGCCTCCACAGTCACCAGATCTCAATCCAATAGAGCATCTTTGGGATGTGGTGGAACGGGAGATTCGCATCATGGATGTGCAGCCGACAAATCTGCAGCAACTGTGTGATGCCATCATGTCAATACGGACCAAAATCTCTGAGAAATGCTTCCAGCACCTTGTTGAATCTATGCCACGAAGAACTGAGGCAATTCTGAAGGAAAAAGGGGGTCCAACCCGTTACTAGCATGGTGTACCTAATAAAGTGGCCGGTGAGTGTATATATATATATATATATATATATTCAGTACAGCTGTACTTTGAAACTTATTATGCTTATTATCTTTTGGTTCAGAACAAAGTGGGTAGTGGTAGCTAATGTATCTGGGGTGTGTGGACTTTGTTCTTGTGTGGCTTTTTTTGTCAGGTTCTGTAGCTACTAGAATCCATAAGCAATTTGATAAATGAAATTCCTTTCTTCAATATAATACCAAAAACTGGGTACTAAAAACTATAGAGCCCAAAATAGAAAAATCTGACATGAGGCTCCTCCTTCAGCCTCTAAAAGTGACTCATATAAGGCAGACAGTCGGGTACATGTATCAAACTTTTGTTTTTTCTTTAACTTTTCATGGTTCTTGTACTCATGTGCAACTTTTTTGTGCCTAAAGCGGTCTCCCTAAAAAGTTTGCCATTGTCTAGTTTCTGCAGTATTCCCTGAGTTATCGCCTAAATCCAGTTGTGAAAGTTGCAATTTAGCTGGGCAACTGTTTTGGAGACTTTTTGCGACTTTTATTTAAAAAGTCACAACTTCACTACAGAACAAGCTCTACATGTACCAATAAGGAATAACAGCTAAGATACATCTGACCATCAGGAAAGCCAAGAAAGGTGTCAATAAACAGGAGAAAAAAGCCGCATTTATGATACATATGCCTCACTGACTCTTACCAGCTTAGTAAAGGTGATTTTTTTAAACATAACTCTCAAGTTTGAACATAAAAGACAGAATGGCAGAGATGATATTTCATACCCTACACAAGGGTGTTGTTAGTTTAGTGTGGTAAAAGATGGTGGCAGTTATTAGTTTTAAAATGTTAAAAAAATCAATTTTAACTGCTGAATTCATGTCTGTCTTTGGCTCAAAAACATGATGAAATATAGCTAAAATATTACTGAACAACGCCTTTCAAACTTTTGGAAAACAGCCTCATAATTTTATCTAGTTACAAGTTTGAGATAAAATACTCTCAAATATTAAAAAGTGGAGACCCACAATAGATCTATACCATCAGTGGCAAAACTTCCTATGAAGGCAATATCTAAAGAATCATTATTATTACAGGATTCATCTGATAAAACAACTGATGCTACTCTTACAATGTATGCATTTCGTGTTTTCCTTTTAAATAAGAGAAGTTTGAGAAATACTCATGAGCAAAATTATGCAGGTATCATCACATTAATTTTACACTTACCCCACAGGCCATGGATAGATGAGGGAAGTTTACAAGGATACGCACAATGGGGCAGATTTACTTACCTGGTCCATTTGCGATCCAGCGGCGCGTTCTCTGCGCTGGATTCGGGTCCAGCCGGGATTCATTAAGGTAGTTCCTCCGCCGTCCACCATGTGGCGCTGCTGCGCTGAAAAGCATCGGAACGCGCTGGAGTTCACCAAGCCGGGCTGAGTTAAGGTAAGTGCAAGCTCCGCAAAAGATTTTTTTTTTTTAAATGCGGCGGTTTTTCCGAATCCATCGGGTTTTTCGTTTGGCCACGCCCCCCAGATTTCCGTCGCGTGCATGCCAGCGCCGATGCGCCACAGTCCGATCGCTGATCTATGGATGTTAAAAAGTCAAGGGTATGGTCCTTGTTGTCTGGTTGAGATATAGTATTAGCAGCTCATCGAAAGATTTGTATTACCCTTATAGAGATCAAGCTGATTTAGGAAGTCCTGCAGGCAATGCCTGTTAGAAAGATTTGCTCTGAAAAACATTATTATCTATGCTCACCTTTCCAACGCCTCCCTCAGGTCCTCTTCTTGCTTCCGATGGTCTGTTGCCTCTTCAGGTCCTTCAGATCCTCTTTGAGTCCTTCTGCTCCTCTTCGAGTCCCCTTGCGATGCCGGCGGCTCACAAACAATGATGTCGCCAATCGTCTGACATCATTCTGTGTGCCGGCCATGTTCGGTGACCCTAAGAGGAGCTGTGGAGGAGCGGAAGGACCCAAAGAGGCACGGAGCATCGGAAGCAAGAAGAGGACCTTCGGGGGGCGTTGGAAAGGTGAGTACAGTGTTTTTTTACAGGCTTGTCATGCTGAGGGGCAAGGGCTGGCTATATACTGGGGGTGATGGTCAGGCTATATACCAAAGAGACTGGCAGGCTATATGCTATGGGACTAGCAGGCTGTATACTGGGGGGGGGCAGGCTATATACTACAGGGACCAAAGTTCCAATTATGGGTCAAACATTGAAATGATAAAAATCTTATTGAATTATTATGGCCCTGGACAACATGCTATCAAAGACATCTTTTAAATACTGCATAATTATACCTTACTATATATGTATTTCAGAGCAAACATATCAATGTATTAACCAAATAAATTTTGTTATCTACACATACAAAAAGACATACTGTACATTTTCCAGCATTGTAGCTGAATGGGAGAGAGAGAGATTGAACAAACTGCAAAAGTAGAGTGGGAGAAAATCCCAACTGAGAAGGGCCAGAAGCTTATAGATGTCTGCAAGAAATGTTTGGAGGTTGTCATCAATGCCATAGGGTGTACATCCAAGTATTAGTAATAATAATAATGATCTTTACTTATATAGCACCTCATATACTGTAGCTCTTTACAAGTCATGTGTGGCATATACAAATAAAATACTACATTACGGAGTATAAACAGTCATATGGAACAATAGGAATGTGTACCCTACTTGCAAAAGCTTACAGTCTATGAGGATGAGGAAGTGACACAAGAGGTATAAGAGCTTGTATAATGGTCCAGCCATTCTATATTAATGAGCAGGATACAATAATGTTATCTGGTCTTTGCTGAATAACAGACAGGAAGAGTAAAGAGAGAGTTGAAATGTCCAGCATTTCACAAGTGTGATGGGCCAGCCTTAAGAGACTGGTTTTAAGAGCATGTTTGAAAATATTAAGGTTGGGTATTCGTCGGGGGAAGGGTATTCCAAAGAATTGGTGCAGCTCGGAAGAAGTCCTGAAGGACTTGAGAGGTTCAAATTAAGGTAGAGTTTAATCTAACATCAATGGTGGATTGAAGAGCACGAGTTTGGTGTCAGACTGAGCTGATTGAGGAGTGGCGTGGCAGAGAGGTCCTGATAAATATGCCCCAATAAGTTCAATTGGAGGTCTTTATTCCTTCACTTGTTATTTGTTCTGTTTATTCTGTTTAGAAGTTGAAAAACAGTTTTATTATAAAGTTTTATTGTTGGGATACTTTTGACCATATTATACAGTCTATGAAAAAATAATGAAGATCTCCACACAGCGCCACCAGGTCACTGACACCCTGACACTACACAGGCTGATGCTGTTGCACACACTAGTTTGTGGCATCTAGTACATTACAGGGTGTGATTTACTGCATTAGGAAGAGGACTTCATTACCACTTCTGCCATCCATGGTTTATCTCTGTTGCATTCACCATCAGATGTCTTTAGCTCCATGCAGCAAATCCCCACACTGGCCCGTAAAAATACCACAATAATTTACAGTATGTCACCTGGATTACAACATTGTACTTCTAAATAATTTATTGCCCAAACTACACAATATTAAAACATCCCTGCATATATAAAACATTTACTTACAAGCGCACTGGAGTTCACAGAAAGTGTATTGTCCGTATATCGGCTTATACTCGAGTCTATAAAAAAATTAACACTATGCTCACCTTTCCAACGCCTCCCTCAGGTCCTCTTCTTGCTTCCGATGGTCTGTTGCCTCTTCAGGTCCTTCGGATGCTCTTTGAGTCCTTCTGCTCCTCTTCGAGTCCTCTTGCGATGCCGGCGGCTCACAAACAATGATGTCGCCAATCATCTGACGTCATTCTGTGTGCCGGCCATGTTCGGGGACGCGAAGAGGAGCTGTGGAGGAGCGGAAGGACCCGAAGAGGCACGGAGTATCGGAAGCAAGAAGAGGACCTTCGGTGGGCGTTGTAAAGGTTGAGTACAGTGTTTTTTTACAGGCTTGTCATGCTGAGGGGCAAGTGCTGGCTATATACTGGGGGTGATGTTCAGGCTATATACCAAAGGGACTGGCAGGCTATATACTATGGGGCTAGCAGGCTGTATACTACAGGGACTGGCTGGCTATAGACTGCAGGGGCTGGCAGGCTATATACTACAGGGGCTGGTAGGTTATATACTACAGTGGTGGCAGGGGCTGGCTAAAGACTGCAGGGGCTGGCAGGCTATATGATGGGGGCAGGGCTGGCAGGCTATATACAACAGGGGCTCACAGACTATATGCTATGGGGCTAGCAGGCTGTAGACTGGGGGGTGCAGGCTATATACTACAGGGACTGGCTGGCTATAGACTGCAAGGGCTGGCAGGCTATATACTATAGGGGCTGGTAGGTTATATACTACAGTGGTGGCAGGGGCTGTCTAAAGACTGCAGGGGCTGGCAGGCTATATACAACAGGGGCTGGCAGGCTATATGCTGTGGGGGCAGGGGCTGGCAGGCTATATACTGGGGGGGCAGAGGCTGGCAGGCTATATACCGGGGGAAGGGCTGGTGTGCTATATACTACTGGGGCTGGCAGGCTATATATACTACAGGGGCTGGCAGGCTAAATAGTACAGGCATTGGCAGGCTATATAATGGGGGGGCAGGGGCTAGCAGGCTATATAGTGGGGGATACGAGCTGGTCGACTTTATACTGACTGGAGGCTGTGACCAATGAATTTCCCACCCTCTGCTTATACTCGAGTCAATAGGTCACCACCCTAAAGAATTTATATACATTCCCCTAATCAATTTATATATATATATATATATATATACACAACTCTCATATACAGCCCCCATGTTTAACTATATACAGTCCCCTTCCAGTTTTACTGAAATTTGGCCATATAGAGAGACTCCCCCATCTTATATATATGCAGTACCCCATAACAACCCTACCCATAAATCCCCCTCCCCTTCACAGTACCACACATTCTGAGAGGTTACCACCCGTACTTTAGTAACAAACAGTACCCCATAACAGCACCCCAATTAATATCTGACCCCCATATTCAGATTGATAACCCATTTAAATTATCAACCCCCAGTTAAGTACTCAATAGAGTGCACAATAACAGCCCACATTTTAATTCTGGTACCATATTCAGACCCCTACCACCCAAGTTTAATCATACACAAAGCCTCATAATCCACTCACCCACCCCCTTCCCCCATTTAGTAAGGAACCAGACCATAATATTAACCCCTTATAGCTTGAACAAGTGATCTTCTGATCACTTGTTCAAGCTCTTTTACAGGTTATACAGTGCAATACTGGGCGCATGCCCAGTGTCTTACAGCCGGGTCCTGCCAGGAGGCACGAACCCGGCACCGGGAGGAAGATCGCGCAGCCCCGGGCACCGGCAGTCCCGGGGCTGCGATCGGAGCTGCGGAACCCCCTGTAAGCGTCGCGGGGGGGTCCGATTCACTTGAAATGCTTTTTAAATGCCTCTAACACGCCGCAGTCGGCGCAACTGCGGCGTGTTAGGGGTTAACACGCTGTTAGAGGCGGGTATCGGCTATAATATATAGCTGATACCCGCAGCTACCAGAAGCTTGACGTAATAGTACTGCATTTTGTGGGAACGCACCTCCCGCCATGCAGTACTATTACGTCAAATGTCGGGAAGGGGTTAAGATCCACCTCTCTTGTTTAATTATGTACAGAAATTATAATTAAAATTGTGGCCACTTTAAAACTAAAAAAAATAGTTACTTACCTCCTCTAATGCCGCTGTCCTCTTCTTTACTATTGGGTCTTCTGTTGGATCAAAGCTCTATAAAGGGACAGAGGTGGCGTATGATTACGTCATCCCAAGCTGCCTAGGTCGTCCAGAGCAACAGTTCAGCGCAGAAAAACGGGTCTGCACTGTGCTGTGCCACTCTACACTTGCATCAGTGTCTTAAAGGCACCAATGCAAGAGATATGCCCCTTCTTTGGTGGGTGATTCTGGTGATACTGTCCTTCTGCCACCCTTCTTTAGGGGTCTACATCTTTCACCTGAGTCTGAATTTTCATCTATATATATATATATATATATATATATATATATATATATATAACTCTCATATACAGCCCCCATGTTTAACTATATACAGTTCCCTTCCATTTTTACTGAAATTTGGCCATATAGAGAGACTCCCCCATATTATATATATGCAGTACCCCATAACAACCCTACCCATAAATCCCCCTTCCCTTCACAGTACCACACAGTATGAGAGGTTACCACATGGCAGCGACTACACATGTGAAATGCCAATGACTAGCAATTATGCCAAGGGGTGCTGTATACAATATATGGAATAGAATGTGAGCAGATGATTCAATGCTTAAGGTGCCTCCCCACCTGTACTTTAGTAACAAACAGTACCCCATAACAGCACCCCAATTAATATCTGACCCCCATATTCAGATTGATAACCCATTTAAATTATCAAACCCCAGTTAAGTACTCAATAGAGTGCACAATAACAGCCCACATTTTAATTCTGGTACCATATTCAGACCCCTACCACCCAAGTTTAATCATACACAAAGCCTCATAATCCACTCACCCATCCCCTACCCCCATTTAGTAAGGAACCAGACCATAATATTAAGATCCACCTCTCTTGTTTAATTATGTACAGCTCCACCCAAGAAATTATAATTAAAATTGTGGCCACTTTAAAACTAAAAAAAATAGTTACTTACCTCCTCTAATGCCGCTGTCCTCTTCTTTACTATTGGGTCTTCTGCTGGATCAAAGCTCTATAAAGGGACAGAGGTGGCGTCCAGAGCGTCCAGAGCAACAGTTCAGCGCAGAAAAACGGGTCTGCACTGTGCTGTGCCACTCTACACTTGCATCAGTGTCTTAAAGCTACCAATCCAAGAGATATGCCCCTTCTTTGGTGGGTGATTCTGGTGATACTGTCCTTCTGCCACCCTTCTTTAGGGGTCTACATCTTTCACCTGAGTCTGAATTTTCATCTCGCCTCATGGCAGATGCAGCCATGGACTTGGGGTCATGGGGTCATTCTTCTGCAACAATTTTTACAATAGTGCCACTTACTGCCTACTGCCTTCTTAAACAACTTGTTGAATAAAGCACTGAATGGGTTAGATGTAGAGGAACTGAACATCCACAGATATGCCATAAAAAGAAGTATGTACAAATTTAAATGATGGGGACGCTATGAATGGTCATGCACCACAGAGGGGTAAGATGTGCCTTTATGATATTGTGATATAGTAAATCTCCATTGCCTTCATTCAGATTCTCACAGCTGCATAAACAATAATATTTTCTCCACTTTGCAATACTACAATGAGAAGACTATCAAAAATGACATAAAATGACTAAACATTGAAACCATTCAAAGGGTATGTGCTTAGAAATATCTGTCCTATTATTCCCTCCAAAGTCTGGGTGTGGTGTTTGCATAAAAATGTAGATTTAAGATAATAGTAATTCCTGTCTTCCAAATATCTGAAATTGCTCATGAAACCAGTGCTGCAGGTTTTCCCCCATAAAATTGAGTTTCAGGCAGTTTTCTTTGCAAAGCACAGAAACATAAACTGCCAGTGAGAGTCTCTGAATTTGTAGTAAAATATGTGGCACAACAACAGGTTATGCAAGAATGGTATGAACCAGTGCTAAAATGTGACAAAAACTCCTAGTAACTTATCTTTTACTGTATACTTACCAAGAACTACTACACATTGCTGTGCTCAAGCACATCTAATGTATTTAAGTGAATTAAAAACTCTTTTTTTGATGGTTGATCGAAAAACACATTGGGGCACATTAACTTACCCGGCCGACGGAGTTCATCCGAAGTGCATTGTCCGACGATTTACAAAGATTGTGTACCCGATATCCTGCATGTGTCGCTTCCCCGTTCAGATCCGCCGGAGTTCACCTTCTTCTTCCCGGTGCATGTAAGTGCATTGGATGCAACACGGTTTGATTATTAAATCCCGCGCTCAGTCCGAATCAGTCGGATTGTCTGACAGCCTGCCTTCCGATTTCTGTTGCATAAAAGTCAACACTGCTGCGCCAAAATCTGATTGCGTGTGACACAATCCCCTTCTAAATACCGGTCACGGCCGTGCAATTCTCAAATACCGTGAACAGTCCAACAGAAATGCGATCCGCGGACCCTTAGACTTCCGGTCCCTGGGCGCCGATGGCAGCTGCCTGCTAGGATCGTGCACATGATGCCACGTCTCACAGTGCAGCTGTCCTGCCTCATGCAGAATCATAGGCGACTATTCATATGCTGCATACCTTAGTATGGCAGCATATTACAAAAACAAGTGATCAAATGATCACTTTGGTTCATTGTCCCAACCCTGTCCAAAATAAAACATTAAAAAAAACAGTTTAAAAAAAGGTTGCAACTAAAAAAACTTATTTAAAAAGAATAAAAAGTCCCCTTAAGTCCCCCCCGTCCCATGCGTCATCATAAAAACATAAAAACAGTGAAAAATCACCAAAAAAACCACAACATATTGGGTATCCCAATGTCCCGTAAACAACCCGTTAATAAAATACATGGTCCACTGGAACCCGTACTGTGAACTCCGTAAAAAAAAAACTGTGGCCACACACCCATTCGACAAAAATTACTTACATGTTTTCCCATCTTACCGCATAAAAAGTGCATAAAAGTTATCAAAATAAAATGTACCCCACATTATCCCAGAGAATAAGTACAGACACAAACGCTTGGTCCCCCGCAAAAAAATAGCTTAAACCGCGCTGTAAACAAAAAAAATATAATTTCTGCCCATTTTTACATTGGTGATCAAAAACAAGTAAAGTGTCGCACAAAATGATTTCTATTCTGCAAACAATTTCACCATAAAAAAGGCCATTTAAATGGGGTTATCGCGTAAAATTTTCGTGATGACCCCTCAGAATAAAGATAACACATTATTTTCTATGGTACGTTATTGAATTCCGATGCAACAATGCTACACCCGCAGATCAACAATTAAGTTAATGATTGTTTTATTCACCCCTCGGCCCACCGAAAGAGTTACTAAATCTGATTATGGCCTATTGACGCCCCGGTAAATGAATGTACCTGAAAAGTGGATCTATCCACAAAAATAATCCCCCATATGTCCAATTAACAAAACAAAACATTTATAGCCTGTAATAATGTGAACGCCTTGCAGATCTTCTCTTACATGGCCGCCTCCTACCGTTCTAGTGCCGCAATGGGGGGGGACCTGTTGTTTGCCCCGTCCAGTCAGTCACTCACCACATATGGGGCATCCTCTGACTCTGGAGACGTTGGTGTATCAAACTTTTGTGGAGTTTTTTTGTAATTTAATACATTGTGACGGTTTTTAATTTTTGGCCAATTATAATATGGTCTAAAAAAAATTACGCTTGTTAAATAGACCTCCATTTTGTTTTAACCACTGTGAAGCCTCTAAAGGTTAACAACTTCTTTAAAGTTTGATTTTTTACACATTGAAGGGGTTTAGTTTTCTAAATGGCATGATTTATTGGGTGTTTACTTTACTGCTGTTTATGGCCTCTCAGAGTCAGTATAAAGCTTAGGAGGTTGCCTCTAAATAAGGAGTTTTTGGCATTTTCATAAAATGATAAAAATTTTCTCGCCAAAATTTCTGAACCTCCTAACACCTATAAAAGATAGAAGATGCATAACCCCTATGCCAATATAAAGCACATTGCGGAAATGTTAGTTATAAAGTTACTTGGGTGCCGTATGACTATCTGCCTGAACAGCCGAACATTTTGAACTATGAAAATGAAGAATTTTTAGAAATTTTTAATGCCAAATTTAAGTTTTTTTCATAACTTAACACAAAAAGTATCATCAACATTTTGAATATACTTTGAAGTACAATGTTTGAACGGTAAAACCTCTCAAATCCCCTGATATGTTTAAAGTGTCAAAATGTTATAACCTCCTATAATGATACAGGCAAATTTAAAAATCAGGCCTGGTCCCTAAGGTCGAAAATGGCTAGACACGAGGTGTAAGGTGTACTCAAAAAAAAGTTGGTGCACCTGTGGAGCAGGTGCGGGGTGGGGGGCCAGATTCCTGAAGAATGTGCAGAAGTTCGACAGTTCATGAATCTGAAGCCATTTCTAGGCAAATGTTTTGATAATGTGGGTCAGTTATCTGCATCTTCCTAAAAAACAAGAAATGGATAAACCAAAGCCCTGTGACGGTGGTCATCTTCTTAGATCTGTATCCATGGCACCTTCCTTCTAAAATCATCTTGTTAAATAACTATTACTTGATGGCTGTGGGGGGCATGTTTCCCAGAGCCCCACAGTGATTTAATTTTCACTGGTTTGTTACATGAGCGGTCTCCCCTCTCCCTACATGTCCTGCTGCTGCTAGATTACACCGTGTGGGGGAGAGAGCAGGGGGGGTTCTGCTCATTGTAACAGCTTTATGAAAAGACATTAATGAGGGGTTCCTAGAAACCCCCCATAGCTCCTCAGGCTGACTAGCATAATTTTAAAAGTTATTTTAAAAAACAAAAAAAGGCAAACCGAGCCGATTTGAATCCATGTATACCAAATATAATAAATTACCAGTCATAGTAGTGTCCCTGGTTTATCAAGCTTGGGTTTTCTTGATAGCATTTTCCTTATGCCCATGAAGACAAGTATTCTGATATGTACTCAGTTTAACAAACTAACACATTCTCTAATTCAATTTTTATAACAAAAATACCGCATTTCACAGACATAATTCTAACCTGCTGTCTTCAGTCCTGGTGCCACCATTTCAGTTTGGCCCCTAATAACATCTTCTACCTTCTGACCATAAGTGGGGGAAGCCTTCGTGGATTTCTTGTGTTAGGGCTGTATAGTCTAGTTATCTGTCTCTCTATGCTCCCTGCATTCTAGCCTCGCCCACCGCATTCCAACACGGAGCGCATACAAACTCACTAAGCACACGCGAATCAGAGAGGAAGTCCTGGCATCAACTCATCAACCTTTGAGGAGAGCTAAGCTGCCAGCTACGGCAGATAATTATTTATTCCAGGGAGGGCGGCACAGGAGAGCTCAAGTGTGAGAACAAATATGTAGCAAGGTGACAGTATGTATTAGGCACTGGTTCCTATCCCATGCAAGTGCCATTCCCCGAGCTTGTGGAGGGGCCCACATCAGGCGTTAGATAAGGAATCCATGGAGGTGAGGGGGGCTTATATAAAATAACCATGAAGGGGCTGTTTGGTATGATAACCTATGGGATATTTTAGGGAACAGGAAACTGTTTTTTCCAGTTTCTGAACCTGTTAATGCTGGCACATCAATTCACTGCAAAATGGACCCACTGAGGCTGTCGCCCAGGGCCTACTGAAACCTGGAGCCGACCCCTACTAGCATCTCATGGCTCCATCATCTCTTATCTCTGTCTGGTTTTTCATCTCTCTTTCTATGTGTCAGATACTAGTACAATGTTCAGAGTAAATGAAATAAATATAAACCTGTATTTCCCTGACAATCCTAAGCACCTTTCAGCACACAGAACTATAGGCATCATAATCTTTCTGCTTACAGAGGTCCTGCCCACCACCCCAGAATTGTTCACCGACCAGCCTAGAGCATAGGAGCTAAAACAACAATAAAGACATTGTAAAGTAAGGATTCAAATGATCTTTATTGTGTAAACATTCCTAGGGGATTGAGATTGTGAAGAATTTTCGTTACATGAAACCCCTTTAAAGTTGAGGTCATGTCTCACAGTCTAAAAAACCCAACCCCTGGTACAAATGGAAAAGTTGAATAGTTATGCTTTACTTAGATATGAATGTATATGAGACTATGTTCTTCTGTAGTGAGTGGAAGCAGGTCTGGGTGAAGGAGTTGGTTAGGTATGGAGAGAGCGAAGAGAGAGAGGTTGGACAAGAGGGGTGACAGAGGGAAGGGGGTAGAATGAAAAGAGCGAAGGGGAAGTAAAAATAAAAAGCGTCGGAGGAAATGGGGTGAGGGGGAGGGGGTGGGTTGGATAAGGCGGGGAAAAGAGAAACGAGAAAGGAGGGATGTGCGAGAGCGGGTAGTGGGTTGAATCGAGGAAGGGGGTAGAGAGGGGGAGGTGAGGTGGAAGGAGTAGTAGAAGGATAGCAGACGGGTGTCGGGTCTTGATGTGGGTGGGGATAGGAGAAGTCGATCGACATAGGGTGTGAGGGAGGGGGGAGGATAAAGGAGGTGGAGAGGGGGGGCTAAAAAGTTTGGGGGGGAAAGGGGGGGATAAGCTAAGAGGGGACGAGAGGTGGATGACGAGGCGATCGAAAGGATGAAAGAGGAAAGGAGGCGGTAGGGAGGGGGGGAAAAGAGGGGGAGGGGTGGATGAGAGGGGAGAGTTGCGCGAAAGTAGGGGTGAGGGGGAGGATAATAGAGGAGGGGGGGTGTTAAATAAAAGGGGGACGGAGTGTTGTTTTTTTTTTTTTTTGTGATTTTTTTTGCTTTTTTTTTTTTTTTTTTTTTTTTTTTTTAGATTGAATTTTTTTTTCTGGGAGAGGGATTAAGGGGGAATGTGGGGAGTATGTAGTAACAGGCGAGAGAGGAGGGGAGAGCATAATAGGATATGGGGGGGGGGGGGGGAATGGGAGAAAGAGTTGGAGGGGAGGTTGAAGAAAGATGAATGGTGAGGGTGGGGGGGGGTAGGGCTTGGCTTTTTGTAAGGCTGTGCCTGTATGACAAAAAATTATAAAAACATTTAATTACAAAAAAAAAAAATTAATGTAACAAACTAGATTGACTTCTTCCACATTCAAATTTAGTGTTTGTCTATCATGTAAAAAGGAGTCATTTAACTCCCTCCCTAAAGCTAAAACTCTGCAGGGAAATCTTCATGTAATGGTTTTGTTTGCAGTGGCATGATTGCTTTTGAAGCCAATATTTGCTTTTATCCTACATCCATAGAAGATTTTGAGTGCCATGCAGTGTTAAATCAACTTGGTATAGCTTTTTTACTGTATGCCTCCAGGGAAAATGGAAATTTAAAACTCTTCCCGCCCCAACCTCTGAGCCCTATAATGTTTATTGTGCTTCATTTGGACTTTTAACTTTACTAACTTTAAACTAGCAGCGACCATAGAGCCGGAAACAGCCATTTAAGTTGAGCATACTGTAAGTTCAAACGTCGACATCAAAAGGTTTTCCTGGGTAAGGCATTTCTGCTTACGACACAGTTTCGGAAATTTTGCAATGTACAAATTCTATTATATTTCAGAAAATGCTAAAAATAACTTTTTGTCTAGGGCTATACAAAGACTTTTCTGAAGTTCTACAAAGTGATCGAGTGACGCTATCGTCCCTCACATCAAGTATCTTTGACACGAAAGCTTTTATCAATACATGAAATTTTAGGGCTACCAAAAGGATCATGTAGCCCCGCTTGTATCCCTAGGCTACAAGAAACACCTGGAACAGTTTACTAAATGTGTCTGCATGACATTTTGTTAATACCTGGTGCTTATCACAATCGAACATTTTGTAAAACCAATTGTCACAGAGACCAAAAAAATTTGGCTTGGGTTACAAATTATAAGGTATACGTCCGACTTTCATACAAATATAGCTTAAGAAACAAACCTCAGACCGAGCTTGTACGTTACCCGGGGACTGCCCTGTAATGGGGAACTACTTGAATCATTGTAATAACACCACACACAGTTTAACCCCTCATCGCTCGCGCCGTTCTGTCTGCGCTGAGTCCGTCCCCGCGAATAGCGCTCAGCGCAGGACAGCTACTGCGCAGAGACGATGCCGGTTCAGCGCTGCATAGCAGCCTAACCGGCATCGTTAGGCCGCGGGTCTTTCAACGGTAATCTACCGTTGACAGTTCCCTGCTAACCCCCGCGGTCCGGAGTGGGCTTCCGAGTCGCGGGTGTTTAACCCGTTAAATGCCGGCGGTCAACGCGACCGCGGCATTTCACATGCCTTCTGGGGGTCTTTATCCCACATCGGCCCCCCCTCATCCTCCGTTTTCGGGGGGGTGGGGGACGCTGTGGTTTTGGCACCTCTGGGGTTCCATCGTGACCACCAGAGAAGCCTGGAGGATACCTTTAAGATGGCATCTGTGACGTCATCTTAAAGGCAAATTGTCCCCTATCATCTCATAGGCTGCACTGCTCTACCCTGCATACATAAGTAGTGGCAAGGATGAGCAAGAACAAGGCTAGCATGATGTTTGGATCGTGTCGTGATTGTTCCGATCCAAGGGTGGATCATGTAAGAAAAATGGAACAAAAAAGGGGTTCAATAAAAAATTCTTTATAAATCACTGTAAAACTGCCGCAGGAAGCACCCCCAAACATTAAAGAGACACATAATGCTCAAAAAATCTAATCTTAACACCCACCCCACCTATAGATATCAAACCGCGTCCATAAAATCCAGGGAAATTAAAACTAAATAACTATTGAACCCATATGATGAACACCGTACAAAAAACTTAAAAACCCGCCAAAATTAATGATTTTTTACCTATTATATCCCACTAAAAAATGCAATAAAAGTGATCACAAAACATATGTACTCCAGATGATACCTTTGCAAAGAACAACATGTCCCTCAAAAAGCAAGCCATCAACCAGCGCTGTAGCACAAAACGTAACAATGTTATGCCACTTGAAGCCGGCAATGCAACAATGAATAGATTTTTTCCCCACATTAGGGTTTTATTTTGGCAAATTTGTAAACATAAGAAAAAATATTCATGCTGGTATACACCCGTAATCGTAATTTGAACCCATAGACATAAGATATAAAACAATGATTATTAGGCCTATACGGGGAACCCGAAAAAAAAAAAGTAAAAATCCAGTACTATTATTTTTGATATTGTCTTCTTTTTTTTTGTTTTTTCGGTGAGCGCGAGTGACGGCGGGGGGGGGGGGGGTCAAGATAAAGGGTGGTGTCGCAAACGGTGGGCACAGAGGGGAGAGGCCAACCCCATCTTGTGTCAGCGGAGGTGTGGGGGGGTGTGATGAAGGGGGGTAGCGTGTCGTCCCGCAAAAAAAAGACCAGCACAGGCCCCAAGAACAGAAAAGCGCAAAGGGAGAGCCGGCAAAAGGGGGGGCACGAGAAAACGAAAAAGCCGGCACCAGGTGTTCGCGGGGGGCCTTCCCGCGGCGCCGCGCCGGGCCCCCTAACACAAGGAAGGCCACGGGTGGGGGGGCACGCACTCAGGAGAAATGGGAGAAACCCCATTGTTAATGGGGAGGTGTCCTCCCTTTTTATCTTTTGGAAATGTGTAAATTTTAGGGCGAAATGAACGTATACCGACAAAATTGGACCATCTAAATTCAACCGCCTTTTGGATTCAATTACTATGAAATTCTTCAAGGGGTTAACCATCTTTGTAAATCTGCTTCGATAGCTTGAGGGGGGCAGATTTGAAAATGGGTTTGGTTATATAGTGGGGTTTTTGGTTGCTAAATCGTAAACTTGGATTTCAAACATATTGATCCCCAAAATGAGTCAATTCTGAAAATACGGAAATCGCTATTTGTTTGTAGGCCGCGTACGTCAAAAAATTTATCCCAACATTTCAAAAATTAAGAACATGTAAGTAGACAAATTGTGAAATGTTTTTCTGCAAAGTTATGTAGGTGGTAATCGATCTTCCTGAAAACGCAGTGATTTTTGAATTTTCGACAAAGGCCAAATTTTTCTAAAAATTCATCATTTTTTCTTTTTTTTGTAAATAAACCAAAACTTATCAGCCAAAATTTACCACTAAAAATGAAGTATAACATGTGGGGAAAAACTATCTCAGAATAAGTAAATTGTTCAAAAGTTATAACCATATAAAGAGACGCAGGGCAGAATCCTCAAAAATGGGACGACCTTAAGCTGTAAAATGGCTGCTCTTAATGGGTTAATTACCCTTTAATCAAGTCAACTTTGTAAAAATAAATTTGTGAGCAGCACAGTAGTTTCAATTGTCTAGTGGAAATACATCTATATATCTATTAACTCGAGGTAATCTGTTCTGTAAGCTGCAAAGCATTTAGACGATTACACCGCATATTTTGTCTTAACTATGTTTTCAAAACAATATTAGCAAGATGCTAATACATACCTGCGATGATAACAGTACACTATTATAAATAACTATGTCCCTGTGTCTTTCTTCCCTGTCTATTCTTGCCTTTTATCTTGTCTTTCCTGTCCCGTACTCTAATGGCCTAGATATATTATTGTGTCTGCGCCAGTTTTTTTTTTTTTTTTTGCACAAAAGAAAGTCTTTGCAATATGTATTTAATAAGTGTTTGCAAAACTTTTGTGTCACGGTTGCATTTTGTCCTATACTTTTGAAAATTGTGCCCCTAAAGGGGCCTACTAGTGTGTGTTCCTTGTTTGCGCCACATTTATTACAGTGATTCGACACAATAGTGCATAGCGCACAAAGCAATGTGCACCAAATAGGTGCAACTGTGTCACATCCTGAAAACAGACCAGATTAACTAAGTGTGTGTGCGACACTATTAAACGATGTGCCGCAAAGTGCACATTAGTGAGGCAAAGTGCACTAGGGCAGAAATCACCAGTTTTCATATATCTGGGCCAATGACTTAATTCGTTACAGACAGCCACTACACACTTTTATCGCCTTAACAAACGTAATTAGCAATTAATTATTATCTAGTTTGAAAAAGTTAACCATTAGCCTCTTTTTCTTTCAGAAACACAGCTCAAGTACAGACAAGAAATGAGCAAAATTGATAGATATGTTGTTTAAAAACTTAAAACTGGATGCCTTTCACCATTTAAACTAACTAGCAATCCAAACCTCAATTTGGCATGAAATGTCCTTCTAGAATTCCCCTTTTTATTTGAGATATCATTTGTTCAAAAAATGTATTGCAAAGTCATGTTTGGACCAGGCATAGAAAGACTTTTTATAGTGCGACTAACCTATATGAAAGTGATCAAGTAACACTCTACCCACATATCAATGTTAGATTTAATATAAAGTGGTCCCTATAGTACCTAGAAAACTTCTTTTGGTGTGATTATTAAAGAAGTAAAAACTGTTATATGTCATATTGTTTTCAGGGGATTGTGGTTGCATGAGCTCAGAACTGAATATGACACGTTAAGGGGGTATCCAGGTGTTAAAAATTACTTTGGGCCGGGCTGGGGGCGGTCAATTTAAAAATATAAAAGTGGGACTACCTCCTCCGCGGCGCCATGTTCCGCGCCCGCGGCCCGTTTTGATCCATGCCCCTGTTTTGTTTTACAGGGGCACCGAAGCCGCGCACAGGAACTCCGGTCCGGCGTGGCCGGCTCCTCCATCATCCATACTCTAGCGTGTAAGGCGCTGGTAGATGTGCCGGATGGGAGCTGTATACACACCGGCGCACAGAGAGACGACCGCGGCGCGGACATCAGCAGTCCGGACAAGGTAATAGATTTTATTATTTTTAAATAGCCCACCCCAACCCAGCCCTAAGTCATTTTTTAACACCTGGATAACCTTTAAACAAAAAGGACAGAACCACACCCAGATGTAATTTGAAAGACCTGAAATTATTATCCTTAATTAACGACAACAACATGTTTCTGTACTATAGAACAGAAAATAGGGTAACTATATGGCCTCGGACCTGCGCCTCTAAAATTGACGCATTTCAGGAAAAAGGATCACTCTCTCCGCTAATTTTTTTTTATACAAAGTTTTACTATTATCACCTGCACTATGTATTTTAGTGAAAACGACACGTTTTATTCACACTTTTAACCTTTTATACACCAGACATGTTTAATTACTACATTACCATGTTCTTCTTCCATTTCTTCCAAAAATATAACTTTTTTATTTTCCTTTTCCGCTTTTACAAATTTATAGGGGACATATACAAATATAATATGTACATTACAGGAAGGGGGGGGATGGTATGGGAGGTAGTGAGAAGGGGCAGAGTACTTTGAATGCAGGGCCCTCACTCCTATTGTTCCATATGACTCTGTAATGTAATATTATATTTGTACAGTCGGTCCCCTACTTAAGGACATCCGACTTTACAAACAAACCCTGGTGCAGATGGACCTCTCTGCCCACTGTTGAAGCTCTCTGTATTCTTTAGCTTTTTCCCCAGACTACAATTTGCGCTGTAAGGTGTCTGAAGTTTTATTTAGAACCTTCTTTTTTGACGCAAAAAATTTGGAAAATCCAATGGACCCCAAAATTTTTTGCCTGGAGCAACCAGTATAAATATGCCTGTTTCCGCTACATGCAATTAATTTAAGAACAAACCTATGGCTATATGCTACTGAGGGCTGTCTGCCTAGATACTACTGAAGGGCTGGCTGGATATATACTACTGGGGGTCTGGCGGTTATATAATACATGGGCCCTGGCAGGCTATATCTACAGCAGCTGCAAGGCTATATACTCACGGCCTGGCAGCTATTGTACTACTGGGGCTGGCTTATAACTGGGTAAAAAAAAGAAAACTACCTGGGGCTTGGTAGGCTATATACTACAGGGGACTTGGTGGCTATATTCGGGGAGGCTGTGACCCAATGCTTTCCCACCCTTGACTTAACTCGAGTCAATAGGTTTTCCCAGTTTTTTTTGGTTGTAAAATAGGGGCCTCTGCTTATACTCGGGTAGCTCTACATATAATTATACATATTGCTCTATGAAAGCCCTGGAAGTCCAGAGGTCTCAGGTACCCATATTCACTACAGACCAGGTTACAAGCCCATTCCACTGCAATTAACAAATCTTCCTTTCTGCGCCTTCTCCTAAGCATTTTGCATTGCAATATAATTGTATGTTATAACTTACCTTTGTCTTTTGTTTGGATGCACTTTCAAAAAGCAACATGCAACTTGTCTGTGCTATAGACTCCTCAGCTTCTCAGCCCCACCTTGTGTCTCCCTGTACAGCTTCCTCCCTTCTGCTCCTTCACAGAGCTCACATGCCTGGTTGGGAGCTGAACATCACTTGAAAGGTTAGAGCCCTTACATGAGTCACAAAGGTGGGGGCTGAGAGCTGAGGAGTCTGCAGCACAAGACATGTCGTGTTTTTTTTTAAATGCATCCAAACCGAGCCGCAACCCTGGACTACACGAAGATTCTGTAATGGGGGTGCAAGGTAAGTTATAACACAGAATTATATGTTGCAAATGCTTAGAGAAGCACAGATGTATCGGTGTACTGATGGGTGATGGGCCGTGGTGACAGAATCCATTGCTGCCTACCCTTAAGTAATGTATGCGCATCAATATTTTATTCTAATACAGCGTCTACCCTTTATGGGGACAGTGCTCATTGGCAGCAGCCCTTCCATATATACATTGCTTGGTACATCCATTGTAGTCATGCAGGCAGTACTAAAAGTAACATTCTACACATCAACTCTGTTTTGTAGTACATATAGTTTATTACTAAGGTTTCAACTTTTTCTTAAGAATTACATGTAGCAATACTTTTTGTTCACATTCCACAATGCTATTTCAAATGCCGGTGAATCACACCAATTTTAATTAGAATATTATACAGTGCAAGAAAAGAAAATATGTATATAAAAACTAAAAAAACAAACCACTGTTTACAAAAAAAAAACAGAGAGGAGGTTGATAAGGCACCTAGCCTTTTGCCTTTTTCAACCTGTATCTCTACCCGTGTCACAACCAAAGTGTCCCTGGTGTTTATGTGTAGTAAAAAGATCTAAAACGCGTCACTGACATATCTTTTTAAGGGTATGGGGCCCCATTCAGATGTTTGCTATAGGGACCAGCCTCTCCTTACCTAGTTTGGTAAACTGAAAAAAGTCTTTCCTTATTTACTACTTATTTATCTACTTATAGTAGATGATCAAAGATCCCTTTCTATTGAGTATGTGTAATCATCCACAATGGGGCTTATTTTACTAAGGTCCAAGGAGAGGCTGGGCCCTATAGCAGCCATCTGAATGGGGCCCCATACCCCTTAAACAAGATATGTCATTGTACCGCCTGTTTTTAGATCTTTTTACTACACATGACACTTTGGTTGTGACACGGTAGAGAACAGGTTGAAGAAGGCAAAAGGCTAGGTGCCTTATCACCCTCCTTCTCTGTTTTTTTTTTGTAAACAGTTGTTTATTTGTTTTTTTAGTTTTTATATAATATAGTTTTCCTTTATTGCACTGTATCATATTCTAATAAAATTGTTGTGATTCACGGCGTTTGAAATAGCATGTGGCATGTGATCAAAAAGTATTGCTACATGTATTTCTAAAGAAAAAGTTGAAAACCATCTTAGTAATACACTATATGTACTACAAACAGAGTGATATGTAGAATGTTACTTTTAGTACTGCCTAGCATGACTACAATGGATGTTACCAGCAATGTATATATAGATAGGATTCTGCCCATGAGCACTGTCCCCATACAGGGTAGTCTGCTGTATTATAATAAATATCTGATTGCTGCATACATTACTTTAAGGCGTCAGGCAGCAATTGGATTCTGTCACCACGGCCCATCACACCCTCAGTACACAGATACCTATGTGCCTTCTCTAAGCATTTGCATTACAATATAATTCTGTGTTATAACTTACCTTGCACCCTTACAGAATCTTCTGTGTAGTCCCAGGGGTTGGGCTTCGGTTTGGATGCATTTTAAAAAAACCTTAAAAATGTCTGTGCTGCAGACTCCTCAGCTCTCAGCCCCCACCTTTGTGCTCCTGTACGGCTTCTCCCTCTTCCATTGATGTCAGCTCACCAGGCTGTGAGCTCTGTGAAGGAGCAGAAGGGAGGAGCTGTACAGGTGTAGAATGTTACTTTTAGTACTGCCTAGCATGACTACAATGGATGTTACCAGCAATGTATATATGGATAGGATTCTGCCCATGAGCACTGTCCCCATAAAGGGTAGACTGCTGTATTATAATAAATATCTGATTGCTGCATACATTACTTTAAGGCGTCAGGCAGCAATTGGATTCTGTCACCACGGCCCATCACACCCTCAGTACACAGATACCTATGTGCCTTCTCTAAGCATTTGCATTACAATATAATTCTGTGTTATAACTTACCTTGCACCCTTACAGAATCTTCTGTGTAGTCCCAGGGGTTGGGCTCCGGTTTGGATGCATTTAAAAAAAAACACTGACATGTCTGTGCTGCAGACTCCTCAGCTCTCAGCCCCCACCTTTGTGCTCCTGTACGGCTTCTCCCTTTTCCATTGATGTCAGCTCACCAGGCTGTGAGCTCTGTGAAGGAGCAGAAGGGAGGAGCTGTACAGGAGCACAAAGGTGGGGGCTGAGAGCTGAGGAGTCTATAGCACAGACAAGTTGCATGTTGCTTTTTGAAATGCATCCAAACAAAAGACAAAGGTAAGTTATAACATACAATTATATTGCAATGCAAATGCTTAGAGAAGGAAGAAAGGCAGATTTGTAATGCAGCTGGAATGGGCTTCTGTAACCTGTCTTTAGTGAATATGAGGTCCCTGAGACCTCTGAGACTTCCATGGCTTTTCATAGAGCAATCTGTATAATTATAATGTATAAGCCTACCCGAGTATAAGCCGAGGCCCCTAATTTTACAACCAAAAACTGGGAAAACCTATTGACTCGAGTTTAAGTCAAGGGTGGGAAATGCATTGGTCACAGCCTCCCAGAATATAGCCACCAAGTCCCCTGTAGTATATAGCCTACCAGCCCCCTGTAGTATATAGCCAGCCCCCAGTAGTACATAGCTTGCCAGCCGCTGTAGTATATAGCCTGCCAGCTGCTGTAGTATATAGCCTGCCAGCCCCATGTATTATATAACCAGCCAGACCCCAGTAGTATATAGCCAGCCAGCCCTCAGTAGTATATAGGCAGCCAGCCCTCAGTAGCATATAGCCATAGGTTTGTTCTTAAATTAATTTGCATGTAAGTCGGAACAGGCATATTTTATAATTGTTGCTCCAGGCAAAAAATTTTGGGGTCCCAATTGGATTTTCAAAATTTTTTGCTGTCAAAAAAGAAGGATTATCAATAAAACTTACAGACACCTTACAGCTGACAATTGTAGTCTGGGAAAAAGCTAAAGAATCCAGAGAGCTTCACCAGAGGTCACAGTGGGCAGAGAGGTCCATCTGCAACCAGGGTTTGTTTGTAAGTCGGATGTCCTTAAGTAGGGGACTGCCTGTTAGAGAAGAGCGAGTATACTCGTCCGAGCTTGATGCTCGTTCGAGTATTAAGGTACTCGAAACGGCTCGTTGCTCGGACGAGTATTTCCCCTGCTCGAGATCGAGCATTTAATTAAAAAAACACAGTGAAGAACAATGAAGAATAGAATAAAAACAGTGAACCCAGTGAACACAGGATCATTTAAGTGAAAAAGACAGTGAAGAACACAGTGAAGAATAGATTACAGATGTTCGGCACATCGGGCAGCACGGGGGAGACATCGGGCAGCACGGGGAGACATCGGGCAGCACGGGGGAGACATCGGGCAGCACGGGGGAGACATCGGGCAGCACGGGGAGACTTCAGTGGAAGAATAGGAGCGGATCCCGGGACAGCGTATCACCCCGACAAGTAAGCAGATGTGCCGAACATCTGTAATCTATTCTTCACTGTGTTTTTCACTGCGTTTTTCACTTAAATGATCCTGTGTTCACTGTTTTTATTCTATTCTTCACTGTTCTTCACATCTG
>CM033644.1:69186222-69477222 GCA_019512145.1 Engystomops pustulosus
TTAATGTTGGGAGATATATACGCGCCGGAAACAGTGAAGACGAGATTGCAGATGTTTAGCATACATTGCTAACTTATCAGAGACTCTTTTTCAAGTTAAATAACCATTTATTCTGACCATGGTCCCTTTGAAAAATGCTCTGGGGTCTCCATTGACTTCAAGGGGGCTCGTATTCGAGACGAGCACTCGAGCATCTGGAAAAGTTTGTCTCGAAAACGAGCACCCGAGCATTTAGTGCCGCTCATCCTACTGCCTGTACAAATTACTATTTACATTACAGAGTCATAGGAACAGAGGAGTGAGGGCTGCATTAAGTACTTGTAATGTAATATTATATGTGTATATGTCCCCTATAATTGTAAAGCGCAAAGGAAAATAAAAAAGTTATATTTTTTGGAAGAATGGAGAAGAAACAGGTAATGCTAGAATTACATGTCTGGTGTGTTAAAAGGTCAAAGTGTGAATAAACACGTGTTTGTCAATAAGAATAAATACATGACAGGGGATAATATAAAACTTGTATAATAAAAAGAGCGGAGAGAAGAGTGATCTTTTTCCTGAAATCAGTCAATTTTAGAGGCGCAGGTGAGTGCCATTTAGATGCCTCTTATGTTCGTTTATAGTACCCAGAAACAGTTTTTGTTGTCATATTAAGGATAATAATTTCATCTTCAAATTACATTGGGTTGTAGTTCTGTTCCTTTTTGTAAGGGTTATCCAGGTGTTAAAAAATTAGGGCTGGGTTGGGTGGAGTTATTAAAAATAATAAACATCTACTTTTGTCCGGCACTGCTGATGTCCCGCGCCGCGGTCCGTCTCCTCTGTGCCGCGGTTTGTATTACAAGCTCCCATCGGCACCTCTCCCAGCGCTACAACGCTGAGGAGATAGGGATGTATGGGAGGAGTCGGCCACAGCGCAGACCGGAAGTCCTGTGCGCGGCTTCGTGCCCTGTAAACAACAGGGGATGGATCAACAGGGCCGTGGCGCAGGACATTGACGCCGCCGGAGGAGGTAAGTACACTTTTATTATTTTAAATTGCCCGTCCCAGCCGGCCATAAGTAATTTTAACACTGGATAACCCCTTAAACTAGGTGACTTCAGTTCTGTAGTATGCAACCACAACCTGAAAACAATATGAAATATAACAATTTTATCTTTAATCATCAACAAAGCAGTTTTCTAGGTTACTATAGAACCACTTATTTAAATCTAACATTGATAGTGGGCATAGTTGTTACTTGATCACTATATAAGTAGTAGCACTATAAAAGTCTTTTATAGCTTGTCCACACATGATGTGAAATACATTTTTTGTAAACAAATGATATCAAACATAAAAAAGGAATTCTAGAAAGGACATTTCATGCCCAACCTGAGGATGCTAGTAGTTTAACTGGGTAAAATATGGGGACAGGCTCCGTTTAAGTTAAAAAAAACGTATCTATCCAATTTTGCTCATTTCTTGTCCTGTACTGAGCTGTGTTTCTGAAAGAAAAGAGGCGTAGTAACTTTTCAAAACTAGATAATAATTAATTTGATAATTAGTTTTGTTGTAAGGAGATAGAAAGTGTGTAGTGGCTGTCTTGTAATGAATTAAGTCATTGGCCCAGATATGAAAACTGGTGATTTCTGCCCTAGATGCTCACTAATGTGCACTTTGCGGCACATCGTTAATAGTGTGCACTACACCACTTAGTAATCTGGTCTGTTTTAGGATGTGACACAGTTGCACCTATTTGGTGCACATTGGCTTGTGCACATTGCCTATTGTGCGATCACAGTATAAAGTGGGCGCAAACAAGGAACACACACTAGTAGGCCCCTTTAGGGGCACAATTTTCAAAAGTATAGGACAAATTGCAGCTTGTTTTGCAAACACTTGCAAACACTTAATAAATACATATGCAAAGACTTTCTTTTGCAAATTAGACCAAAAAAAAAACTGGAGCAGACAAATCAATAATCTAGGCCATTGGAGTACGGGGACAGAATCTGCTAAAAGCAAGAATAGACAGGGAAGAAAGGAACAAGGGACATATTTTATTAATAAGTTACTGTTATGATGCAGTATGGATTAGCAATCTTGCTAATCTTGTTTTGAACATTAGTTAAGACAAAAATACGTTGTAATCTGTCTAAATGCTTTGGAGCTTACAGGAACAGATTTCCTCGATTAAGTAGGATATATAGATTATTTCCATAGACAATGAACTACGTGTGCTGCTCAACTTTATTTTTACAAAGTTTACTTTTATTAAAGGTTATTAAACTTTGTGTGTGTTGTTACAATGATCAAGTAGTCACCCCATTACAGGCAGTCCCAGCGGTAACGTACAAGATCGGTCTGCAGGTTTGTTTTACGACTATATTTGTGAAAGTCGGAAACTGTTATACCTGATAATTGTAACCCCAGCAAATTTTTTTGGTCCTCTGTGACAATTGGATTTTAAAAATGTTAGATGTGGATAAGAACCAGGCATTAACAAAAAACTTCATTGCAGACACATTTGATAACTGTCTCAGGTGTTTATTGTGCCTAGGGCTACAAGGCATGGGGCTACACTGATCCATTTGGAGCCCTAAAATTTAAGTATTGATAAACAGCTTTGTGTTGTAAAGATTACTTGATATGAGGACTAATGCTGTCACTCGAATCACTTTGTAGAACTCAGAAAATCTTTGTATAGCCCTAGACCAAAAGTTATTTTAGATTTTCTGATATATATAGAATTTGTACATGCAAAATTCCCGAAACCTGTTACTAAGAATGAAATCCTTTACCCAGGAAACCCTCATTTCTGTTGAGTTTGACCTACAAGGATTGTTTCCGGATCTTGGTCCGAGGCTTGTTTAAGTTAGTAAAGTGAAAGTCCAATGAATTACACAATAAACATTTATAGGGCTCAGAGGTTTTGGGTGAAGAGTTTAATATTTCCATTTCCTGAGCATACAGTTAAAAAGCTATACCAGTTGATAACACTGCATGCCTCAAATCTTCTTTATGCTGTATGGATAAAGCCAATATTTTGGCTTCAAAGCAATCATGCCATGCACAAAACACCTTATACCTGAGATTTCCCTGCGATTTTAGGTTGTAGTGGTGGGATTACATGACTGGTACCTTTACATGATAACAACATTTGGAAATGGGGAAGCATGTCAATCTATGTGTGTCTACATTATTTTTTTTGTAATTAAATGTTTTATTCATTTTGTAATACAGGTACAGCATTTCATACAAAGCAAGATGAACATCGTCTCATATACACTTCATATCTAATAAAGCAAACTATTACAACTTTTCCATTGGTACCAGGGGTTGGGTTTTAACGTGAGACATGACCTAACTTAAAGGGTTTCCCGCTAAAGAAAATTCTCACATCTCAATCCCTAGGAATGTTTACACAATAAAGATCATTTTAACCCCTTACTTTACAATTTGTACGTTTTATTGTTGTTTAGCTCCTATCGCTTCCCTAGGCTGTGCGGTGTGGAAAATTCTTAGGTGTGGCAGGACCTCGTAAGCAGACAGATTATGATGCCTATAGTGCTCGTGCTGACAAGTGGTTAGATTGTCAGGGTACAGGTGGTTTATATTTATTTCATTTACTTTTGAACATTGTACTAGTATCTGAAACATAGAAAGAGAGATGAGACAGATCAGAGATAAGAGATGATGAGATCCGAGATGCCTATTAGGGTCGGCTCAGGTTTCAGTAGGCCCCTGGGCGACAGAGCCTCAGTGGGTGCCTTTTGCAGTGAATTATGTGACAGCATTAAAATGTCAGAAAGGAAAACAGTTTCTGTCTAAAATATCCCATAGTTTTATCATACAAACAGCCCCTCATGGTTATTTTTTATATAAGCCCACCCACACCTCCATGGATTCCTTATCTACAGCCTTATTTGGGCCCCTCCACAGCTCGGGTCCTGGCCTGCCTGGCGTATGACCAGTGCCTAATACCAACTGTCCACCTTTGACTACATATTTGTTCTCACCGTATGAATCTCATGTGCCTCCCTCCCGGTAAATAACTTATCTGCCTGTGCTTGCAGCTTCTCTCTCTCCTCACAATGTGAATGTTTTGCTGCGGCAAGATGAGTTAGTGAGTTTGTATGAGCCTCGTTTTTGGACTGCGGGGGGGCGAGTGGCTTAGAAATTCAGGGACATAAGAAGACAGAAACTCAGCTCTACAGCCCCACACAGATAATCCAAAAGGTTCTCCCCCCACTCTAATCAAGTTAGAAGATGTGCTAGGGCAAACTGAAATTGTGGCACCAGGACTGATAGACCAGGGACTATGTGCGTTGGAATTGAAGGGATACAGTGGTCGTGTGAAATGCTATATTTTTGTACTAACACTTGATTAGAGAATGTTGTTATTTTGTTAAATGAGAATGATACATATAAGAACGTGGCTTCAGAGGAACTATCCATTAAGGAAATGCTCAACACAACCAGCTTGATAAAACCAGGGAACGACTTATATGACTGTGTAATACTTTTTATATTTGGTTATCCATGGATTCCTTTCTCTAAAATAAAAAACTTTATAACATTATGCTAGTCAGTCGAGGAGCCATGGGGGAATTTCTATAACCCCTCATTAATGTCTTTTCATAAGCGGTTACAATGAGGCAGAACTCTCCCCCTGTCTCGCCCTCCGCTGGGTATCTAGCAGCAGCAGCGACTTGTTGGGAGAGGGTGAGACTGCCATGTAAACCAACCAGTGACAACATAAATCAATGTGGGGCTCTGGAAACATGCCCGATAGCCCCCCTCAAGTTATTTCATAATTTCCAGATTATGTTTCAAAGGTAGTTCGCTATGGAAACAGATAAAGAGATGACCGGCCACAGGGATTTGGTTTATCCATTCTTGTTTTTAGAGCAATGTGCCGAATACTGCCCCACAGTTATCGAAAAGTTTGCCTATGAATTTGTCTTCAGATTCCATGAATTGTGAACATGTACACTTCTTCTGGAATCTGCACCCCCTGCACATGTCTAACAGAGTGCACATACTGTTTTTGGTACACCTTAAACACACTGAGATAAATGTGGTGCCTTGTTTTCAATTGTTAATGGGGACCCTTTCAGTGCAGAATTTTTGTGTTGCATTGGGTTAACGTCCAGCCACGAACAAAATAATGTCACGGACAGCTTCATAACTACATGACATATAAAGACAAGAACATGTAAAGTCAACAAAAACTGGTGGAGAGGCTTTATGAATGTGACCACGTTTTCTAAAAATTTCAATTCATCAACACGTTAAACCCTTTTATAAGAATCACTACATGTGGCATCCTAATGTTGAGGCATCAGTCCGTAAATTCGTTATAACTTTTCAGTCCAGTAGTTCACCCAGAAAACTGTGATTGCTGAAAAAATGTCAAGGAACTACTATCTTCCAACACTTACGTTATTGAAATATTTCTTGTAGACCCTCTTCGGAGCTCATGAACAGCTGGGTCTGCAGGCGGGTAATTACTAGTCTGGGTTGTTGAATAATGAAAAGATAAGATATGGCCATGTGCAACCATCAGTTACAGACTGACTGATGGAACGTTTTAGTCATTGACCAGTACTTCTCATCTTTTGCATGGACATGGTACACTGCATCACATTTATGGCTTTATGGTCTAATTGAGAAGCCCTGGATTAAAGAAATCATTACATATCTTCGATCTAATTATCTATCTTATCTAATCTATCATCTTATTCTATCTATCACCTTAATACTCGAGTATAAGGCCTAGTTTTTCAGCACAAAAAATTTGCTGAAAACCCAAACTCGGCTTATACTCGACAAAAAAAAAATATATTAAACTGCACCTTTCACGGTGACCCTGTATATCTTCTGTGCGATCTGTCCGCGCAGCGGCCGGTAGGCTATATAACTGGGCAGGGTCTGGCAGGCTATATACACTGGTGGCAGGGTCGGCAGCATATAGACACTGGGGGCAGGGCTGGCTGGATATACACAGAGGGCAGAGCCTGGCTGGCTATTATACTGTGGGAGGTGCTTATGTGACCAATCGTTCCAACCTTCGGCGTATATACTCGAAGCAATAGGTTTTCCAGTATGTTGTGTGTAAAATACGGGGCCTCGGTGTTATACTTGGGTCGGCTTATACGCGTTTATACTATCTATATATGCGTGTAAAAACCATACATAAACAAAAACGAGGTGTAGCATTTTAGCTTGATTACTTTTGCTTCTCCGTCTAGGGGCATTATTAAAGTATACAATACAGATAGTGTGCATTCATAAAGCTTGCCAAGTCTCACATTTTTGACCTACCATGACGTTGTTTGGCATATGTATACCATTTTTTCCTACCAAATAACGTCATGGAAGCGTTTCAGGACACAAGGAAACATTTCCTTGTTTTGCATGTAGTTAAGTCGTATTTATGGGTACAAAGCGAGTCAGGCAATTTACGCTGCGTGAACATCCAGGATTGGGAAACCTTATGATTTGAACCGGCAGACCTCCACTAGGTACATTACAGTGGAATACAACAAGGAGATGTCGCTAGACATCACTGGCGCATAGATTAGGTAGAAATTACATTTATACTAAGAATATTTAGCATGCAACACTGGTCTTTTTTATTTATTAAGTAAAACTAATTGATGACTGCAGCTGAAATTGAAAATGATTTAGTAGATCCGGTACATCATAGTTTTATTTGAGAAAATGGCATATTTTTTTTTATTCCTATAACCATACAATTATTGTTATTTGGGGATCATATGTATATTTATGACTTATTACTTCATGACTTTTTGTTAACATAACCTTTCGGCGCATAACCATGCTTATTAGAGTGTCAGCGTAACCTAGTTCAAAGCAATGTGAACCTGCACTAAAATGTATCAATCTTATGAAGCATATCAATAATCAAAAGATAAAAAAAACCATTAAATCTTAACATTACTGACTTAGTTTAATGCGATTTTATTTACATTGTCTATACTGAAGAGAACCTGGCAATTTGGAACTTTATGGTTTAGTGTCCCAATTGTCGTTTTGGGTCTACCTTGGCGCGTTATACTACCAGAGCATGAGTCCAATGTACTATTTCGGTGCACCCCACACCTGTTCAGTATATCAGTGAGTCAGGTACTAGGCAGCCCTGAGCAGTCATTGCACAAGCCACTGACCAACACTACATGCACCAGTGTGATGCTGGGGTCATAGAATTTGGCGCCAAGATATGATACAAGCTTTCTTTTCATGGACACTGAGGGGCACAATAATTGTATGCGTGACACTAAACCACCGGTCCTGATTAGGTTTCCAAGTTTAAAACGTTGTTTAAGGGAGGAATTACAAAATGACTTGGTTTGAAAGATTATATAATCGGGAGAAGATGGATTTTGTTTAAGAGTAGACAGTGGTCTCACTATATTGATAACTATTTTATAAAACCGAAATAAGGAAATAAAGTAGGAAGCTTTTACATGGAAATTTCATTTAACCGTTTTACATGGTGCTGCTCTCTTTGATGGGGGGCTACAAGAAATGCATGGAGCTTCATAAAAATGTTTTAGCATACTTTTTTCTTGTCATTGCCAATTAAGTCACTTGCTTCACTTGTGTACAATATATCAGGGAGTGGTTGTTTATATTTTTAATACATAGCATACAAACTACTTTATATGTTACTCCATAATAGAAAATCATTTTATTGTGATGTATAGTAGTACATAATTATGCATTCCCCTGTAGAACAAATAAGCGTGCATGTAATAAAAATCCAACATTTAGTAATTCTGGGAACAACGGCTTGTTGAAAGAAAGGGAAGTTGAGTGTACAGTGTGGTGCTCTTCAAGATTTGTGAGAATTCTTCCTTTCATGGGTGGCTACCTGTGAGGTGACCTATGGAATCCATTAGGGTTTTTGGGCTTCTTCACTGAAAAATGCCTCACAGGAATATTCACCTCTCCATTAATCTGGCATAAACTAGAACTGCTGCTAGTGAAAACGACTGCAAAGCCAAATTCAGGACTTAGACCTTTTGCAAGAGTCATTATAAATCTCATAGTAGCACGTCAAGTCCCTTGGTGTATGTGCTGGCGGACTTTATTATGATTTCAGAAAGACTTTTTGACAAACAAAAACACAGACAGAAGTAGACTCATAAGACATGTTATAAAGAGCCAAAGTCACTTTAAGGAATTGATGGGCAACGGAGACTTCAAAAACAACATAGAACTGTCCCCAAGGAGCAAGCCCTACTATGATTAATAACCAACAACCCCCCACCCGTCTTATTCTGTAAAACCAGCTGTTGTTTTTTAAAAAATAAGGGAAGCCCCTTGTTGTAAACTAGGTATATGGTATATTTGGTAAATTATTAAGTCTCCTACTAAGATTAATGGCTCAGTTGAAATATAATATTTTGGTCTGACATTGTTGAGGTCTAACTGACCCCAGGGCCCCATCAAAGTTTGAATGTGTAGTACAAGTAGTTTGTCGTGGCTTCAAACTGATCAGTTTAATGATTAGCCTTAGGTAATCTGCGCGGGTGAAGAGCCGCAACTTCTTCAAAATCAGCTACCCTCTTATGAGGGCTCCAGTAGAGCATTGTGCCAACTCTAAATCAAGCTAAGATATCTAATCTGAAATGACCTGTAAAACACAGTTCCTACTCGAGAACACGTTCTTGCGTTTCTGTCTCCATTTTCCGGTTTATTAACATATTGGAGGCTTCTGAAAAATAGGTAGATTGACAGGGTTCCTGGAAATGAACCCCATCAATCTTATAATTGATTACCTATTTTTTGTTACCTATATTGATATCTTCGTTCTCCTCATCATCTTCCTTGTGGTAAAGCGGTGGGGAACCTGGTTGCTTTGGCTTCTGTACATTTATTTTTCTTTTGCTTGGCATCACAACAAATGAAAGTAATGTGTAATAACTACATCCTGCAAGAGCTGTGATCATGACACATTATGCATTTACATTAGATCTAGATTCCGCTCCATTAGCATTTCTGTCTGTAAAACTTGGGAACAGCCATGCAGGAAGTCACAAATATAAATCTTGTGACCCATGTGATTTGTCATTTGAAAAAGTCACTTTGCACTGTCCTCTTGTGGAATCCACTCAGAGCCAATGAAGATGGTTCCCATTCCATCTGCAACTTGTTTTTCCCCCCCTAGAAAAAACCCTTTTGTACCTCATGTGTGCATCCAACTGTAAAAAACCTCAGGGACTCATAGTACAAGATTGAGTAGCCGGTCTAATAAGACTTTAATGATATATAACTTCCCTTTAAAGCATGCTTCATTCACCACAGAAACTCCTTGATAAATGGTATGCCAAAGTGGGTAACCCTTAAACAAATAAAGACATAACGTACCTTGTGGCAGATGTTTTGGTGGAATTATGATACACTTATTTTGCCAGTCACTAAGATTATTGTAACTTTATAAACTAATCATCGAAACATGTCAATTAGCTATATATGTGTGTACTGCTTACATTAGACAGATTAAGCTGTTTGTTTTTTGCCAGCAAACACTAATTAATCCAATATAGATAGTGAACCCCACTAGCCAAGAACGCTCTAGCTAATCCTTTCCCTCCATGGTTAGGTTTTTAAAAAGTATGTACAAGTCTAAACCTACAAAGTCCAAAAGTCATTTTCAGCAGACCAGGGCTTGGCCTGGCTACCCTATCCCTATGCAAATATATTACTAAATTACTGGAGTTCCTAAATTGTAAGGGAACTTGAGGTATCTATTTCACACTGACCTCCTTCCTCCGTGCGTCTCGCGAAACTGACATCAAAGATGGCCAAAGGGAATATATGTTAAATATTGTCGATTTGCGATGAAATATATATGCTGTTATAGGGAGGAAATGCATTTAAATATATCAGAGCCATATTTTTTTTAATTTGGGCATCTGCACATGCTTGCAACACGTGGATTGCAATGGTGGATCTTCATATAGCCCATACCCTAGCCAATATGAAGATCGTCAGGAAATCTTCAGGTTAGAAAACAAACTCAGTTCCTAGACCTCCGCACTTCTCTATTTGGGGTTGCGAGATGTGGTGTAGCCAGTCCGCGTGATGTCATAGAGTTTTTTCGTGGAGGCAGAAGAGGAGAAGACAAGAGCCGAGGTAGAAGAAGGCAGAGGTGGAGTATGACGGGTTGTTTTTTACGAGCTTATGTGAACATTTTCATTAAGGGTGCTCTGCTGAGCACATTTAATTTATGGGGAAGGGTGCTTCTTCTTTAGCTTTTTCAATGAAAGGGGGTCGTCTGCTGTGGAATTTTCTTGTAAGGGGCTTAATGTGTCACTGTTTCTAAAGGGGGGATTCTGCTGTGGAAATTTCATTAAGCGGTGCTCTGCTGTTAACTATTGTTTTTAAAGCGGGGTCTTGCATGGGCCATTTTTTTAAATGGGACCTACTATTGCATCATATTGAAAGGGTTGGCTTGCTGTGGCCATTTTCATAAAAAGGGGGGCTTCTGTGGACATTTATTCAAAGATGAGTCTCTGCTTGTGAACATTTCATTGAAGGGCTCTGCTGCGAACCATTTATTAAAGCGTCAGGGCTTTACTGGTAACCACTTTTTGTAAAGAGGGCTCTTTGTGGACATTTCATTAACAGGAGGGGCTCTGCTGTGGACATTTATGTAAATGGGGGTCTACATGGACATTTCATTAAAAGGAGGCTCTATGTGGACATTTTCTTTACAGGTAATACTACCTGTGTTCACTGTTTTTATTCTATTCTTCACTGTTCTTCACATCTGTTAACTTGTCGGGAGATAATATACGCGCGGAACAGTGAAGAATAGATTGCAGATGTTTGCATACATCTGCTAACTTATCAGAAGACATTCTTTTTCAATTAAATAACACATTTTATTCCTGAACCATGGTCCCTTTGAAAAATGCTCGGGTCTCCCATTGACTTCAATGGGGCTCGTTATTCGAGACGAGCACTCGAGCATCTGGAAAAGTTCGTCTCGAATAACGAGCACCCGAGCATTTTAGTGCTCGCTCATCTCTACTGCCTGTACAAATATAATATTACATTACAGAGTCATATGGAACAATAGGAGTGAGGGCCCTGCATTCAAGTACTCTGTAATGTAATATTATATTTGTATATGTCCCCTATAATTTGTAAAGCGGAAAAGGAAAATAAAAAAGTTATATTTTTTGGAAGAAATGGAGAAGAACATGGTAATGCTAGTAATTAACATGTCTGGGTGTTAAAAGGTCAAAGTGTGAATAAACACTTTGTCGTTTCAATAAAATAAATAGTGCAGGTGATAATAGTAAACTTTGTAATAAAAAAAATTAGCGGAGAAGAGTGATCTTTTTCCTGAAATGAGTCAATTTTAGAGGCGCAGGTGAGTGCCATTATAGATGCCTCTATTTTCTGTTCTATAGTACCCAGAAACATGTTTTTGTTGTCATATTAAGGATAATAATTTCATCTTTCAAATTACATCTGGGTGTAGTTCTGTTCCTTTTTGTTAAAGGGGTTATCCAGGTGTTAAAAATTACTTAGGGCTGGGTTGGGGTGGACTTATTTAAAAATAATAAACATCTACTTACCTTGTCCGGCACTGCTGATGTCCCGCGCCGCGGTCCGTCTCCTCTGTGCGCCGGTTTGTATACAGCTCCCATCCGGCACCATCTCCCAGCGCTTACAACGCTGAGAGATAGGGATGTATGGGAGGAGTCGGCCACAGCGCAGACCGGAAGTTCCCTGTGCGCGGCTTCTGTGCCCCTGTAAACAAACAGGGGCATGGATCAAACGGGCCGTGGCGCAGGACATTGACGCCGCCGGAGGAGGTAAGTACACTTTTATTATTTTTAAATTGCCCGTCCCAGCCCGGCCATAAGTAATTTTTAACACCTGGATAACCCCTTTAACTGTGTATCTTCAGTTCTGTAGCTCATGCAACCACAATCCTGAAACAATATGAAATATAACATTTTTTATCTTTAATATCACACCAAAAGCAGTTTTCTAGGTACTATAGAACCACTTTATATTTAAATCTAACATTGATATGTGGGCTATAGTTGTTACTTGATCACTCATATAAGTTAGTAGCACTATAAAAAGTCTTTCTATAGCCCTTGTCCACACATGACTTTGAAATACATTTTTTGTAAACAAATGATATCTCACATAAAAAGGGAATTCTAGAAAGGACATTTCATGCCCAACCTGAGGATGCTAGTAGTTTAACTGGTGACAGGCTCCGTTTAAGTTTTTTAAAAAACATATCTATCCAATTTTGCTCATTTCTTGTCCTGTACTGAGCTGTGTTTCTGAAAGAAAAGAGGCTAATGGTTAACTTTTCAAAACTAGATAATAATTAATTTGATAATTAAGTTTTGTAAGGAGATAAAAGTGTGTAGTGGCTGTCTGTAACGAATTAAGTCATTGGCCCAGATATATGAAAACTGGTGATTTCTGCCCTAGTGCTTCCACCTTCTTTAGGGTCCTAAATCTTTCACCTGAGTCGAATTTCATCTGCAGCCCATGCAGATGCAGAGCCATGGATGTGGGGTATGGGGCATCTTCTGCACATTTTCTTCGCACAGTTTTAGTGCCAACTTCATGCCTACTGACCTTCTTAAACCAATTGTTGACTTAAAGCAATGAATGGGTTAGATGTCCAGGAACTGAAGATCCACAGAATGACATAAAAAGAAGTATGTACAATTTAAATGAGGGGACGCTATGAATGGTCATGCACCACGAGGCGGTAAGTGCCTTTATGATATTGTGATTATTAGTAAATCTCCATTTGCCTTCATTCAGAGTTTCACAGCTGCATAAAACATAATATTTTCGCCATTTGCAAACTACAATGCAGAAGACTATCAACAAATGACCATTAATGACTAAACATATTGAAACCATGCAAAGTGGTATTGCTTGACATATCTGTCCTATTATCCTCCAAAGTCGGGGGTTGTGGTGTTTGCATAAAAAATAGGATTTACAGACTATATAATCCTGTTCTTCCAAATGATTCTGAAATGCCGCATGCAACAGTGCTGCAGTTTTCCCCCATAAAATTGAGTCGTTTAGGCAGTTTTCTTGCACTCACAGAAACCATAAACTGCCAGTGTAGGCTATGAATTTGTAGTAAAAATATGTGGAAACAACAGGTTAACAAGAATGGTTGAACCAGTGCTAAAATGGACAAAAACTCTAGTACTTATCTTAGGCTACATTCACACTAACGGTGGGGACGTATACGGCCGACAAATATACGGCCGAATACGTCCACCATCGGCACCGCAATGGGCGCAGGCCACCGACGGGAACGGTACGGTTGACTGCACACGTTCGTACCGTCTCGTACCCGGAAACAAGATGACCTGGTCCTATCTTTCCCGTAATACGCGCCATGCGCCATAGGTGTGTGGAAGGGGCGGGAGTGAGCTGCGCTCCCTCACCCTCCTCTCCCCGGACACTGCCGTTGCCACGCACGGTCGGTATGGGGCGGCAACGGCAGTGTGAAATACCCTTATACTTTATACCTTACCAAGAAACTACTACACATCTACTGTATGTAAGTGAATTAAAAACAATGTTTTGTGAGTTGATCGAAAAAAAACAATGGGGCACATATTACCCTGTCATCCGAAGTGCTTGTCCGACGAAATTTACAAAGATTGTGTTCCCGATATCCGCATGTGTCGCTAGCCCGTGTCGCATCCGCCGGAGTTCAACCTGTTTTCCCGGTGCAATGTAAGGCATTGGATGCAACACGGTTTGTTGATTATTAACTCCCGCGATCAGTCCGAATCAGTCGGATGTCTGACAGCCTCCTTCCAAATTGCTGTTGCATAAAGTGCACTACTGCTGCGAGCGCCAAATCAGGATTGGTTGGACCAATCCCCTTCTAATTACCGTTCACGGCAGTTGCATTCCCATACCGTGAAACAGTCAACAGAATGCGATATCCCGGACCCTTAGTAAATAACCCCATTGTGGCCATTAACAGCATACCGTAATACTCGAGATTATAAGCTGCTCCCGGTTAAGCCGATGACCCTAATTTTAACACAAAAAACTGGAAAAACCTATGGACTCGAGTATGTTTTAAGAGTAGGGTGGAACATTGGTCACAGCCTCCCCAGTATATAGCCAGCCCCTGTTGTATAGCTCAGAACCGTGTGTACAGCAGCCGTCAGCCCCTGTTGTTATAAGCCACTGTCAGGCCCCCTGGCTGTATCACGCCGCTGTCAGCCTGTTCGTACGCGCAGCGTCGCCCCCTCTTGTATCACAGTGCCCCTTTAACAGCCATCCTGCCAGCCCCCAAAAATAAATAACTCAGTACTCACCATTTCCACAGTCCGGCAAGCCACGCGTCCATCGTCATGTCCGCGGCGGGCGCGGCATCTCCGTACTGGCGCGCCTCTTTTCCTTGTATGCCAGCGGTTAGGATGCGCGATGTTCAGTAACGCACGGCCACGGTCGGCCCTAATAGTGACATCACAGTTGCTGATTGTCACAGTGGTTGTGTCTGCCCGGGGTCGTGGCCGTGCGGGGAGTCGCGGGTCCTAGACCGGCCTGAGGAGAAGAGGCGCTGACCGGAGCTGCACGGACCCGCCGCGGCATGAAATGGAAGCGGAAGCTGCCCGGTGCCGTCGGAAATAGTGAGTTTGAGTGTTATGTTTTTTATATACCCCGTAAGACGAGTGGGGATTTTGCAGCACAAAAATTGTGCTGAAAACTCGGCTTAACTCATAGTATTACGGACAGATCAATAGAAGGGATCTTTGATCATCTACTAATAGATAATAAGTAGTAAATAAGGAAGACTTTTTCGTTACAAATGGTAAGGAGAGGCGGGCCCTATAGCAGCCATCTGAATGGGGCCCCATACCCTTACCAAGGTATGCTTGTACCGCCTGTTTTTAGATCTTGTTTACTACACTGAACACTTTCTGTTTTTGTACCATCGGTAGAGGAAACAGGTTGAAGAGGCAAAAAGGCTAGGCTGCCTTAATCACCCCCTTCTTCTGTTTTTTTTTGTAACATTGTTTTATTTGTTTTGTTAGTTTTTATATAATATAGTTTTCACTTTATTGCACTGTACATATCTAATAAAAATGTTGTTATTCCCGCTTTTGAAATAGCATTTTGGCATGTGATCAAAGTTATTGCTACATGTATTCTAAAAAAGTTTGACAACACGTAGTATAACGACTAAAGTACGACAAACAGAGTGATATGTGATATGGTTACTTTAGGTACTCTGGCAGACTACAATGATTGTATCCCCAGCAAGTTATATATAGATAGGATGTCATGCCAATGAGCCTGTCCCCATACAGTGTAGTCTTTGTCGTATTATGAATACATATCTGATGTGCTGCATACATTAACTTAAGGCGTCAGGCCCACACTGGATTCTGTCACCACGGGACCTTATTTTGTCAATAAGATAGGTTGTAGAATCCATCACACCCTCATACACAGATCCTATGTGTCCTTCTCTAACATTTGATTACATATATTTCCTGGTTTATAACTACCTTGCACCCTTACAGTAATCTTCTGTGTGTCCCAGGGTTGGGCTGTTGGTTTGGATGCATTTTAATAAAAAAACCTTAAAATGTCTGGCTGCAGACTCCTCACTCCAGCCCCACCTTTTGTGCTCCGTACGGCTTCTTCCCCTGCTTCCATTGATGTCGCTCACTGCAGCGTGAGCTCTGTGAAGAGGAGCAGAAGGGAGGAGGAGCGTAAGATACACAAGTTGGGGGTTGAGAGTGCGAGGCTATAGCACAGACAGTGCTGTGCTTTTTGAAATGCATCCAAACAAAGACAAAACACAGAGATTCGGTCATGTCCAAGGTAGTTATAACATACAATTATATTGCAATGCAAATGCTTAGAGAAGGGAAGAAAGGCAATTTGTAATGCAGCTGTAATGGGCTTCTGTAACCTGTCTTTAGTGAATATGAGGTCCCTGAGACCTCTGAGACTTCCATGGCTTTCATAGAGCATCTGTATAATTATAATTGCATAAGCCTACCCGAGATAAAGCCGAGGCCCTAATTTTACAACCAAAAACTGGGAAAACATATTAACTCGAGTTTAAGTCAAGGGTGGGAAAATGCATTGGCACAGCCTCCAGAAATATAGCCACCAAGTCCCCTGTAGTATATAGCTACCAGCCCCCTGTAGTTATATAGCCAGCCCCAGTGTACATAGCTTGCCAGCCGCTGTAGATATATAGCCTGCCAGCCGCTGTAGTATACTAGCCTGCCTAGCCCCCGGTATTATATAACCAGCCAGACCCAGTAGTATATAGACGCACCTGCCCTCATTAGTATATAGGCAGCCAGCCCTCAGTAGCACATAGGCAGCCAGCCCTCAGTAGCATATAGCCTGGCAGCCCCCAGTAGTATACAGCCATATAGGCCATGTTACTTATGACATAGGTTCTTTAGGTTTGTCTTAAGTTAATTTGCGTGTAAGTGGGAACAGGCATATTTTATAATTGTTGCTCCAGGCAAAAATTTTGGGGTCAATGGATTTCAATTTTTGCTGTCAAAAAAGAAGGATATAAATAAAACTTACAGACACCTTACAGTGACAATTGTAGTCTGGGAAAAGCTAAAGAATCCAGAGAGCTTCACCAGAGTCCAGTGGGCAGAGAGGTCCATCTGCAAACAGGGTTGTTTGTAAGTCGGATGTACTGTCAAGTAGGGGACTGCCTGTTAGAGAAGAGCGAGTTATATCGTCCGAGATTGATGCTCGTTCGAGTATAAGGTACTCCGAAACGGTCGTTGCTCGGAACGAGTATTTCCCTGCTCGAGATCGAGCATTAATAAAAAAAACACAGTGAAGAAAATGAAGAATAGAATAAAACAGTGACCCGTGAAACAGGATCATTTAAGGTGAAAAAGACAGTGAAGAACACAGTGAAGAATAGATACAGATGTTCGGCACATCTGCTTACTTGTCGGAGATACGCGCGGAACGGCACAGGGAGACATCAAGCAGCAGGCAGACATCAAGCAGCACGGGGAGACATGCGGAGCACGGCGACACGGCGTCGGGCGAGACATCGGGCAGCACGGGGGAGACATCGGGCAGCAGGGGAGACATCGGGCAGCCACGGGGAGACTCGGAGCACGGGGCGACAGCGGGCAGCACGGGGGAGACATCGGGCAGCACGGGGGAGAAATGGACAGCGGGAGACACGGCCAGCACGGGGGACATCGGCCAGCACGGGGGAACTCGGCCAGCACGGGGAGACATCGCACGGGGAGATCGGGCAGCAGGGCGGAGACATCTGGCGCACGGGGGGAGACATCGGGCAGTGCCACGGGGAGGACTTCAGTGGAAGAATAGGAGCGGATCCCGGGACAGCGTATCACCCCGACACAGTAAGCAGAGTGCACGACATCTGTAACTCTATCTTCACTGTGTTTTTCACTGCTTTTTTCACTTAATGATCCTGTGTTCACTGTTTTATTCATTCTTCACTGTTCTTCACATCTGTTAATGTTGTGGAGATATAATACGCGCCGGAAACAGTGAAGAAGAGATTGCAGATGTTTGCATACATCTGCTAACTTATCAGAAGACTATTTTTCAATTAAATAACACATTTATTCTGAACCATGGTCCCTTTGAAAAATGCTCTGCGGGTCTCCATGACTTCAATGGGGCTCGTTATTCGAGACGAGCACTCGAGGCATCTGGAAAAGTTTGTCTCGAATAACGAGCACCCGAGCATTTAGTGTCGCTCATCTCTACTGCCTGTACAAATTATATTTACATTACAGAGTCATAGGAACATAGGAGTGAGGGCCTGCATTCAAGTACTCTGTAATGTAATATTATATGTGTATATGTCCCCTATAATTGTAAAGCGAAAGGAAAATAAAAAAGTTATATTTTTTGGAAGCAAATGGAGAAGAACAGGTAATGCTAGAATTACATGTCTGGTGTGTTAAAAGGTCAAAGTGTGAATAAACACTGGTTTGTCAATAAAATAAATACATGACAGGGGATAATAGTAAAACTTTAGTAATAAAAAAGCGGAGAAGAGATGATCTTTTTCCTGAAATCAGTCAATTTTAGAGGCGCAGGTGAGTGCCATTATAGATGCCTCTTATTTCGTTCTATAGTACCCAGAAACATGTTTTTGTTGTCATATTAAGGATAATAATTTCATCTTCAAATTACATCCTGGGTGTAGTTGTGTCCTTTTTGTAAGGGTTATCCAGGTGTTAAAAAATTAGGGCTGGGTTGGGTGGACTTATTAAAAATAATAAACATCTACTTTTGTCCGGCACTGCTGATGTCCCGCGCCGCGGTCCGTCTCCTCTGTGCCGCGGTTGTATACAGCTCCCATCGGCACCATCTCCCACGCTACAACGCTGAGAGATAGGGATGTATGGGAGGAGTCGGCCCAGCGCAGACCGGAAGTCCTGTGCGCGGCTTCGTGCCCTGCTAAACAACAGGGGCATGGATCAAAGGGCCGTGGCGCAGGACATTGACGCCGCCGGAGGAGGTAAGTTACACTTTTATTATTTTAAATTGCCCGTCCCAGCCCGGCCATAAGTAATTTTAACACCTGGATAACCCCTTAAACTATGACTTCAGTTCTGTAGTATGCAACCAACAACCTGAAACAATATGAAATATAACAATTTTTATCTTTAATATCAACCAAAAGCAGTTTTCTAGGTTCTATAGAACCACTTATTTAAATCTAACATTGATAGTGGGCATAGTTGTTACTTGATCATATATAAGGTTAGTAGCACTATAAAAGTCTTTCTATAGCCTTGTCCACACATGACTTTGAAATACATTTTTTGTAAACAAATGATATCAAACATAAAAAAGGAATTCTAGAAAGGACCTTCATGCCCAACCTGAGGATGCTAGTAGTTTAACTGGGTATAAAATATGGGGACAAGGCTCCGTTTAAGTTAAAAAAAACGTTATCTATCCAATTTTGCTCATTTCTTGTCTGTACTGAGCTGTGTTTCTGAAAGAAAAGAGGCGTATGGTTAACTTTTCAAAACTAGATAATAATTAATTTGATAATTAGTTGTTGTAAGGAGATAAAAGTGTGTAGTGGCTGTCTTGTAATGAATTAAGTCATTGGCCCAGAGATATGAAAACTGGTGATTTCTGCCCTAGTGCTCACTAATGTGCACTTTGCGGCACATCGTTTAATAGTGTGCACACCACTTAGTAATCTGGTCTGTTTTCAGATGTGACCAGTTGCACCTATTTGGTGCACATTGGCTTGTGCACTTGCCATATTGTGCGATCACAGTATAAATGTGGCGCAAACAAGGGACACACACTAGTAGGCCCCTTAGGGGCACCAATTTTCAAAGTAAGACAAATGCAGCTTGTTTTGCAACACTTGCAAACACTTAATAACATATGCAAAAGACTTTCTTTTGCAAATTAGAACAAAAAAAAAACTGGGCAGACAAACAATAATCTAGGCCATTGGAGTACGGGGACAGAATCTGCTAAAAGCAAGAATAGACAGGGAAGAAAGGAACACAGGGACATATTTATTTAATAAAGTTACTGTTATCATCTGCAGTATGGATTTAGCAATCTTGCTAATCTTGTTTTGAAACATTAGTTAAGACAAAATATGCGTTGTAATCTGTCTAAATGCTTTGCAGCTTACAGAACAGATTTCCTCGATTTAAGTAGGATATATAGATATATTTCCATAGACAATTGAACTACTGTGCTGCCTCAACTTTATTTTTACAAAGTTTACTTTTATTAAAGGTTAATTAAACTTTGTGTGTGTTGTTACAATGATCAAGTAAGTACCCCATTACAGGCAGTCCCCGGGTAACGTACAAGATCGGTTCTGCAGGTTTGTTCTTAAGCTATATTTGTATGAAAGTCGGAACTGTATACCTTATATTTGTAACCCCAGCCAAATTTTTTTGGTCTCTGTGACAATTGGATTTTAAAAATGTTAGATTGTGATAAGAACCAGGATTAACAATAAAACTTCATTGCAGACACATTTGATAACTGTTACAGGTGTTTATTGTAGCCTAGGGCTACAAGGCAGGGGCTACACTGATCCATTTTGGAGCCCTATAAATTTCATGTATTGATAAACAGCTTTCGTGTAAAAGATTACTTGATATGAGGACTATAGCTGTCACTCGATCACTTTGTAGAACTTCAGAAAATCTTTGTATAGCCCTAGACCAAAAGTTATTTTTAGCATTTTCTGAAATATTAATAGAATTTGTACATGCAAAATTCCCGAAACCTGTGTACGTAAGAATGAAATGCCTTACCCAGGAAAACCTCATTTCCTGTTGACGTTTGAACCTTACAAGGATTGTTTCCGGATCTATGGTCCGATGCTAGTTTAAGTTAGTAAAGTTAAAAGTCCAATGAATTACACAATAAACATTTATAGGGCTCAGAGGTTTTGGGTGAAGAGTTTAAATTTCCATTTTCCCTGAGCATACAGTTAAAAAGCTATACCAAGTTGATAACACTGCATGCCTCAAAATCTTCTTTATGGCTGTATGGATAAAAGCCAATATTTTGGCTTCAAAGCAATCATGCCCACTGCACACAACACCTATTACCTGAAGATTTCCCTGCAGATTTTAGTGTAGTGGATGGGATTTACATGACTCCTATTTACATGATAGACAAACAATTTGGAATGTGGAAGAATGTCAATCTATTGTTGTCTACATTAATTTTTTTTTTTGTAATTAAATGTTTTTATTCATTTTTTGTAATACAGGTACAGCATTTTACATAAAAGCAAGAATGAACATAGTCTCATATACATTCATATCTAATAAAGCATAACTATTACAACTTTTCCATTTGTACCAGGGGTTGGGTTTTTAACTGTGAGACATGACCTCAACTTTAAAGGGGTTTTCCCGCTAAAGAAAATTCTCACATCTCAATCCCCTAGGAATGTTTACACAATAAAGATCATTTTAACCCCTTACTTTACAATTGTACGTTTTATTGTTGTTTTAGCTCCTATCGCTCCCTAGGCTGGTCGGTGGAAAATTCTAGGGTGTGGGCAGGACCTCTGTAAGCAGACAGATTATGATGCCTATAGTTCTGTGTGCTGACAAGTGCTTAGATTGTCAGGGTACAGGTTTATATTTATTTTCATTTACTTTCTGAACATTGTACTAGTATCTGACACATAGAAAGAGAGATGAAACAGATCAGAGATAAGAGATGATGAGATCCATGAGATGCCTATTCAGGGTCGGCTCCAGGTTTCAGTAGGCCCCTGGGCGACAGAGCCTCAGTGGGTGCCTTTTGCAGTGAACTTATGTGACAGCATTAAAATTTCAGAAACGAAAACAGTTTCCTGTTCCCTAAAATATCCCATAGTTTATCATACCAAACAGCCCCCTCATGGTTATTTTATATAAGCCCCCCTCACCTCCATGGATTCCTTATCTACAGCCTTATTTGGGCCCCTCCACAGCTCTGGGTACTGGCACTTGCCTGGGTATGACCAGTGCCTAATACACACTGTCACCTTTGCTACATATTTGTTCTCACACTATGAGATCTCCTGTGCCTCCCTCCCTGGATAAATAACTTATCTGCCTGTAGCTTGCAGCTTCTCTCTCCTCACAATGTGATGTGTTTGCTGCCAGGAAGTGAGTTAGTGAGTTTGTATGAGCTCCGTTTTGGACTGCGGGGGGGCGAGGCTAGAATGCAGGGAGCATAGAGAGACAGAAACTCAGCTCTACAGCCCTCACACAGAAATCCACAAAGGTTTCCCCCACTCTAAGTCAGAAGTTAGAAGATGTCTAGGGGCAACTGAAATTGTGTGCACCAGGACTGATAGACACAGGTTGGAATTATATCTGTGAAATGCTCTATTTTTGTTAATAACATTGAATTAGAGAATGTGTTATTTTGTTAAACTGAGTACATATAAGAAACTTGGCTTCATGGGAATATCCATTTAAAGGAAATCTATCAACAAAACCAAGCTTGATAAACCAGGGACACTTACTTATGACTGTGGTAATCTTTTTATATTTGTTATCCATGGATTCCTTTCTTCTAAAATAAACTTTTAAAATTATGCTAGTCAGTCTGAGGAGCCATGGGGGCATTTCTAGAACCCCTCATTAATGTCTTTTCATAAGCTGTTACAATGAGCAGAACCTCCCCCTGCTCTCTCCCTCCGCCTGTGTAATCTAGCAGCAGCAGGACATGTAGGGAGAGGGGAGACCTGCTCATTGTAACAACCAGTGAAAATAAATCACTGTGGGGCTCTGGAAACATGCCCCAGAGCCCCTCAAGTTCATTAGTATAATTTAACAAGATTATTTTAGAAGGAAGGTGCTATGGATAACAGATATAAGAAGATGACCACCGGCACAGGGCTTGGTTTATCCATTCTTGTTTTTTAGAGCAGATGGCAGATACTGCCCCACATTTATCAAAAACGTTTGCCTATGAAGTGTGCTTCAGATTCATGAATTGTGAAATGTACATTCTTCATGAATCTGGCACTCCCCTGCACTGCTCTAACAGAGTGCACCAACTTTTTTTTGGTACACCTTAAACACTGCATGATAAATGTGGTGCTTGTTTCAATTGTGTACTGGGACGCCCCTTTCAGTGCAGAATTTTGTGTTGCATTGGGTATACTCCAGCCACGACACAAATATGTCACGGACACTTCATAAATACATGACATATAAAGACAAGAACATGGAAAGTCAGACAAAAAACTGGTGGAGAGGCTTTAATGAATGTGGACCACTGTTTTCTAATAAATTTCAACACCCTTTTATAAGAATCACATGTGGCATCCATAATGTTGAGGATCAGGTCCTAAATTCAGTTATATAACTTGTTCAGTCCATAGTCACCAGAAAACTGTGATGCTGAAAAAATGTCAAGGATCTACTATCTTACACACTTACTGTTATTGAAATTTTCTGTAGACCCATCGGGCTCATGAACGCTGGGTCTGCAGGGGGTAAATTACTGATGCTGGGTCTGTTGAATAATGAAATAATAAGAATAATGGCCATTGTGCACCATCATCTACAGACTGATGGAAATGCTCATTGACCAGTACTTCTCATCTTTTGCATGGAATGGTACCTGCATCACCATGTTATGGCTGTTATGGTCTAATTGAGAAGCCCTGATTTACAGAAATCATTACATATCTATCTATATATATCTATATCTATCTATATCTATCTATATATATATATATATATATATATATCAACAGGCCACCACATTAATCTCATGTAGTGTTTAAAAAACCCTTCCGCACCCTGACGATTCTGACGTCTAGGATGAGGGTAGTTCTCCGCACCTTGACGTAGAATCACGTTCATGGCGGACGCCCGAGCTCAGAAGCTGAGCCCTTGCGATCGACGGGGATCCCGTGGTACGCGGTAGCCTGGGAAGTCCCGAGTACACCGGGATCGCGACATCGCGATCCCGACTGTTAACCCTATAAGACGGCGACGGTCATAGTGACCGCGGTATCTAGGTGGATTGGCGCGACGATCGGCCCCCCGTGCAGGGCACGGATGTGCCGATCGTTTGCATGGCAACCTAGAGGCACGATCAGGGGTCCCTGGCTGACCTATGGCGGCTGTCCTCAGGAGTCGGGCACTGTGCACATCTAACAGTGCAGCTGTCCGCCTATGCAGAATGCATAGGATGACTAGTCATATGCTGCCAATTACATTAGTATTGCCGCATTACAATGAACACAGTGCATCAAAATGATAACACTTGTCAGTGTCCCACCCTGGGCCAAATAAAACAAGTAAAAACAAAGTTTTAAAAAAAGGTGCGCAAATAAAAAAACATTATTTAAAAAGAATAAAAAGTCCCTAAGTCGTCCCATGCAGTAATCATAAAAACTAAAAAAAGTGAAAATCACCAAAAAAACCACACTATTGGGCTATCAATTCCGTACCAACCGTTTTAAATAAAATAAAATGGTCATGAACCCGGACGGTGAACGCTCTCAAAAAAAAACAAACAAAAAACCTCACAAAAATTTTAACTTTTCATCACTAGACGCATAAAAAATGGGCATAAAAAGTATCAAAAAGTAAAATGACCCCAACCTGATACCAGAGAAAAGTATCACAGAAGCTGTCCCGCAAAAATAAGCTTTAACCAAAGCGCTGGTAAACAAAAAATATAAGTTCTGCCCTTGTTATCATGGTGATACAAAAACAAGTAAATGTCTTACAAATGAGTTCTATATTCGCAAAACAAGTTCACCATCAAAAAAGCCCATTGTAAATGGGGTAATCCGCCGTAATCGTGATGACCCATAGAATAAAGACGAACACATGTTATGGTACGGGAATGCCGGAAAAAATGCTAACAAACCATAACAAGTAAGATTAATGATTGTTTTAAAACCATCACAGAAAGAGTTAATAAAATCGATTATTGGCTATTGGAGCATGTCCCTTAAATGTGTACCTGACAAGTGGATCTCATCCACAAAAAAACTCCCCCATTGTCCAAAACTTACAACAAAAAAATAACATTTTATATCCGTAAGATGTGACGATTGCAGATTCTCTGATGGCCTCCTTCCGTTCTAGCCCGGCCAGTTGTGCCCGTACAGCCGTATACCACCAACATATGGGCATCATCTCGATCGGGAGACTTTGGGTATAAACTTGTGGAGTTTTTTGTTAATTTAATACATTGTGACGGTTTAAGCTTTGTTGGCCAAAATGTTCACATATTGTCCAAAAAAATCCGCTTGTAAATTAACCTCCATTTTGTTTAACCAATTAGTGAAGCATCTAAAGGGTTAACAACTTCTTAAAGTGATTTTTACACTGGAGGGTCTAGTTTTCTAAAGTCAATGATTTTATGGGGGTGTGACGCTTGTTTAGAGGCCTCTCAGCGTCAGTTACCGAACCTTTTGAGGAGGTGCCTCTTAATAAGGGTTTTTGGACAAGTTTTCATAAAAATGAGAAAATGCCTCCCAAAATTCTGAACCTCCTAACACAACCTAGAAAGAATGAAGAAGATTGCTAAACCCTATGCCACATATAAGCAGTACATTCGGCGGAAAAGTTTAGTATAAAGTTACTGTGGGGCTATGACCTATCTGCCTGAAAAGCAGAACTTTGCACTATGAAATGAAGAATTTTTAGAAATTTTGCCAAATTTAAGTTTTTTTTTCATAACTTAACAAAAAGATATCATCAAAATTTGAATATTACTTGAGAAGTTACATGGTGACGGTAAAATTCATTTACAAAAATCCCCTGGATATGTTTCAAGTGTCAAAAGTTATAACCTCCTCATCATGATACAGGGCAAATTTTAAAATCAGGGCCTGGTCCTAACGGTATAAAATGGCCAGACCGAAGGGGTGTAAGGTGTACCAAAAAAAAAGGTGTTGGTGCATCTGTTGGAGGCAGTGCAGGGGGGGTGCCAGAATTCATGAAGAACTGTGCAATTACCAGTTCATGAATCTGAAGCACATTCATAGGCAAACTGTTTTGATAAATGGGGGGCAGTTCTGCATCTGCTCTAAAAAACAAGAATGGATAAACCAAGCCCTGGTGACGGTGGTCATCTTCTTATATCTGTTATCCATGCACCTTCTTCTAAGATAATCTTGTTAAATTATAACTAGAACTTATACCTGAGGAATGCTTAGCTACACCGATGCCAGCAAATATCTGTTAATCCCTGAGTGCGGTTTTTGCTGAAAAAAACTAGTTTTAAAATTCAGGAACCTTGGGGTAAGCTGGATTGAATTCAGCTTGGCGTTCATAAAAACATTGATGGCCCAACATGGAGACGAGAAAAGAACTGGACCGCACATCCACCACTCACCAACGATCTATGCCCCTAGGCTAACATTATATATGAACTCGAGGTCTACGTTTACATTTTGATCAGATTGGATATGCCCACTACCACTTAATGGTGACCTCATTGTAGTGGGTCCCTACGATACTGTGTGCGGCATCACAGTTGCATCCTGCAGCACAGGACGACAGGGACCAAGAACCCCGTTGCCCCCCAGCACCCTACATACTTGAAGGCATAGCCCACATGGACTCCAGGCCATGTTTATAGGTCTACGGCCATGTGCCTAGTTTACTACCAATGGTGATTGAAGTTATACCTCGCAGGTATTCTCATTGATAGCTGTTGATAGAATAGTATGGGGGTTATCTTACTTGCATCCATCGGTATAATGTATCTTTTGATTAAACAAATATAATAAAGTTTGTATTATTTTATATTAAGAAAAGGTTGTACCTCTGTGGTCGTTGAGGAGTTGCTTCTCAGGTAGGTTTGTCATAATGCATTCAACATCAAAATGGTAGGTTGTCTTTAATAGCAAGCCCATGAACCCCTTAAGACGCAGGGTTTTTTCGCTCATTTCTCGCTCTCCACCTTCAAAAAACCCTATTAACTTGTTCAATTTTTACATGTCCAGACCTGTGTGAGGGCTAGTTGTGCGTTAACAAATTTTAATTTCCCTAATGGTTCAGTTTACGGCCTTTGTGCCACTCAAAAAAAACAAGCTACGCTTTATTTCTTTGGTGCGGTTGCAGATCGCGGTATACCAAATTTATACAGGGTTTTGTTTTGTTTTTTTTTAATTACATTTTAATTACATTTCAAAAATTAAAACGAATGTGTACAAAAAAAAGAGAAAATTTTTTTTGCGATCTCTGAAGCTAATAACTTTTTCAGACTTGAGATGGTGAGGTTGTTCATTTTTGGCCGACATTGAGCGACGTTTCATTGCTACCATTTTGAAGTCTGTGCAAATATGATCATTTTTCTTCCATTTTTTATGTTGGTGTAAAAAAGGTGAAACGTCGGGCATTCGGCATTGGGCGCCATTCGTCTCGGAGGTCAACCGCCGGCGTAACCGTTTGATATTTGATAGATTTGGCGTTGGGGAGCGTTGTGATACCTTAATGTGTTGAGTTTTATGTTTTTATGGTTTAGATCAGTTCTCGGGAAAGGGGGTGATTTGAATTTTTATTTAATATTTTATTATTTTTTATTTTTTAAACTTTTTTTCTTTTTTTTCACTATGTTTTCGACCATCTAGGGTCCATTAACCTAGATGGTATTAGATCGCTTCATCTACCTATACTGCCAATAATTCTTATCGCAGTATATGGCATGTCTGCAACACTATACATTACAATGGATAGGCAGAAGCAATGGATCCTCGGGTTCAAACGAAGACCCGAGCTCTACCAGGGAAACCGATCGCCGCCCCCTGATGAAGTTGGGGGGGCGGCGATCGTAACAAAAGATGGCGGCGCCGCGCGCCGCCGTCTTTTAATGCCGCTGGGACTTTGTCGCAGCAAAGGAGGGGGGTGAATAGCGCGATCGGTGCAGCACCGACCGCGGTTATTAGCGGTGGGGGTTTTCTGCAATATGCAAAACCCCCCACCTTGTTATGAAGATGACTCAAGCCCGTTGGTGAGCCCTTCATACACTCCTTATACCTCTTAGCGCAGAGCGTTAAGGGGTCTAACAATGTCACGCAGAGATTGTTTTCCTCATTGGCCTGTTACAAGTCATGAGAGACAAATGCAAATAAATAAGACATTACGAGAAATACAATGGTAGATGAAACACAGGAGTGACGGCCTGCTCACAAGAGTGATGAGAAGGAATGGTGAAGAAGAGAGTGCTTGCAACGGGTAGAATACAAATGTTAATAGAGGAGATAGATAAAGACCCTAGCACCATGCCTTAGCTTTTTTGACAACAGGTGATGGATCGCAATGTGGTACTCTCTCTAAATGGACTGTATCTATCAGACAATCTCTTAAAGCGGCTATTACCAAAATGTAGCTTTGAGAGTCTTTAAGGGAAAAGTGGAGGAAGAGAAAGATTTGAATTTTGGCTTTTACTAGTGCAATGCTTGCGCCGGGAGAGTGTATTTAAGTTTGTGTCGTATGCGACCCTTTTGTGGCACGACTCATTAGTCTTTATGCCTCAGTAGGACCACTGCACCAGATTAACAAGCAAGGTCTGAAGAAAGCGGTCACAAAACCATATGTTAAAGGGGCACCAAAAAAAAAAGTGGTTGCACTGTGTCGTGCAGGTAGTGCCAAATTCATAATAAAGAACTGGCACCAGTGAATATTGTAGTAAATGTGTACGATGTTCTTGTGCCATAACTAGGTGTATGATCAGACCTGCACATTAATCATAATCTGCAGACATAACTACAAGCGAGTTCTGCAGCATATGGGTCATGTGTATTTGTGTTACGAATTTTTCAATTAGTTTACCCGGTTGGTAACTGCATCCTTACTAAAACACTGTGCAGGTCAGCAAGTTTTTCCTCCTCTAATTTACCTACTTCACCCTAATATGTCCTGCACCTTCTGTATCAGATTAAAGAAATTACCTCAAAGCATGCAAAACTATGGAACACACTCTTACAGATCAATGTATGTTGCAAGAATCTCGGCAACAAAGCAGTGCACATCGGCTATTAGATTCTGGAGTATGGTCCAGTACAGCCTCTGCATGTTTGCAGGAGCCAATATAAACATGCAGAACTGTAGCATTGTATGAATATGTTATGTTAAAGTGTAAGAGTACAGTAATTCCAGTTACAATAAAATAAAACAGTACCTCTATATAAACCCTATTCGACCTGAAAAAAGAGCTCTAACAGCATGTGCATAAGCCCTTTACTGTATTACAGACCTACGCTTGAAACTCTATGGAACTGATGCCTCGTTGCATTGGGTAAACTGCTCACTCAGGTATATTCAATTAAACTTTAAAGGGTTATTCCAGGTGCACAGCTCGTTTAGTATCATAGAGAGTAATCAGAGCTGGTGTGATGTATATAACAGCCGTGCCATCTGTGTGACCATGGTAGATTTCGTCAACTGGTAGTAAAACATAGAAGCTTGCAATAGCAGGACAGAGATTAGGAAAGCAGAGATCTAAAAGAACTGTGGGGAATTGATACAGAAAGCATATTAGAAAAATTGTATAACTTGTTTACAATACAAACAATAATATTCATTTTTTGCATGGGCACCCCCATTCAAAGTCTTGTTTAGGTTTTGATAGTTTTGTATTCGGTAACAAAACCACATTATAAAACTATGGCAGGATGAACTAGGTTTTTTTTCAAGACATCAATAGATGAATAGTGTTGACTGCAAATAAATAATTGATGAATTAGTTTTTGAAAACTCTTCTTACCTTTCTAAGTGAGATGTCACAAGAGAGAGCAATCCATAAGAGGAAGTGAACTCACTACTGCTGTTTTAAAAGCATTCTGAATCGGATCAAATTAGTTTGGTTCTTGGGGTTTCTAAGGTCAAGTATTGAATAGTGCAAAATGCAGCCAAGAGAAAACTCTCAGTAGAGTACAGAAGCATCACTAGTGGATTACAAACAATATTACCAGTAACAAACTAAAAAAATATATTCACTAGGGTACAAAGGAGACATTGATTGCAGAAGAATGAATGGACAGTTACAGAATCCAGGTTATTCAGTATAGGAATGGCTAAACAGAAAGTCATATGGCAGCACACGAAAAAACATAATCTTCTGTTGATTACTGGGGATTAAAAAAAAGCGGTAAATAATCCTCAGTATTGCTAAAGCCAAAAACAAACAGGAGTCGATCCCGAATAGAGATGAGCAGCAAAATGGGTACTTGCAGGTACTTTGTGTTCTGTATCGCTCCTTGCTTTGGCTATCAATCCTGAAACTTTCTCCTTCTGACAGATTGAAATGAGGGGGAAAACCACACATAGTTGGAATGTCATAAGTATGGAGGGTGTGAAAAGCCAGACTTATAGAAATCACCTGGTGTTCCAGGGAGGACAGCCGGTCAGTTGGCAGCAGTATGAGTAGGCTGCAGAGTGGCACAATTACAAAATGGAGGTGGGTGGCGGAGGGAAACATGGTAGGCCACAAAGTGGCACATGATCAGAGTGTAAGAGTGTGGATGGTGGCGGCCGCAGAAGAAGCAGCAGAGCCAGGAGCCCACAGGGTCGGCAGCAAACATGGTGCAGCAACAGGGATAAGCACAGAGTGGCACAATTATATAGTGTGGAGCTGCATCCGCCAGCAGCAGCAACAGGAGCCGCAAAGTGGCAAATGATTAAGAGTGTGGATGGGGGTGGCGACAGAAGAAAGGCAGCAGGAGTGTAGCACAATGAATAGTGTGAAAGGGTGGGGGCATCAGAGCAGCAGCAGCGCAGGAGCCAGCAGAGTGGACAATGACATAGTGTGTGAAGGTGGCATATGAAGCAGCAGGAGTCCTCAGCGTGGACAAGGAATAGTTGAAGAGTGGAATCAGAAGCAACAGGTGCATGCAGAGTGGACAAGGATATAGTGGGAGGTGGCATCAGAAAGCAGCAGCAGGAGCTGGCAGAGTGGCGAATATATAGTGCATTGGTGGCTATCAGTAGCGCAGCCGCAGGAGCCCGCAGAGTGGCACAATGATATAGTGTGAAGGTGAATCAGTAGCCGCAGAGAGGAGGCGCCCACAGAGTGGACACAATGATAAAGTTGGGGTGGCATCAAGAAGCAGAAGGAGCCTGAAAGAGTGGCCACATGAATAGTGTGAAGGTGGCATCAGAAGCAAGCAGCAAGAGCGGCAAAGTGGGCCAATGATTAGGTGTTGGTGGCCATCAGAACGCAGGATCCCGCAGGGTGCAAAATGATATAGTGTGAAAGGTGGCCTCAGAAGCCAAAGCAAGCAGGAGCATGCAGAGTGGACAAGATATAGTGTGAAGCTGGCATCAGAAGCAGCAGCAGAGGAGCCCGCAGAGGGAACAATGATATAGGTGAAGGCGGCATCAGAAGCAGCAGCCGCAGGAGCCCGCAGAGTGGCTCAATCAAAGTGTGTGTGGCATCAGTAGCAGCAGAAGGCCCGCAGAGTGGCACAAGAATATAGTGATGAGGGGCATCAGAAGATAGCCGCAGGAGCCGCAAGAGTGGCAAAATCATATAGTGTGATGGGGCATTCAGAAGCAGACACCAGTAGGAGCCCGCAAGAGGGGCACAAATCATATAGTGTGTTGGTTCGGCATCCTCCCCAAGTAGCAGAGAAGCAGCAGAAGCCCACAGAGTGGCACAATGATTATAGTGTGTGTGATAGCGGCATCAGGAAGCAGTAGCAGCAGCAGGAGCCGCAGAGTGGCCCAAGATATAGTTGAAGGTGGTATCAGACGCGCCCGGGAGCGGCAGAGTGGCACACTGATATAGTGTGACGGTTGGCATCAAGAAGCAGCAGGAGGCCCGCAGAGTGGCACAATGATATTGTGTGAAGGTGCATTCAGAAGCAACAAGAGCGGCAGCGGGCATAATGATATAGGGTGTTGGTGGCATTGGTAGAGCAGAGCAGCAGTGCCGCAGCAGAGGGCACAATGAATAGTGTGAAGGCTGCATCAGAAGGCAGCAGCAGCAGGAGCCGCAGAGTGGCACAAGACATAGTGTGAAGGAGGTGGATCAGAAGGCAGCAGGAGGCTCGACAGAGGGCACAATGATATAGTGTGATGGGGGCATAGAAGCAGCAGGAGCACGCCAGAGTGGCACAATGAATAGTGTGAAGGTAGAATCAGAAGCAAACAGGGCCTGCAGAGTGGAACAATGATATAGTGTAAAGGGTGGCATAGAAGCAGCGCAGGCAGAAGGACACGCAGAGTGGCACAATGCAGATAGTGTGAAGGTGGCATCAGAAGCAGCAGGGAGCCCGCAGCAGAAGGGCACATCATATAGTGGAAGGTGGCCATCAGAAGCAACAGGTGCCGGCAGAGTGGCTGGCACCATTGATATCGTGTGAAGGTGGCATCAGAAGCAGATCAGGAAGCAGCAGAGTGGCACAATTTATAATTGTGAAGTGGTCATCAGAAGCAGCAGGCAGCAGGAGCCCGCAGAGTGGAACAATGATTATAGTGTGAAGGTGGAATCAGAAGCAACAAGAGCGGCAGCGTGGCACAATGCTTTATTGTGAATGGTGGCATTCAGAAGCCGCAGGAGCCGCCCGAGTGGACAATTGCGAATGTGTGAAGGTGGCACAGGAAGCAACGGTGCCTGAAGAGGGCACCAATGATATAGTGTGAGGATGGCAATCAGAAGCAGCGCAGCAGTAGCACGCAGAGAGTGGACAATCAACAGTGGTGAAGGTGGCATCAGACAAGAACGCGGAGCCCGCAGAGTGGCACAAGTGATATAGTGTGAAAGTGCACCAGACGAACAGTGCTGCGAGTGGCACAATGATATAGTGTGAAGTTTGCATCATAAGCAGGCAGGAGCCTGCGAAGGGCACAATGATATAGTTTGAAGGTGGCATCAGAAGCAGCAGCAGGAGCCGCAGAGTGGCACATGATATGGTGAAGGTGGGCATTAGGAAGCAACAAGAGAGGAAGAGTGGCTGGCACAATGTTTATAGCTGTGTTGGTGGATCAGAAGTAGCAAGCCGCAGGAAGGAGAAACAGAGTGGCACATGATAGTGTGAAGGTGGCATCAGAAGCAGCAGGAGCCTGCGTAGTGGCACAATGATATAGTGTGAAGTTGGCATCCAGAAGAAGCAGCAGGAGCCCGCAGAGTGGCCACAATGCTATAGGGAAGGTGGCATCAGAAGCAACAAGAGCGGCAGAGTGGCACAATGATATAGTGTGTTGGTGGCATCAGAAGCAGCAGGAGCCCGCAGAGTGGCACAATGATATAGTGTGAAGAAGGCATCAGAAGCAGCAGCAGCAGGAGCCCACAGAGTGGCACAATGATATAGTGTGGAGGTGGCGGACAATTCCAGTCCCTGGTAAAGATGGTAGGAGGCAGATGGTGCAACTAGCAGCAGATGTGTGGCATCAGGCAAGTGGCAGCATCAGAATAGTAGCTGAGGCATTAACCATTGGTGAGTTGAAATCCTGGCCGATCCAAGCCTGATTCGTGACAAAAGTCAGTCTCTCCACATTACGGGTGGACAAGCGGGTTCTTCTGGGGGTAATGATGGCCCCTGCCGCACTGATGCCCGCTCTGATGCCACACTACACGCCGGGAAGGACAACTTCTCTACTGCAAACTCCCAAGTTTGGCTGTCCAGTAGTCCATGGGATCCTCTACCTCAGGTGGTAAAGTGCTGTCCAAGTAGGCCACCAAGTATAGGGTCTGCTTCATGTCCTGCTGCTGCTGGTGGCTGCTACCCTCCTCACTAGGCGGATGAAGGAAAATGCTCATTAAGGAATCCAGACTTAAGCAACTGTTGATGGAACTGCTACTGCTCCTACCCCCCCCCCCAGCAGCCGTGGTAGTAGTACGTGAGCAATGACTGCCAGGAATCCCCGGTCAGACCGGACAGAGGATGGACAATGGCGCACATAGGCAGTGGCCAACTGTGTCCTCAGTATTTCTCTATAGTATGCCAGTTGTCCCTTCCTCTCAGCAGCGAGGAGGGTGGAGAGCCAAAAGTCATCCCTATACCGGATGTTGACTATTCGTCTGTCACTAGTTAGGCAAAGCAGCATGCTGCGGGTCATCTACGGAAGTAACTCTGAGGGACTCCCGGCCTCCATATCCACAGTATACTGCCACGGTGCTTGACCAGACAGATTTTGCAGCATGAGTTCCAGGACATGAAGCAGTGGAATGACGTTATTCATCCTGCAGTCCTGGCGACTGACAAATAACATGGCCTCTTCAAAAGGCCTGAGCAAACGGCAGGTGTCACGCATGAGCTGCCAGTGGCTGACATCAAAGTTACACAGGGGAGTACTACGGTCCGCTTGCATCATCAAAAAATCATTAATGGCTTTTCTCTGTTCATACAGGCGGTCTAACATATGGAGGCTGGAATTCCAACGGGTGGAAACATCGCATATCAGACTATGTTGGGGTAGGCCGTTCTGGGGCTGCAACTCAAGGAGGGTGTGCTTGGCTTTGTAAGAATGGCTGAAGTGCGTGCACAGTGTCCTGGCCATTTTTAGAATGTCTTGCAGATGGGTGTAAGACTTCATGTCCTGGCCATTTTTAGAATGTCTTGCAGATGGGTGTAAGACTTCAGGAACTTGTTGACTACCAGATTGGACACGTGCGCCATGCAGGGCGCATGGACCATCCCTCCTCGGTGCAGCGCGGACACCATGTTCCTCCCATTGTCTGTTCCGATTTTTAGTTTTCGTGGAAAAAGCCACACATTGATTTCTTCTTGCATGACACGGAGCAGTTCCTCCCCTGTGTGACTTCGTTCGCCCAGGCAAACCAGGTGTAGAACTGCGTGACACTGCTGTGCCCTGTACATGTGGTATGATGGAGCAGCACGTGTGGAGGCTGAGGTGGTGGTGGAGAAGGAGGGGGCGGACACTGGCGCAGGAGCAGCAGTTTGACAACGTGGAGGAGAAAGCGCCTTCTCTTGTGGAAGTTGTTGGTGTGGCTGGAAGCACATTCACCCAGTGGGCCGTAAAGGACATATACTTGCCCTGACCATAATTACAGCTCCACACGTCCACGCTGCCGTGCACCTTGGAAGAAACTGATAAGCTCTAGGACTGGCCCATCTGTTGTACATATTGGTGAAGGGGTGGCACAGCCTTTTTGGAAAAAAAAATTGCGGCTTGGAACTCTCCACCTCGGTTCGGCACAAGCCATTAGTTCTCTGAAGGGTGCAGAGTCCACGACTTGGAAAGGGAGAGACTGCAGTACCAACAACCTCGACAAGAGCACGGTCAGCTTCTGCACCTTAGAATGGCTGGACGCATAGAGCTGTCTTTTTGTAATTGCCTCGCTCAACAACTGCTGGCGCCATGAGTAGAGAGGAGCAGGAGCATCTGGACTGGGAGATTATGTCAAAGACAAACAGCTCCCTTCGGTAGAGGTGCTGGAGCCTTGAACTGCAGGAAGCAGCGGAAGTCTGCCCCACCTCTTCACTGCAAAGCAGCTGCTGACTGTCCTCAAACACTTCGTCCTCGCTGAATAGTGGCGCTGAGCCCAGACCACCTAGTAGCTCTCTGGCTGCGGGAAAGGAACTGGACAGAGCCTTGTTGAGGACAGGTGAGGGCCGCTGACCTGCTCCTGGGCCATGCCAACTAATTGTTGTATCAGAGGAACCCACGGACTCTTGGCTGGGGTTGTCAGATGTTATATTTAAGGAATTGGATGACCTAGTCAACCATTCAACAACCTTTGGGTTGTTGATGTTTCAATTGTGTACTGGGACGCCCCTTTCAGTGCAGAATTTTGTGTTGCATTGGGTATACTCCAGCCACGACACAAATATGTCACGGACACTTCATAAATACATGACATATAAAGACAAGAACATGGAAAGTCAGACAAAAAACTGGTGGAGAGGCTTTAATGAATGTGGACCACTGTTTTCTAACACCCTTTCATAAGAATCACATGTGGCATCCATAATGTTGAGGATCAGGTCCTAAATTCAGTTATATAACTTGTTCAGTCCATAGTCACCAGAAAACTGTGATGCTGAAAAAATGTCAAGGATCTACTATCTTACACACTTACTGTCATTTAAATTTTCTGTAGACCCATCGGGCTCATGAACACTGGGTCTGCAGGGGGTAAATTACTGATGCTGGGTCTGATGAATAATGAAATAATAAGAATAATGGCCATTGTGCACCATCATCTACAGACTGATGGAAATGCTCATTGACCAGTACTTCTCATCTTTTGCATGGAATGGTACCTGCATCACCATGTTATGGCTGTTATGGTCTAATTGAGAAGCCCTGATTTACAGAAATCATTACATATCTATCTATATATATCTATATCTATCTATATCTATCTATATATATATATATATATATATATATATATATATATATATATATGTATAAAAATACATAACAAGAAAAGAGGTGTTTAGCATTTTGCTGATTACTTTTGCTATCTCAGTCTAGGGGCACACTTGCCAAATTTGGAAAATAGACGTTTTCTGCAGCCAACATTCAAAGGTCCTAAGGTAAAAGCTAGAATGTGTCATTACAGATGCCATGCTATTGTAATATTGTAACAGTCTAATACTGATATATTAAAGTAATAGCAATACAGTCATGTGTGCATTCATAAATGGTTGCCCAGTCTCACATTTTTGACCTACCATGACGTTTGCTTTGGCATATGTATACATTTTTCCTACCAAAATTAACGTCATGAAGCGTTTCAGTGACACAAGGAAACATTTCCTTTTTTTGCATGTAGTAAAGTAGTTATGAGGTACAAAGAGAGTCACAGAGCCACGCCTGCAGTGAAACATCCAGGACTTGGGAAACCTGTATGCATTTGTAACCCTGCAGACCTCCAACAGGTACATTACAGTGGAATACAAAGAAGGAGATGGTAGACATCACTGGCCATAAGATTAGGTAAGATATTACATTTATACTAAGAAATATTAGAATATAAATAAATGGTCTTTCTGTATTCTAAGTTAAGTTAAAAACTAATTTGATGACTGCAGCAGAAATTGAAATGTATCTTAGTAGATACCGGTAATCATAGTTTTATTTGAGAAAATGGCAATATTTTTTTTCCATATATTTAAACCATGTATGTATTGTTATTTGGGACTATATGTATATTTATGACTTATTACTGTCAGCATTTTCTGATTACATAACCTTTCAGGCAGCATAACACATGCTTTAAGTAGTGTAGTGTGTAACACTAGTCTCAAAGCAATTGAACCTGCACTTAAAATGTTCCCAATCTTATGAAGCATCAATAATCCAAGATAAAAAAATACCATTAAATTCTTAAAATTGACTTAGTTTAATGCTATTTTATTTTACATTTGCTTTAATACTTAAAGAGAACCTGGCAATTTGGACTTATGGTTTAGTGTCCCAAATCGTCGTTTGAGGTCTCTCCTTGGGCGCTTTATACTTACCTAGAGATGAGTCCAATGACTTATTTCTGTGCACCCCACACCTGTTCAGTAATTCAGTGAGTACTACACCCTGACATCATTGCACAAGCGCTGTACCCACGGCACATGCACAGTGATGCTGGGGCATAGAATTTGGGCCAAGATATGTATACAAGCTTTATTTTCAGTGGACACTGAGGGGCAAACTAATTGTTGATTCGGGACACTAAACCACAGGTCCATGATTTAGTTTTCCAAGTTTAAATCAGTTGTTTAAGGGAGAATTTACAAATGCTTGGTTGAAAGATTATTAACTCCGGGTAGAAGATGGATTTTTAAAGAAGTAGATAGTGGTTCTCACATATTTATACACTATTTTATAACAGAATAACAGGAAAATAAAGTAGGAGCTTTTACATGGAATTCATTTACCGTTTTACATGTACTGCTCTCTTTGATGCATACAAGAAAATGCATGAAATCTAAAAATGTTTTAGAATCTCTTTTTACTTGTAATTGAACAATTGAAGTCACTTTGCTTCCTTGTGTACAATAATATCAGGGAGTTGGTTGTATTATATTTTATATACATAGCAGATACAAACCTACTTTATATGGTTACTCCATAAATATCATAAATAATTTTATTGTGATGTATAGTATGTAAAATACCTTATGATTCCCCCTGTATAACAGATAAGGCGTGCATTAATAAAAATCCATACATTTAGATAAATTCTGGGAACAACAGGCTTGTTGAAAGAAAGGGAAGGTTGAGTATACTAGTGGTGGCTCTTCAATAGTTGTGAGAATTCTTCCTTTCATGGTGGCTACCTGTAGGTGAACTATGGAATCCATTAGGGTTTTTGGGACTTTTCACTGATAAAACGTCTCACAGGACTATTTCCACCTCTTCATTAATCTGGCATAAACATAGAACTGCTGCTAGTGAAACGATGTGCAAAGCCAGATTCATGACTTGAGACTTTTGCAAAGAGTCCCATTATAAATCTCATAGTCACTCAAGTCCCCTGCTGGTGTATGTGCTGGGACTTTTTATGCATTTCAAGACTTTTTGTAAAACAAAACACAGACAGAAAGTAGACCATAAGAACATTTATTAAAGAGCCAAAGTCACTTTAAGGAATCTGATGGGCAACGGAGCTTCAAAAACATACATAGAACTGCCCCAAGGAGCCGCCTAATGATAAATAACACCACCACCCCCACCTCGTCTTTATTCTGTAAAACCAGCTGTTTTGTTTTTTAAAAAATAAGGAAGTCCCTTGTTGTAAACTAGGTATATGGTATATTTTGGTAATTTATTAAGTCTCCTCAGCTAAGCATTAATGGCATCATGGCAAAATATAAAATTTTGGTCTGCATTTGAAGGTCTACCCCAAGGGCCCATCAAAGTTTTGAATGTAGTACCAAGTAGTTTTCTGCTTGCTTCAAACTGATTTTAATGATTAGCCCTTATGGTACATCTGACGCTGGGTGAAGAGCAGCACTTCTTCAAAAATCAGCTACCCTCTTATGAGGGGCTCCAGTAGAGGCCATATGGCCAGACTAAATCAAGCCTAAGATATCTAATCTAAATTACTGTAAAAACACAGTTCCTACTCAGAGAACAGCTGGATTTCTTGCTCAATTTTCTGTGTTTATTCACATATTGGAGGCTGTGAAAAATAGGTAGCTTGCAGGGTTCCTGAGAATATGACCCCATCAATCTTATATTGATTACCTATTTTTGTTACCTATATTAGATATCTTCGTTCTCCTCATCATCCTCCTTTTGGTTAAAGCTGGGGGACATGGTATCTTTGGCTTCTGAACATTTATTTTTTCTTTTTTGCTGGCATCACAGCAAATGAAAGTAATGTGATCAAACTACATCCTGCAAGAGCCTTGATCATGACACATTATGCTACATTACATTAGATTACATGCTACATTAGATTTCTGTCTTAACAACTTGTGGACAGCAATGCAGGAAGCACAAGACTAAAATCTTTGACCATGTGATTTGTCATTTGAAAAAGTCACCTTGCAGCTGTCCTCTTGTGGAAATCCCAAAGTCCAAATGAAGATGGTTCACATTCCATCTGCATTTCTAGACCTTTGTACAGATCATTGTTTGCATACAAGCCTGTAAAACTCTCAGGTACTCATAGTACAAAAGATTTAGTAGCCGGACAATAAGACTTATAATGATATATATACTTACCTTTTAAAGCAGTGCTTCACCACAGAAACCTCCTTGTAAATGGTGCATGAAAGTGGGTAACCCTTAAACAAATAAAAGACATAACGGTACATTTGGCATATGTGTTTTGGAATTATGATACACTTATTTTTTGCCAGTCATAAGATTATTGGAACCTTTTCTAAACTAATACAGAGAAAATGTCATTTAGCTGTATATGTTGTGTACTGCATGTACATTAAGCCAGATTAAGCTGTTGCCAGCAAACACTAATTATCAATATAGCTAGTAACCCCACTAGCCAGAGACGCTCCTAGCTAATCCTTCCTCCATGTTAGGTTTTTAAAAAGTATGTAAAGTCTAAACCTACAAAGTCCAAAAAGTCATTTTCAGCAGACCAGGTTGCCCCTGGCTACCTATCCCTATGCAAATATATGTCTAACATTCTGGATTCCTGAAATTGTAGCGGAACTTGAGGTATCTATTATCACTACTGACCTCCTTCCTCCTTGTCTTCTCCGGAACTGACATTCAAAGATTGCCAAAGGGGAAATATGTTACTATATGATCGATTTGCTGAAAATATATATGCTGGTATAGGAGGAAATGCATTTTAAATATTATAAAGCCATATTAATTTGGGCACTGCACATGCTTGCACACTTGGATGCAATGGTGGATCTTCATATAGGCCCATACCCTAGCCCAATATGAAGATCGTCATGGCCAAATAGCTTCAGGTTAGAAAAAAACCTCTATTCCTACCTCCGCCTTCTCTTCTTGCGGCCCGTGTTGCGGCGGTGTCGCAGCCGCGTGATGTCATAGAGTTTCGTGGAGGCCAGAAGAGGAGAAGACAAAGCCGCAGGAGAAGAAGGCAGAGGTGAGTATTGAGGGTTTTTTTTTCACGGAGCTCTACCTGTGAACATTTCATTAAAGGGGTGCTCTGCTGAGCACATTTAATTTATGGGGGAGTGACTTTTCTTTAGCTATTTCATTAAAGGGGGTCTCTGCTGTGGACATTTTCTTTTAAGGGGCTCTAATGTGGTCACTTTTCTAAAGGGGGGATCTGCTGTGGAAATTTCATTAACAGGGGCTCTGCTGTAGACATATTGTTTTTAAAGGGGGTCTCTGCAATGGGCATTTCTTTAAATGGGGACTCTACTATGGCCATTTCATTGAAGGGTGGCTCTGCTGTGGCCATTTCATAAAAAGGGGGGCTTTGCTGTGGACATTTCTTCAAAGGAGGTCTCTGCTGTGAACATTTCATTGAAGGGTCTCTGCTGCGAACATTTTATTAAAGGGGTGCTTTACTGTACCCTTTTTGTAAAGAGGGCTCTGTTGTGGACATTTCATTAACAGGGGCTCTGCTGTGGACATTTCTGTAAAGGGGGGTTCTACAATGGACATTTCATTAAAAGGAGGCTCTAATGTGGACATTTCTTTACAGTTAACATATTATTAAAGGGGGGGGGCGCTGGGGGATTCCTAGTCATGTGAACAACTCAGGGCCCATGGGACACTTAATCTACCACTATTTGGAAGTGTAGTGCTCTGTAGAGAACATTTTTGCTGTAATGGAAATATTTGGATGCTACTATTTGACAAAAAGAATACAGTAACTGTATGTGACATACAAATGTTCTGTACCATATTAATTTGTTAGGTTTAAAAAATTATTTTAAATTTTACTACACTACATATTTCTCCATACTACACATGGTCTAGTAAAACCTTTATACTTCAGACATATAACTTTTCATCCCTCATAAAGCAGCTTCACTGACTTAATACACTTTGCACCCTGAACCAGCATCTTACCTTGTGCTAGTTTTTTTATTGTCTCCTTTTTTAAAAATTATGGGGGTTTTAAATTATAAGGAGCTTACAATGTCCGGGAGGGGGGTGGGGCTGTGTCCTAGGCAACATGATTTTGGAGAAGCTGAAAGTATATAAAAACCTATTACACGCCAGGACCTACATCAGGGTTTAAAGTGGATTCAGTCAGGGATGCTGCTTTATAAGTTATCAATCAGATAGTAGATTTCCTTTAAAACAACATCCTCAGAAAGGGAGGATGTAAGGTCTATTCCACATATTTGAGAGAACTGCCAACTCACAGCACAATGTCTCAAGACCAAACAACTCAGTTTGTGGCCAAAGGTTGACTTAACTCCCAAAATGGCTTTGCTATCACTAAAGGAAATCTACAATTTAATTTATGCATTATGCGCCAAACATACCTTGAGAATGCTCTAGCTACACCGATGCAGAAACATATCTTGTTTAATCCCTGAGTTGAGGTTTTGCTGAAAAAACTATTATAACATTCAGGACCTTGGGAAAGCTGGATTGAATTCAGCTTGGCGTTCATAAACACATTAGATGGACCAACATGGAGAGAGAAAAAGAACTGGACCGCACATCCACACATCACACAACGATCTATTGCCCCTAGGCTACATTATATAATGAACTCGAGGTTCTACGTTACATTTTGATCAGATTGTATATGCCCACTAACCACTTCATGGTGACTTGGAGAAGCTGAAAGTATATAAAAACCTATTTACACGCCAGAACCTACATCAGGGTTTAAAGTGGATTCAGTCAGTGATGCTGCTTTATAAGTTATCCAATCAGATAGTAGATTTCCTTTAAAACAACATCATCAGAAAGGGAGGATGTGAGGTCTATTCCACATATTTGAGAGAACTGCCCACTCACAGCACAATGTCTCAAGTCCAAACAACTCAGTTTGTGGCCAAAGGTTGACTTAACTCCCAAAATGGCTTTGCTATCACTAAAGGAAATCTACAATTTAATTTATGCATTATGCGGCAAACATACCTTGAGAATGCTCTAGCTACACCGATGCAGAAACATATCTTGTTTAATCCCTGAGTTGAGGTTTTTCTGAAAAAACTATTATAACATTCAGGACCTTGGGAAAGCTGGATTGAATTCAGCTTGGCGTTCATAAACACATTAGATGGACCAACATGGATAGAGAAAAAGAACTGGACCGCACATCCACACATCACACAACGATCTACTGCCCCTAGGCTACATTATATAATGAACTCGAGGTTCTACGTTACATTTTGATCAGATTGTATATGCCCACTAACCACTTCATGGTGACCTCATTGTAGTGGGTCCCTACGCTATTGTGTGCGGGAATCACATGGCATCCTGCAGCACAGGACCGACAGGGACCAAGACCCAGTTGCCCCCCAGCACCCATACTTGCAGGCATAGCCCCCATGGCTCCAGGCCATGTATAGGTCTACTGCTAATGTGCATACGTTTTACTACACATTGTGATGAAGTGATACCTTCCTGCAGGTATTCTCATTGATAGCTGATAGATATATTATTGGGTTCTCTTACTTGCATCCATTGTATATAATGTATCTTTTTAAAACACATATAATAAAGTTTGTATTCTTTTATATTAAGAAAGGTGTAACTCCTGTTTTCGTGAGGTAGTGCATTCTCAAGGTATGTTTGGTTCATAATGCATCAAATCAAATGGTAGGTTTTCTTTAATAGCAGCACCATTAACCAATGTCAAGCACAGATTGTTTCCTCATTGGCTGGTTTACAAGTCATGAGAGACAAATGCAAATAAAATAAGACATTACAGAGTAATACAATGGTCAGTTGAAACAACAAGAGTGACGGCCTTGCTCACAAGAGTGATGAGAAGGAATGGGTGATGAAGGAGGAGTGCTTGCAAGGTAGAATCACATCATGTTAATAGAGGTTAGACCATCTAGGGTACATTAACCCTAGATGGTTAGATCGTTCCTACCATATACTGCAATACTTCTTTATCGCAGTATATGGCATTTCTGCACACTATACATTACAATGGATATGCAGAAGCCATGTATCCTCGGGTCAAACGAAGACCCGAGGCTACCATGGGAACCGATCGCCGCCCCCTGATGAAGTTCGGGGGCGCGGCGATCGTAACAAAGATGGCGGCGCCCGCGCGCCGCCGTCTTTTAAATGCCGCTGGGACTTTGCCGGCAGCAACGGAGGGGTTAATAGCCGCGATCGGTGCAAGCACCGACCGCGGTTATTAGCGGTGGGGGTTTTCTGCAATATGCAAAAACCCCCACCTTTGTATGAAGATGACTCAGCCCGTGAGCCCTCTTCATACACTCCTTATACCTCTACGACGCAGAGCGTTAAGGGGTTAACCAATGTCAAGCAGAGATTGTTTCCTCATTGGCTGGTTTACAAGTCATGAGAGACAAATGCAAATAAAATAAGACATTACAGAGTAATACAATGGTCAGTTGAAACAACAAGAGTGACGGCCTTGCTCACAAGAGTGATGAGAAGGAATGGGTGATGAAGGAGGAGTGCTTGCAAGGTAGAATCACATCATGTTAATAGAGGATACCTGAGGAATGCTTAGCTACACCGATGCCAGCAAATATCTGTTAATCCCTGAGTGCGGTTTTTGCTGAAAAAAACTAGTTTTAAAATTCAGGAACCTTGGGGTAAGCTGGATTGAATTCAGCTTGGCGTTCATAAAAACATTGATGGCCCAACATGGAGACGAGAAAAGAACTGGACCGCACATCCACCACTCACCAACGATCTATGCCCCTAGGCTAACATTATATATGAACTCGAGGTCTACGTTTACATTTTGATCAGATTGGATATGCCCACTACCACTTAATGGTGACCTCATTGTAGTGGGTCCCTACGATACTGTGTGCGGCATCACAGTTGCATCCTGCAGCACAGGACGACAGGGACCAAGAACCCCGTTGCCCCCCAGCACCCTACATACTTGAAGGCATAGCCCACATGGACTCCAGGCCATGTTTATAGGTCTACGGCCATGTGCCTAGTTTACTACCAATGGTGATTGAAGTTATACCTCGCAGGTATTCTCATTGATAGCTGTTGATAGAATAGTATGGGGGTTATCTTACTTGCATCCATCGGTATAATGTATCTTTTGATTAAACAAATATAATAAAGTTTGTATTATTTTATATTAAGAAAAGGTTGTACCTCTGTGGTCGTTGAGGAGTTGCTTCTCAGGTAGGTTTGTCATAATGCATTCAACATCAAAATGGTAGGTTGTCTTTAATAGCAAGCCCATGAACCCCTTAAGACGCAGGGTTTTTTCGCTCATTTCTCGCTCTCCACCTTCAAAAAACCCTATTAACTTGTTCAATTTTTACATGTCCAGACCTGTGTGAGGGCTAGTTGTGCGTTAACAAATTTTAATTTCCCTAATGGTTCAGTTTACGGCCTTTGTGCCACTCAAAAAAAACAAGCTACGCTTTATTTCTTTGGTGCGGTTGCAGATCGCGGTATACCAAATTTATACAGGGTTTTGTTTTGTTTTTTTTTAATTACATTTTAATTACATTTCAAAAATTAAAACGAATGTGTACAAAAAAAAGAGAAAATTTTTTTTGCGATCTCTGAAGCTAATAACTTTTTCAGACTTGAGATGGTGAGGTTGTTCATTTTTGGCCGACATTGAGCGACGTTTCATTGCTACCATTTTGAAGTCTGTGCAAATATGATCATTTTTCTTCCATTTTTTATGTTGGTGTAAAAAAGGTGAAACGTCGGGCATTCGGCATTGGGCGCCATTCGTCTCGGAGGTCAACCGCCGGCGTAACCGTTTGATATTTGATAGATTTGGCGTTGGGGAGCGTTGTGATACCTTAATGTGTTGAGTTTTATGTTTTTATGGTTTAGATCAGTTCTCGGGAAAGGGGGTGATTTGAATTTTTATTTAATATTTTATTATTTTTTATTTTTTAAACTTTTTTTCTTTTTTTTCACTATGTTTTCGACCATCTAGGGTCCATTAACCTAGATGGTATTAGATCGCTTCATCTACCTATACTGCCAATAATTCTTATCGCAGTATATGGCATGTCTGCAACACTATACATTACAATGGATAGGCAGAAGCAATGGATCCTCGGGTTCAAACGAAGACCCGAGCTCTACCAGGGAAACCGATCGCCGCCCCCTGATGAAGTTGGGGGGGCGGCGATCGTAACAAAAGATGGCGGCGCCGCGCGCCGCCGTCTTTTAATGCCGCTGGGACTTTGTCGCAGCAAAGGAGGGGGGTGAATAGCGCGATCGGTGCAGCACCGACCGCGGTTATTAGCGGTGGGGGTTTTCTGCAATATGCAAAACCCCCCACCTTGTTATGAAGATGACTCAAGCCCGTTGGTGAGCCCTTCATACACTCCTTATACCTCTTAGCGCAGAGCGTTAAGGGGTCTAACAATGTCACGCAGAGATTGTTTTCCTCATTGGCCTGTTACAAGTCATGAGAGACAAATGCAAATAAATAAGACATTACGAGAAATACAATGGTAGATGAAACACAGGAGTGACGGCCTGCTCACAAGAGTGATGAGAAGGAATGGTGAAGAAGAGAGTGCTTGCAACGGGTAGAATACAAATGTTAATAGAGGAGATAGATAAAGACCCTAGCACCATGCCTTAGCTTTTTTGACAACAGGTGATGGATCGCAATGTGGTACTCTCTCTAAATGGACTGTATCTATCAGACAATCTCTTAAAGCGGCTATTACCAAAATGTAGCTTTGAGAGTCTTTAAGGGAAAAGTGGAGGAAGAGAAAGATTTGAATTTTGGCTTTTACTAGTGCAATGCTTGCGCCGGGAGAGTGTATTTAAGTTTGTGTCGTATGCGACCCTTTTGTGGCACGACTCATTAGTCTTTATGCCTCAGTAGGACCACTGCACCAGATTAACAAGCAAGGTCTGAAGAAAGCGGTCACAAAACCATATGTTAAAGGGGCACCAAAAAAAAAAGTGGTTGCACTGTGTCGTGCAGGTAGTGCCAAATTCATAATAAAGAACTGGCACCAGTGAATATTGTAGTAAATGTGTACGATGTTCTTGTGCCATAACTAGGTGTATGATCAGACCTGCACATTAATCATAATCTGCAGACATAACTACAAGCGAGTTCTGCAGCATATGGGTCATGTGTATTTGTGTTACGAATTTTTCAATTAGTTTACCCGGTTGGTAACTGCATCCTTACTAAAACACTGTGCAGGTCAGCAAGTTTTTCCTCCTCTAATTTACCTACTTCACCCTAATATGTCCTGCACCTTCTGTATCAGATTAAAGAAATTACCTCAAAGCATGCAAAACTATGGAACACACTCTTACAGATCAATGTATGTTGCAAGAATCTCGGCAACAAAGCAGTGCACATCGGCTATTAGATTCTGGAGTATGGTCCAGTACAGCCTCTGCATGTTTGCAGGAGCCAATATAAACATGCAGAACTGTAGCATTGTATGAATATGTTATGTTAAAGTGTAAGAGTACAGTAATTCCAGTTACAATAAAATAAAACAGTACCTCTATATAAACCCTATTCGACCTGAAAAAAGAGCTCTAACAGCATGTGCATAAGCCCTTTACTGTATTACAGACCTACGCTTGAAACTCTATGGAACTGATGCCTCGTTGCATTGGGTAAACTGCTCACTCAGGTATATTCAATTAAACTTTAAAGGGTTATTCCAGGTGCACAGCTCGTTTAGTATCATAGAGAGTAATCAGAGCTGGTGTGATGTATATAACAGCCGTGCCATCTGTGTGACCATGGTAGATTTCGTCAACTGGTAGTAAAACATAGAAGCTTGCAATAGCAGGACAGAGATTAGGAAAGCAGAGATCTAAAAGAACTGTGGGGAATTGATACAGAAAGCATATTAGAAAAATTGTATAACTTGTTTACAATACAAACAATAATATTCATTTTTTGCATGGGCACCCCCATTCAAAGTCTTGTTTAGGTTTTGATAGTTTTGTATTCGGTAACAAAACCACATTATAAAACTATGGCAGGATGAACTAGGTTTTTTTTCAAGACATCAATAGATGAATAGTGTTGACTGCAAATAAATAATTGATGAATTAGTTTTTGAAAACTCTTCTTACCTTTCTAAGTGAGATGTCACAAGAGAGAGCAATCCATAAGAGGAAGTGAACTCACTACTGCTGTTTTAAAAGCATTCTGAATCGGATCAAATTAGTTTGGTTCTTGGGGTTTCTAAGGTCAAGTATTGAATAGTGCAAAATGCAGCCAAGAGAAAACTCTCAGTAGAGTACAGAAGCATCACTAGTGGATTACAAACAATATTACCAGTAACAAACTAAAAAAATATATTCACTAGGGTACAAAGGAGACATTGATTGCAGAAGAATGAATGGACAGTTACAGAATCCAGGTTATTCAGTATAGGAATGGCTAAACAGAAAGTCATATGGCAGCACACGAAAAAACATAATCTTCTGTTGATTACTGGGGATTAAAAAAAAGCGGTAAATAATCCTCAGTATTGCTAAAGCCAAAAACAAACAGGAGTCGATCCCGAATAGAGATGAGCAGCAAAATGGGTACTTGCAGGTACTTTGTGTTCTGTATCGCTCCTTGCTTTGGCTATCAATCCTGAAACTTTCTCCTTCTGACAGATTGAAATGAGGGGGAAAACCACACATAGTTGGAATGTCATAAGTATGGAGGGTGTGAAAAGCCAGACTTATAGAAATCACCTGGTGTTCCAGGGAGGACAGCCGGTCAGTTGGCAGCAGTATGAGTAGGCTGCAGAGTGGCACAATTACAAAATGGAGGTGGGTGGCGGAGGGAAACATGGTAGGCCACAAAGTGGCACATGATCAGAGTGTAAGAGTGTGGATGGTGGCGGCCGCAGAAGAAGCAGCAGAGCCAGGAGCCCACAGGGTCGGCAGCAAACATGGTGCAGCAACAGGGATAAGCACAGAGTGGCACAATTATATAGTGTGGAGCTGCATCCGCCAGCAGCAGCAACAGGAGCCGCAAAGTGGCAAATGATTAAGAGTGTGGATGGGGGTGGCGACAGAAGAAAGGCAGCAGGAGTGTAGCACAATGAATAGTGTGAAAGGGTGGGGGCATCAGAGCAGCAGCAGCGCAGGAGCCAGCAGAGTGGACAATGACATAGTGTGTGAAGGTGGCATATGAAGCAGCAGGAGTCCTCAGCGTGGACAAGGAATAGTTGAAGAGTGGAATCAGAAGCAACAGGTGCATGCAGAGTGGACAAGGATATAGTGGGAGGTGGCATCAGAAAGCAGCAGCAGGAGCTGGCAGAGTGGCGAATATATAGTGCATTGGTGGCTATCAGTAGCGCAGCCGCAGGAGCCCGCAGAGTGGCACAATGATATAGTGTGAAGGTGAATCAGTAGCCGCAGAGAGGAGGCGCCCACAGAGTGGACACAATGATAAAGTTGGGGTGGCATCAAGAAGCAGAAGGAGCCTGAAAGAGTGGCCACATGAATAGTGTGAAGGTGGCATCAGAAGCAAGCAGCAAGAGCGGCAAAGTGGGCCAATGATTAGGTGTTGGTGGCCATCAGAACGCAGGATCCCGCAGGGTGCAAAATGATATAGTGTGAAAGGTGGCCTCAGAAGCCAAAGCAAGCAGGAGCATGCAGAGTGGACAAGATATAGTGTGAAGCTGGCATCAGAAGCAGCAGCAGAGGAGCCCGCAGAGGGAACAATGATATAGGTGAAGGCGGCATCAGAAGCAGCAGCCGCAGGAGCCCGCAGAGTGGCTCAATCAAAGTGTGTGTGGCATCAGTAGCAGCAGAAGGCCCGCAGAGTGGCACAAGAATATAGTGATGAGGGGCATCAGAAGATAGCCGCAGGAGCCGCAAGAGTGGCAAAATCATATAGTGTGATGGGGCATTCAGAAGCAGACACCAGTAGGAGCCCGCAAGAGGGGCACAAATCATATAGTGTGTTGGTTCGGCATCCTCCCCAAGTAGCAGAGAAGCAGCAGAAGCCCACAGAGTGGCACAATGATTATAGTGTGTGTGATAGCGGCATCAGGAAGCAGTAGCAGCAGCAGGAGCCGCAGAGTGGCCCAAGATATAGTTGAAGGTGGTATCAGACGCGCCCGGGAGCGGCAGAGTGGCACACTGATATAGTGTGACGGTTGGCATCAAGAAGCAGCAGGAGGCCCGCAGAGTGGCACAATGATATTGTGTGAAGGTGCATTCAGAAGCAACAAGAGCGGCAGCGGGCATAATGATATAGGGTGTTGGTGGCATTGGTAGAGCAGAGCAGCAGTGCCGCAGCAGAGGGCACAATGAATAGTGTGAAGGCTGCATCAGAAGGCAGCAGCAGCAGGAGCCGCAGAGTGGCACAAGACATAGTGTGAAGGAGGTGGATCAGAAGGCAGCAGGAGGCTCGACAGAGGGCACAATGATATAGTGTGATGGGGGCATAGAAGCAGCAGGAGCACGCCAGAGTGGCACAATGAATAGTGTGAAGGTAGAATCAGAAGCAAACAGGGCCTGCAGAGTGGAACAATGATATAGTGTAAAGGGTGGCATAGAAGCAGCGCAGGCAGAAGGACACGCAGAGTGGCACAATGCAGATAGTGTGAAGGTGGCATCAGAAGCAGCAGGGAGCCCGCAGCAGAAGGGCACATCATATAGTGGAAGGTGGCCATCAGAAGCAACAGGTGCCGGCAGAGTGGCTGGCACCATTGATATCGTGTGAAGGTGGCATCAGAAGCAGATCAGGAAGCAGCAGAGTGGCACAATTTATAATTGTGAAGTGGTCATCAGAAGCAGCAGGCAGCAGGAGCCCGCAGAGTGGAACAATGATTATAGTGTGAAGGTGGAATCAGAAGCAACAAGAGCGGCAGCGTGGCACAATGCTTTATTGTGAATGGTGGCATTCAGAAGCCGCAGGAGCCGCCCGAGTGGACAATTGCGAATGTGTGAAGGTGGCACAGGAAGCAACGGTGCCTGAAGAGGGCACCAATGATATAGTGTGAGGATGGCAATCAGAAGCAGCGCAGCAGTAGCACGCAGAGAGTGGACAATCAACAGTGGTGAAGGTGGCATCAGACAAGAACGCGGAGCCCGCAGAGTGGCACAAGTGATATAGTGTGAAAGTGCACCAGACGAACAGTGCTGCGAGTGGCACAATGATATAGTGTGAAGTTTGCATCATAAGCAGGCAGGAGCCTGCGAAGGGCACAATGATATAGTTTGAAGGTGGCATCAGAAGCAGCAGCAGGAGCCGCAGAGTGGCACATGATATGGTGAAGGTGGGCATTAGGAAGCAACAAGAGAGGAAGAGTGGCTGGCACAATGTTTATAGCTGTGTTGGTGGATCAGAAGTAGCAAGCCGCAGGAAGGAGAAACAGAGTGGCACATGATAGTGTGAAGGTGGCATCAGAAGCAGCAGGAGCCTGCGTAGTGGCACAATGATATAGTGTGAAGTTGGCATCCAGAAGAAGCAGCAGGAGCCCGCAGAGTGGCCACAATGCTATAGGGAAGGTGGCATCAGAAGCAACAAGAGCGGCAGAGCAGAGTGGGCCCAATGATATAGTGTGTTGGTGGGTGGACAGAAGCAGTAGGAGCCCGCAGAGTGGCACAATGATATAGTGTGAAAGAAGGCATCAGACGCAGCAGCAGAGGAGCCCACAGAGTTGAAACAAGATATAGTGTGGAGGGGTGGCGGACATATTCCAGATCCCTGGTAAAGAGGGTAGGAGGCCGATGGTGTTGCAACTAGCAGTCAGATGTTGGGCATCGGCCACGTGGCAGCATTAGAATAGTAGACTGAGGCATAACCATTGGTGAGTGAATCCTGGCCGACCCAAGCCTGATTAGTGACAAAAGTCAGTCTTCACTTAAGGGGGGACAGCGGGTTTCTCTGGGGGAATGAATGGCCCCTGCGCAATGATGCTCGCTCTGATGCCACAATACACCCGGGAAGGACCAACTTCTCGACTGCAAATCCCAAGTTGGGTGTCCAGTGTCCATGGGATCGTCTACCTTCAGGATGGTAAAGGCGGTTCCAATTAGGCCACCAAGTATAGGGGCTGCTTCATGTCCTGCTGCTTGCTGGTGCGGCTACCCTCCTCACTAGGCGGATGAGGAAAATGCTCATTAAGGAATCAGACCTTCCTTAAGCAACGTTGAGGAAAAGTACTGCTCCTACCCCCCCCCCCCAGCACGCCTCGTGGTAGCGTAGTACGTGAGCAATGACTGCCAGGAATCCCGGTCAGACCCCCGGACAGGATGACAATGGACGCACATAGGCAGTGGCCAACTGTGCCTCCGTATGCTCTATTAGTATGCCCAGTTGTCCTTCTCTCAGCAGCGAGGAGGGTGGAGAGCCAAAAAGTCCATCCTTATACCGGATGTTGACTATTCGTCTGTGCATAGTTTAGGCAAAAGCGCATGCTGGGTCATCCTACGGATAGTAACTCTGCGGGCTCCCGGCCTCCAAGTCCACAGCTCTACTTGCCACGGTGCTTCTGGGTCATCTGCCTCGTCTTCTATCTCATCCGGATGCTCCTCCCTCTCCTGTCACTGAGTATAGAAACAACACAATTGCACCAGATCTGCTTTTGCTCCAATGTCTCCTTCTCCTCCCGTTCAGCCCCCAGCGGACTCATGATGGCCATGAGATGTGTTTCACTTCTCCAGTGCCCTGACCAGGACAGATTGCTCGGATGGAGTTCCAGGACATCAGCACGTGGAATGACGTATTCATCCTGCAGTTCTGGCGACGACAAATAACATGGCCTCTCACAAGGCCTGAGCACACGGCCGGTGTTCCCGCATGAGCTGGCCAGTGGCTGACATCAAGTTACACAGGAGATACTAGGAGTATACGGTACGCGTGCATCATCAAAAAAATCATTTCAGGCTTTTCTCTGTTCATACAGGCGGTTAACATATGGAGGCTGGACTTTCCAACGGGTGGAAACATGCATATCAGACTGTGTTGGGGTAGGGCGGTTCTGGCTGCAATCAAGGAGGGTGTGTTGGCTTTGTAAGAATGGCTGAAAGGGTTGCACAGTGTCCTGGCCATTTGTAGAATGTTCTTGCAAGGGGTGTAAGACTTCAGGAACTTGTTGACTACCAGATTGGACACGTGCGCCATGCAGGGCCGCAGGATCTCCCTCTCGGTGACACGCGGACACATGTTTCTCCCATTGTCTGTTCCGATTTTTAGTTTAGTGGAAAAAGCCACACATTGATTTCTCCTTGGCATGACATGGCAGCAGTTCCTCCCGTGTGGACCGTTCGCCCAGGCAAACAGGTGGTAGAACTGCGTGACATGCTGTGCCCTGTAATGTGGTGGTATGATGGCGCAGCGCGTGTGGAGGCTGAGGTGGTGGTGCGAGAAGGAGGGGGAGCGGCACTGGCGCAGGAGCAGAAGTTTGAACAACGTGGAGGAGAAAGCGCCTTCTCGTGTGGAGGAAGTTTGTGGGTGATGGAAGCACTTCACCAGTGGGACGGTAAAGGACTATACTTGCCCTGACCATAATACCGCTCCACAGTCCACCTGCGTGCACCTGGAAGAAAAACTGAGAAGCTTAGGAATGGCCCATCGGTTTTGTACATAATGGTGAAGGGGTGGCATCAGGCCTTTGGGAAAAAAAATGACGGTTGGAACTCTCCAACTCGGTTCGGCACAAGTACATTAGTCTCTGAAGGGTTGCAGGAGTACCCGACTGGAAATGGGGAGAGACAGAGACTGCAGGTACCAACAACCTCGACAAGAGCACGCGTCAGCTTCGGCACCTTAGAATGGTGGGACGCATAGAGCTGTTTTTGGTATTGCTCGCTCAAACAATGGCTGGGCCAAATGAGTAGAGAGGAGCAGGGATCTGGCTGGGAGTTATGTCAAGACAAAAGCTCCGTTGTAGAGGTGTGGAGCATTGACTTGCTGAACAGTCATGAGGTCGCACTAGGGGCTGCTGCTGTTGCTGCGCCTGCAGGATGGACCGAATCGACACCCGTTTTCCCAGGCCATTGGGTGTGACGCTGATGTTGTTGGCACAGGGCCATGGTGCCAAGCGGTAGTTTCCTGGCCATGCTTCACTTTTGCCACAGCTACGAACATATACCCCAAGATGGCTCCTTGGATGTTTGTTAGAGGTGGTAATTTTCCCGCCAACACTCTGCTATTTTCTGAGCGCCTACTACCGCCCTGCCTCGCTGGCTCTGTGGCCACTGATTATTGGGCCTGCGAATCGGGATTGTACCCCGCGGCATTTGGCTCCGTCATCGCAGCTTGCCACCTTGCGGACTCAACAGCACAGTTAGGACTTGCTGCCTGCTCCGCAAGAGGGACACTCTCTTTGCCCAACGATGAGAATCCCCGGCTACACCCGGGTCCCAAGTGTGATCGGCTACATTACATCAATTTGCGTTTTGCTACTCTCCTCATGATGTCAGTATGCACAGCACTGCCTATGCAGGAGCAGCGGAAGTTCTGCTCAACCCTCAACTTGCAAAGCGCGAGCTGACTGTCTCAAACACTTCGTCATTCGCTGAAATAGTGGCGATGATGAGGCCCAGACCACATAGTAGCTTAGGCTGGGGAAAGGAAACTGGACAGAGCCTGTTGAGGACAGGTGGGGCCGAGGACCTGATCCTGGGCCATTACATGCCAACTAATTGTTGTATCAGAGGAACCCAGGAATCTGGCTGGGGTGGGCAGATGTTATATTTATGGAATTGGATGACCTAGTCAACCATTCAACAACCTTTGGGTTGTTGATCAACACACTGCCACTAGATGACAACGGCAGTTCTGGCCTCACAGAGTCACCCCTGCTGCGATATCCCCTTACTGTGCTGCCACCTCTGCCTGCTCTACCTGCCACCTTTCTGTCTGACATAGTGGTTTATAAACTACGTGGATTTGACACGTAAATCTGGCTGTCAACTAGAGCCCCCAAAAGGTATTGCAATGTGCATTATACAACTACCCCACAACTGACAGTAATTTCAGCGAAAATCACTGTATAAACTACGTGGATTTGACACGTAAATCTGGCTGTAAACTAGAGCCCCCAAAAGGTATTGCAATGTGCGTTATACAGATCCCCCACAACTGACAGTGTAATTTCATCGAAAATCACTTTATAAACTACGTGGATTTGACACATAAATCTGGCTGTCAACTAGAGCCCCCAAAAGGTATTGCAATGTGCATTATACAGATACCCCACAACTGACAGTAATTTCAGCGAAAATCACTTTATAAACTACGTGGATTTGACACGTAAATCTGGCTGTAAACTAGAGCCCCCAAAAGGTATTGCAATGTGCGTTATACAGATACCCCACAACTGACAGTGTAATTTCATTGAAAATCACATTATAAACTACGTGGATTTGACATGTAAATCTTGCTGTCAACTAGAGCCCCCAAAAGGTATTGCATTGTGCGTCATACAGATACCCCACAACTGACAGAGGAATTTCAGTGAAAATCACTGTATAAACTATGTGGATTTCACATGTAAATATGGCTGCAAACTAGAGCCACAATAAGGTATGGCAATGTGCGTTATACAGATACCTCACAACTGACAGTGTAATTTCAGTGCGTTATACAGATACCCCACAACTGACAGTGTAATTTCAGTGAAAATCACTATATAAACTATGTGGATTTCACACGTAAATAGAGCCACAATAAGGTATGGCAATGTGCGTTATACATATACCCCACAACTGACAGTGTCATTTCAGCGAAAATCACTGTATAAACTATGTGGATTTCAAACGTAAATCTGGCTGTAAACTAGAGCAGATGCAGATGCATGAAAGTCAAACAGATTTCTTCCTATTCGATTTTGTCACTAAATAGAACTGCTATTTGGGGTATACAGATCCCCCTTAGAGAACAGCGAGGGATTACAGCAAGAATCGCACAGCACAATAGCAGCAGCTGGATGCTACAACATGAAGTGTGAAGTGCCGAGAAAATGTGTGTTATAGGGCCTAAAGGCAAATACAATATATAAGTGTACAATGGATTTTTTAAAAAAGTTGGGTTGATCATAAGAATCAGGCGTAACACTAAAGCTCATTTACAGACACTCTGACTACCTGTACAAGCTGATTGTACGCCTAGGCCTAAAGTCACATAACATTACCAATATCCAGTGGTCCGTTTGTACGGGGTTTGTAGACGTAGTTGAGTGTCTTCAGTAGGGACCGCCTGTGTATTTTTTGATATGCCATTAAAAAAAATTAAAAAACAACAGGCACCCATCAACGAGATGGGGAACAACCAGACACCTTCAGGTACAGGTTAAGCTGGTTATCTCACCCCCCCCCCCCCCCCTAACCATCCAAATAAAAGTACATGTAGAATGACACACATATAGGTTAAAAATGATGGGTTCACAGTAAGTACAGTGATAGACCATGTAACATTACCACCAAAGTATTGTCAGATCGGGGGGGGGGGGGGGGGCACTGCCCCACGTGTATCGCCACCTTACTGTGGCTTCGTCTTTGCTGGCTTATGTTGTATGCAATGGCACATAGCTAAGCATAGCCATGCAGATATTTCCAAAATCTGAACTTAACCCTCCAGCTGTAGAGCACATTGTTGGAAGCACCAACTACCACTGTCATCCAGTGTCATTATAGCTCTAGTCATTATACCTTTCCACAGTTTTTGTAACTAGGGCCAGATTAAAGGTGGTGGAGACCCTAAGTGATAAATTGGTGGGGGCCCCCAATTTTTTTTTCTTCATAAAGTAAATATTGACCCCCAGAAATAATTGTGCTTGTAAACTGGCTTAATAATATCACAAAAATTTACTACATCATAATACACACATCAGCTGCTGCAGAACCTGGTAATACATACCTCTGCTGCTGTAGAACCTCATAGTACTCATAATAATACACTCCTCAGGTTCTTGCGGCTGTATTCACATGCAGCGCTTGAATTGTGTTTTCAAAGGGGTTTGGTCTGATCCTAGATGCATTTCCACTGATACGTTTGCAATCAGGAACCAACACCTGATCCTGATCGCAAGCATTTAGCTCTGAGAGTGGGAAAAGCTCCTTCTCTCTATGCTTACATTGATATTAAAAATGCCATTCAAATGCAGCATGTGAATGCGACCTCAATGGGTAGTCTGGAATCAGATTTTTATTTTTGTGGTGTGAAAATTACAACTTATACTTATCTTAGTTCTTACCTCCAGTCTATCTCAGTACCTTCTTTCACTGTCTGTATTTGTAAGTTGTAGTGCCAGTACTCTGTTGATGCAATATCACAGCTGAGCCTTTGCGCACAACATAGACCAGCATTGACTGTGATTTTTAGAACTAGCATTTCTATTTACATATATGGACACTTTCTCACCCGCTCCTCCAAACCTGGTCAACATGGTGGCTCCCATTAGTCTTTGTTTTCATAAAGAGTGTGGTGGTAACGTAGCATCGACAGCCACACATCCACTTCTGCAGTAGTGTGGACGTGACCTATGTATGTCTGTATACAAACCTTGACCTGCGGTAACAAGGGGCATCATGCAGAATAGGTAAAATAAAACACACTTCTCTACCTTTTATCCCCTAAAATGGACTGGTGAAAAACAACTCAGTCCTCAGTCATCAAGAACATGTTCCAGCAGTCTCTTCAGCCCCACATACATTATATACAACCTAGTCCTATCTAAACATACATTGCATACACCCTAGTCCTAGCCTCCTGTTCTCAGGACACCTATAATGCTGATCCTGCAGTAGGAGTTGGATCAGACATGATGGCGGGGCCCCTTCATCCTGCTCAATGGTGGGGTCCTTGGGGCTCACACACCAGATAACCTCCGTTTAATCCAGCCCTTTTGATAACACTGTTGATGAACGCCCACACAGGGTCTTTATACTGCTGGTGTTGACCTTTTCTAATGAGTTTTTGTTGTTAATCTTCCTCAATGGGTCTTTCTATGTGGGTTGAGAAAGATTAACTTTAAATAAGGGAAAGTCAGAGAAAGTCTAATTCCAAGTGTGCACAAGTACCATGCACCAGATACTTCCATCACCAGTAACAAACCATCAGATGCTTTATCCGGCACTGCTGCATCATTCGATCGAAGTGTGATGAAGACTATTATAAATTAAGTGCACACTTCATGTGCCAGTTATGTAAGCAAGAGAGAGCAGGTCACAATCAGATAACATTATGTAATGAAGCTACGAGTACCACAAATTTTCTGATTTTTAGAAGCGATAACTAAATAAGGTAATACAGATACTGTATACTTTGTAAAGGTGCTGTATGCTTTTGACTTTTCAACTTTCTGCTAATCTTTTTAATTAGTTTTTTAGGTGACTGGCTAACAAATCAATTACTAAATTTTCATATCTACTGTACAATGTTACTAACGTTTTCTTTTTTTAAACAGAAACTTAAAAAACCTGTTCAATATTTGTTTTCTAGGCACTACAAATGCAACAATATAACTTCAGCAATGAGTTTGTGGTCAGCATCACTGTTTCTGCTGCTAACAGCTGGTGAGTAAAACCTTTAAAGTACCTTTTAAAGTAATCCTACAATCTAAAAATTGCATATGTTTTCAATACTTTGTAAAATATATAGATGAGAAATGTTCTCCTGGGAAATGGCTTACAAGTAACCTAAAATTTTAAAACATTAAAGAGGTTTTCTAGATATCCGACTTCTTAACTTAAAGGGGTTGTCCAGGTATATCATTTTTAAGTGATCTCCACTTGTATACAGAGGCTGCCACCCTGACCACAGCCACATGCCTGCTACAGCATTTGATTCCTCCGGAGCAGATAGAGTATAGACTAAAAGAAATGGGGGATAGAAGAGACAGAGGGGCGCTCCTGTGGTGTATTAGCTTTGTGATAAATGGTCAAAATTTGATACTTCAAGCTACTAACCTTTTGGGGTGGTGCATCCAGGGCACAACTCCTAGATGATGCTTCCTTAGATAGACCTTTATCTCCGCTGCCGCGTTCGTGGTCCTGCTTACTCCTCCTTGACGTGGATAGGCAGTTCCAAACGGATATCTTTTTCTCCAAAATTGGAGTGGGTTTTTTCTTGAACGCTGAAAGAATGGCGCTGGCTGGTCCCGTAAAAATGATTTATTTCATTGAACGTAAAATAAAGTAAAATAATTAAAATAGAACAACGCATTTCGCGCTTGGGCTAAGCACTTCCTCTGGTTCATAAATAGATGATCTTGGTGAGCGGAGTCGGAAGTGAAGAACCATCTCCCGTTATTTTCTTAACTTACGGCGTATGTGAGTTTTTACATGACAATATATAAACAAATAACAATAAACTGCATCAAAGTTATATACACATATTACAAAAGTATCATTAAAAAATTGAGGTATTATATATATATATATATATATATATATATATATACACCTTACTGTGTAAAGAATATTTTTCCCATGTGTCTGTGGGGTATCTGGACTACATCTACAGGTGCCTCAGGAGGTCAAACCATGGTTTCTATAGTGACTCTGAAAACAGACTCCTTATTGTCTGCGGCGGGTGAACTAGATCTTTCTCACAGGATGGTTTCATTGATCTCATTTAGGCCATTCGATGATAGTGTATTCAATTTATATATACAATATACTTCCCTCCGGCAGAGTGTCGGGAACCTGTTGGATATAGTGGCAGGTACGTGATCTATCGGTTTGATGGAAATGGGGCATTTTATTTTAGGATGGTGGATGGAGCAGTGCTTCGAGACGCTGTGCAATAAAAAAATGTTCTTTATGTTCTCCCTATGTTTATTTAAACGATTATGTATTATGTTCCTACGTATTGCAAATGGCATATTTCACACTCAATTTAAGTAAATGACATATTTGTTGTTACAAGTCATTTTGTTTTTTATATGGAACATTTCATTTGTGTTGTTAGACTTAAATGATGTCCCAACCTTGATGTTTTTGCAACACAAACATTTGGTTTTGTGGCATTTTGAAACGTTATCTTTGTTATCTGTACCATTTGGTTTATGTTGTCTAAGCAGACTTGGGGCCAGGATATTTCTAATTGTAGTGGCTCTCCTATAGATAATTCTTGAACGGTTAGGGAGATGATCTTTAAGATGTATGTCTTTTCTGAGGATGGACCAATGTTTCTGCATAATGTTCCTGATCGCATGATGTTGTGTACTGTATCCAGTGATGAAATTCGTTTCCTGTCGGCTGTTGTTCCTTACGTCTTTTATAGATTTTTCTTTTGGTTGGACACATTCAATTTGGCTTAACATTTTAGCCTTCTTGTATGCTCCTTTCAATATTTCTTCAGGGTAGCCCTTTTCCTTGAATTTTTCTCTTAGAGTATTTGCTTGTTTGTGATAGACATCAGTACTTGTGCAGTTTTCACGGATCCTCTGCGAGAAAGGGATGTTTCTAATCCATTTCTTGTGGTGTGAACTGGTATAGTTGAGATAATTATTTGAGTCGACCTTTTTGAAGTGTGTTCTGGTGTTGAAACACTCTCCTTCATGGTAAATTTCCAAGTCTAAAAATGTGATTTCAGTGGGACTTTTCTCTAGGGTGCTTCTGGAACTGTTCTGCTTCTTCTATGGGTCCTGACCACAGAAGGAATAGGTCATCAATAAAGCGCCTATAAGTCACTATGTGTTTAAGGAATGGATTGTGTTCTTTTTTCAAGATGTGGTGGTCTTCAAAGGCCCCCATAAACAGGTTGGCAAAGGTTGGTGCTACTCGTGTCCCCATTGCCGTACCAAAGAACGGCCAAAGAATAGAAATTAGAAAAGAGACACCACAAATAGACAAGGGACAAAAGACTAGGGACACTGAAACCCATACAGAAAAATCCGCAACATTAAAAACATTAAGGAAAGATATAAGAAAATATACAACTAACACCGGAACCCCTCAAACTCTGCAGAAAATCAGAGACACCATGACACAAATCCAATGGCTATCAGGAATATGCAGTACTCCAAAAGATCCAAATAATTCACAAATACCCCCAATGGATGAGGCAAATTGGTCTTTCATAACCACCCATGAAACATTCACACCAAGCAAAGAAGTAACCCCTAATATTGGGGAATTTGATATACCAATAGATCTAGTTGTTGAAACTCAACTCGACTCCAACATAGATTAGACAAAACAAGAGCAGCATTTTTTAGAGAAAACTCCATCACAAACAAAAACCTAACCGATAAATGGCTTACAAGTAACCTAAAATTTTAAAACATTAAAGAGGTTTTGTAGATATCAGACTTCTTAACTTAAAGGGGTTGACCAGGTATATAATTTTTAAGTGATTTCCACTTGTATACAGAGGCTGGCGGTGCCCCCCTGACCACAGCCACATGCCTGCTACAGCATTTGATTCCTCCGGAGCAGATAGAGTATAGACTAAAAGAAATGGGGGATAGAAGAGACAGAGGGGCGCTCCTGTGGTGTATTACCTTTGTGATAAATGGTCAAAATTTGATACTTCAGGCTACCAACCTTGTGGGGTTGTGCATCCAGGCACAACTCCCAAATGATGCTTCTTTAGATGGACCTTTATCTCCACTGCCGCGTTCATGGTCCTGCTTACTCCCCCTTGACGTGGATAGGCAGTTCCAAACAGATATCTTTTTTTCCAAAATTGGAGTGGGTTTTTTCTTGAAAGCTGAAAGAATGGCGCTGGATGGTCCTGTAAAAATGTTTTATTTCATTGAACGTAAAATAAAGTAAAATAATTAAAATAGAACAACGCGTTTAGCGCTTGGGCTAATCGCTTCCTCTGGTTCATAAATAGATGATCTTGGTGATCGGAGTCGGAAGTGAAGAACCATCTCCCATTTTTTTCTTAACTTACGGCGTATGTGAGTTTTTACATGACAATATAAACTCACCGGCCACTTTATTAGGTACACCTGTCTAACCGCTCGTTAACACTTAATTTCTAATCAGCCAAGATGTGGGATTTCTCCAAAACGGGTTTATTAGAAGATATAAAAAGGGTCACAAAACATCACAACGCGTTTCGGGGAATAAAGATCCCCTTTTTCAAGTGAAATAAACTTCTGTAATACATCAAAAGTAAGATAAAAAATATACGTAAAAAGGAGGAATAAAATAAGAGGTAATGGTAAAATATACAATGTGTACCATAAAATGCATGACATAATGAATTGATAGACAATAGGTCAAAAAGATTGTGGTAGCTAAAACACATATATATGTGAAAAGGAACCAAAATATATATGAATATAAGAGCCTGATTAGATATGGATATAGGTATGAATATAATTATAAATATAGATATACATGATTAATTGGTTAATTCATCATAAATAATTAATCAAGTGAGGAAGTACATAAATACATATAAATGAACCTAAATGAACATGGATAAAATATTAATTGATCATAAACCGTTAATTAGTTAATTATAAATAATAATTTATAAACAATTCATTGATAATTCAAATAGAAAGGTAATATATACACATATATACATGAATTGTACGATAAAGGGTTCCCTGGTAAGACAAAATGGTAGTGAACGGAAGGATGTACCTGTATTTGATAAGGGGTGAGGGTAGCGATGTTTCTCTTACCTGTCTCCGGATGCTAATGAAGCGTGTGTCCGGAGTGTGAGCGCGCGTAGCGGCGCGCTGAGTTTTATGCATGCAGGAGGAGGAAGCGCGAGCATGTGCGCGTGCGCACTGCGTGATAGAAGGCTAGCGATATGACAGGAGCCATTTAGTGGGTGTGTGAACACGTGGGGCCGTTGCCCTAGTGATATAAACAGAAGAAGCGATGCCAAGGGGAAACAGAAGATCGGGGAGCGGTGTATGGGATACCGCTAGGAAGGGTGGTAATAAATATGGATGTTTTTGATTAAGGGTTGATGTGTGGCTGGCTAATATAGATGGAAAGCGGGGGAAAAATCCCTTTTTTGGTAACAGACATAAATTGGACATAAGGGGAAAAGAATATATATATATATATATATATATATATATATATGTATATTTTTGAAGAGGGGGGAGGGAGGGGATGTTTTTGAAACATGCAAGGAGGATTGACGAAGAGCGTAAGGTGATAGATAAATGTGAGAATAAAAAATTCAAACAAAATTTTTATAAAAAATTATAAAAATAATTATTAAAAGTTGTCTTCAAACATCTCGTTTAAGCCTGCTGGGTGCAGGCTATTTAAGTTTATAGATCCAGAACATCTCCCTTTTTCTCAGTTGTTGATGTCGGTCATGTTGTGTTTCTATAATTTTCTCAATTGGTGTAACAGAAAATGTAGTGAAGTCTTTATTGTGACACGTTAAAGCGTGTCTGGAGACACTATGTTTTGTGTATCCATTAGTCACTTTACTTCTATGTCCGTTCATTCTTAAATTTAAATTCTGACAGGTCCGACCAACGTATTGTAATCCACAAGTGCATTCTAGGAGATAAATTACAAAGGTGGAGGAGCAATTTATGAACTGTTGGATTTTAAATACCTCCCCAGTTTGGTTGCTGGTGAATGTTTTTTTACTATGTTGGATATTGAGACAACATTTACAGTTTGCACGACCACATTTGTAGCTGCCTACCGTATGTGGAAAGAGGCTTAGTTGTTTGGTAGTGTCCCTTTTTTCCCGTAGTTTGGTGGGAGCAATTAGGCCTTTGAGTGTTTGAGATCTTCTATAGATGATCTTTGGTTGTCTTGGTAGATCTTTTTTCAAAAAAGGATCATTTAGAAGGATAGGCCAGTGTTTTTTGAAAATATTAGTGAGGGTATGGTGGTTCGTATTATAATTAGTAATAAAAGCTGGAATGTTGGTTGTATTAGTCGAGTCGTTTTTTGTTGTATTAGTAGACGGTTTTAGGCAGTCTTCTTGGGTGAGGGAAAGAGCTCTATCGAAAGCTGCCTCAACCAAGGGTTTAGGAAAATTCTTCTCTTTGAATCTCTTTTTTAACAGTTGACTTTGTAGTTTGTACATATTTGTGTCTGTGCAATTTCTGCGGATCCTTCTAAATTGACTGAATGGAATATTGGACTTCCACTTGTTATGGTGCGCACTTTTATAATCCAGGTAACTGTTTGTGTCTACTGGTTTGAAAAATGTGCTAGTGGAAATCTGGTTGTTGGTTGAAGAGAGATGGAGATCTAGGAACTCTAATTCAACTGGAGAAAAGTTAGCTGTAAAAGATAGACCGCAGTTATTATTGTTGAGGTGTTTAATGAATCCTTCGATAGAGGTGGGTGAACCATTCCAAATTAGTAAGAGATCGTCTATATATCTCTTATAGAGGATGATATTGTGTTTCCATAGCTCATTGTTATAGATGTATTCTTCCTCAAATTTCCCCATATATAAGTTGGCGAAGCTGGGGGCAAAACGTGTCCCCATAGCTGTCCCCTTGACTTGTCTATAGGTGGTTTTTTGGAACATAAAATAATTATGAGTTAGTATATAGTGGATGGCTTCTAAAATGAAATCGCTTTGTGTCTCAGGCATGTTGGGATCATTGTATAGATAATGTTTGACTGCTTCTATGCCTTTTTGGTGGGGGATGTTAGAGTATAGTGCGGCTACATCAAGTGATAGCCACATGTAGGAAGGTTCCCATTTGATTTCTTTCAATGTGAGTATGACACTGGTAGTGTCACGTAAATATGATCTGAGTTTGGTGACGTGTTTTTGGAGTAAAATGTCGACATAATGAGATAAATTACAAGTCAAAGAGGAGATCCCGGAGATGATTGGTCTTCCAGGTGGATTGTTGGCATCTTTGTGCACCTTCGGTAGGTGATAGAATGTCGGTGTGACCGGAGCTTCTATCCAAATGTAGGATCTTTCTTTCTTGGTGATAATGTTCCTTGCTAGGGCTTTGTCTAGCAAGGCTTTCAGTTCTAAGGTATACGTGTTGTGGGGTACATGGAGTGTTTCATAATAGCCAGATCTGACGTAGGATATGAAAGCTTGCAGATAGAGAAGGTTGCTTGTTTTGTATAACAATAACCCCGCGCCTTGTCTGAATCGGATAAAACCAGATAGAGTTGTTGGTGAGTTTTATAAGGGGCGATGTCTTTGGGGATGAGGTGATATGGCAGGTTTAGAGTTCATAATGTGTTGATATTCCTGAACTCGTTTTATACCATGGAGAGAAAATGTTTAATGTGGCTACCTCTAGGCTGCGTGGGTAGAATTTAGATTCTTGGTTGGAGGCATGATGAAAGTCATTAGGGATATCGGTTCCGAACACACTGTAGAGGTTCGATAGAAGTTTAGGGATGTGTCCGGTTTTGGAGTTATTTGCTTTCAAATATGAGAAAGGGCGGGGCGGTAGGTGAGTTTCCTAAATAGGAGTGGAGGCGTAATTTAAAGAGATCGAAATCGCTATATTTTGTGGGTCGGACCAGAGGAGGATACTCCTTTGGTGAGGAGAGAGATTTCGTTTGGATTAGAGTTTGTGTGTCGATTAAATTGAAGATCTATTGAGTTTCTGTTCTTTTGGTTTTTGTGTGTGGGTGACTGGGGTTTAGCGGTGTGGGTGTTTGGGTTTGCTCCTCTGCATCTCTATTCTAATTTTTTTTTTGTGGCCAGGGACTCCATGAAAAAAGCCAAAAAAGAAGAAAAGTAGAAGTAGGAGAATGCAGAGGAGGGCACATTATCACCAAAAAGAAAAGATCTAATTTGGATAGAAGCTCCGGTCACACCGACATTCTATCCTCCGAAGGTGCACAAAGATGCCAACAACCCACCGAAGACCAATCATCTCTCATTGGGATCTCCTCTTTGACTTGTAATTTATCTCAGTTGACATTTTACATCCAAAAAACACGCACCACAACTCAGATCATATTGTACGCAACCGTGTCTACTCACATGAAAGAAATAAATGGAAGCCTATCATGTGGCATAACTGGATGTAGTCATATACTCTAACATCCCCCACCAAAAAAGGCATAGAAGCAGTCAAACATTTTCATACAATGATCCCAACATGCCTAGAGAACAAAGGATTCATTTTAGAAGCCTCATCCATATATATTGACTCATAATTATTTTATGTTCAAAAAACCACCTATAGACAAGTTAAGGGGACAGCTATGGGGACACGTTTTGGCCCAGCTTCGCCAACTTATATATGGGGAAATTTGAGGAAGAATACATCTAAACAATGAGCTATGGAAACACAAATCATCCTCTATAAGAGTATATAGACGATCTCTTACTAATTTGGAATGGTTCACCCACCTCTATCGAAGGATTCATAAAACCTCAAACAAAATGACTGCGGTCTATCTTTACAGCTAACTTTTCTCCAGTTGAATTAGATTTCCTGATCTCCATCTTCTTCAACCAAAACCAGATTTCCACTAGCACATTTTTAAACCAGTCGAACAAACAGTTTTGTGACTTTAAAGCGCACCAAACAATGGAAGTCCAATATTCATTCAGCATAATTTAGAAGGATCCGCAGAAATGCACAGACACAAATAGTACAAACAACAAGCAACTGTTAAAAAAGAGATTCAAGAGAAATTTCTAAACCCTTGGTTGAGGCAGCTTCGATAGAGCTCTTTCCTCACCCAAGAAGACTGCTAAAACCTACTAATAAACAAAAAAAAGACCTGACTATACAACCAAATTCCAGCTTTTATTACTAATTACAATACGACCACCAACCCTCACTCAATATTTTCAAAAAAACTTGGCCGATCCTTCTAAATGACCTTTTTTGAAAAAAGATCTACAGAACAACCAAAGATATCTAGAAGATCCAAACACTCAAAGGCTTAATTGCTCCCACCAAACTACGGAAAAAAGGGACATACCAAACAACAAGCTAGCCTTTCCACATACGTAGGCAGCTACAAATGTGGCCGTGCAAACTGTAAACGCCGCCGAAAGCTGGCGTGAAAAAATGCAAGTGTGAAAGGGGCCTAATTTAGTATTCTAGACGCGCACAAAGTTTGGTATCTTCGTGTCAGAAAGTGAGTTGTCAGGCCCAGAACTAGCCCGGGTAACTAATCATCACCTGCAGGTAGGGACTACCTCAGCTTAGAGTATAGGATCTTTCCTTCCCCGTTTCCCTAGTTTTTGCTGCTCTCATTATACAGTTTTCTGCTTCCTAATAAACCATGACAAATATGAGGAGGAGACGAAGTGCACAATATGAGTGGAGAATGAGGGCCACAATATGAGGGGGAAATGAGGTGCCACAATATGAAAGGGAGATGAGATCGGCCACAATATGAAGGGATATATAACAGTGTTTCCTATCATAATAATGATGGACCCCAATTATTAATTTCACTGCTGGGCCTAGGCCCCAAATAGAAATGTATAATTCTATTATATAAATTAAGGTTATCTATAAAAAGATGGTTTTGTTTATTTTGCAGTCTCCTTATAATAAATTATTCCAAAAATATCCTTCTGCCAACACATAACAATCCAAAGAGCATGATAAGTTGTGTGATATCACAAGTTCTTCCATGATCTATAAACCGTACTTTTAAAATTAAAGCATAACTAAAACTGTAAAGCAACATTATTTGTATACAGAAAATGAATTGAGTTTAATACACCTCATGAAGTAAAATAACTTCAGGTGCTTTTTACTGCTCTTCTCTCTCCTGCAGTGAGCAGTATCTAAATAGCAGAAAGATATGGTACGGGGCTAAAGAAGAACTCTACGGTACCTAGAAAGCATTTCCATTATTTATTATTCAGCCTGTAAGAAGATTAGTCATCCAGAGACTTTCTGTAAGACATTGTAATCATCAGGTTCCTTGTCTGATTAGCTGTCGTGTCAAAAACTGCTAAATAAGGATAAAAAAAGGCAGGGAAAGAAAACAACACGTGAAATATTTAGTGTATATTGTTTATTTCTCTGCAATAGTTATGCATTTAAAAAACAAAACATTTACTTAACTCTAAGTGATATGTATTCTTAACTTTTTTGTAGATTACCAAAATTAATGTTTATTTAATTCATTTAATAAATTAATGTTATAATAACTTTTTACAGGGTAGGAAATGGAAGAACAGAAACCACAGCAAGTACAACTGATGTGATTTCAAATTCATCTGAAGTAACAATAATTTCCAGTAGTTTTGACATTCTCGCTGACAGGAAGCACTCAGACTTATCTATATACTACTGCCTCAACATCATTTCAGTTACATGTCCACAAACTCACCTCATCTTTACTACTGCACCTACTCTGGACAGTACTTCTTCATTGTTACATCCCACCGATACCTTGACAACAAGTATATCGTTAACCACACACCTCAACTCAATCCCAGCAATCACATCTCCAGCTGACAAATACAGAACCACAAATAATCCAGAATCCTCTCAATCAACAATAACTTCCAGTCATTTGGATTCCTCAGAGACAGGAAGCATTCAGACTAACAAGTACTACAGCATCAACATCATCATATCGGTTCAGTGTCCCAAACTCGGCATTCATCATTACTACTGCACCGACTCTGGACAGTACATTTCTCATCATAGTACTCCCCACCAAACACTTACAACAAGTGAATCATAACCAAACCTCAACTCAATCCCAAGCAATGACTCCTACAGATCATGACAAATACAGCAACAACAACTCCAGAATCATCAATCAACACTAACTTCCAGTCATTGATATCCTCAGAGACAGGAAGCATTCATACTTATACAAATACTACCGCATCAACATCATCATATCGGTACAGTGTCCACAAAACTCACATTCATCTACTACCTGCACGACTCGTGACAGTACTTCTCATCCTTAGTTACATCACCCACAATACGTAACAACAAGTGAATCACTTAACCAAACACTCAACTCAATCCCAAGCAATAGACTTCCTCAGCAGACAACACAGAAACCACAAATATCCAGAATCATCTCATCACAATAATCCCGTCATTTGATTCTCAGAGGACAGGAAGCACTTCAACTTAACAATACTACCGCATCAACATCATCTTTATCGGTTACAGTGTCCACAACTCACTTCATCATACTACTGCACCGACTCTGGACAGTACATTCTTATCGTAGTTACATCACCACCAATACGTTAACAACAAGGGTAACCTAATATAACCAACCCTCAACTCAATACCAAGCAATGACTTTCTATCATAGTTACATTCCCCCTCTGAACCTTAACAACAAGTTATATCGTTAACCAACACCTCAAACTCAATCCCAAGCAATGACATCCTCCAGCATGACAAAAACACCAGCAAACAAGTAATCCAGAATCATCGCAATCAACAATAACTTCCAGTCATTTGATATCCTCAGAGACAGGAAGCACTTCAGACTTAAACAAATCCGACCGCATCAACTCATCATCATCGGTTACAGTGTCCACCAAAACTCACATTCATCATTACTACTGCACCGAATCTGGACATACATTTATCACGTAGTTTACATCCCCCCAACACCCTTAACACAATGAATCATTAACCAAAGCTCTCAACTCAATACCAAGCAATGACATCCTCCACATGACAAACACAGAAACAACACAAATAATTCAGAATCATCACAATCAACATATAACTTCCAGTCATTTGATCCTCAGAGACAGAAGGACTTAAACGTGACAGAAACTGCAGCATCAACATATCATCAGTTACACTGTCATCCACGAACTCACCTTCATACATTTACTACTGCAACACAAACTGAGATACAATCTATCAACCACAAATACTCAACGACAAGTGTTTCATTAGCCATCTCAACTTCATCACAAGTATAACATCCTCCAACAATCCAACTTCATCACCCTCATTCACCTTATCACCAACTCAAATCACAAGAAATGGCAACTTCCAAATCATCAGATTTATCCCTAGCTACACCAACATCATCAAACATTAACACAGCCAGCTCAATGACCCCAGCCAGCTCAATGACTCAGCCAGCAATGACCCCAGCCAGCTCAATTACGCAACAACCACTGCCATATCTATTGCTACTGTTCCACTGGAGTTTAAGATCACTAATAAAAACTTACTGAAGCTGAAGAAAACACAGCGTCACCTGAATTCAGGCTCTAAGAAACTGTGGAGACTGCGGTTATAGTTAGTTTAAATAAGTTATACCTATTTTAAACACTAAAGATCTACAAGGCAATGATTCATGGGATAATTATATGAAGATTAAATTGCAAGATTTATAAAAAAAAAAATAACAACATCTACTGTAGAGCAAAGGCCATTATTGACAATAGGGTTAAATATTTAAAGTAGTGAGTCATTCAACATTTTATCAGTGAATGTCCAACATTATTAGGTGCATGTCAAGTATGTATGAAGAGGCCTCTGGCACCCAAACACGGGCGTTTATCTGATGTATTACAAAAATTCCCCAAAGCTAACACGTGTATCAGTTGCTGACAGTTTTCACAGGTTTTAAAACTATAGGCAAAGCCATTGTTGTGATATCATGGGGGGAGGGGCAATGATCATAAGTAAAAGCAAAAAAAGCTCTGCACACCAAAGTATAAAATATATAAAGACTCCTGGAAATTTGGCTTCTCCATGATGTATTGACCTAAAAATTAAGGGGGAGGTACACAGTAAAAGTGCATAACAAAGCTCTGAAAATAAGAGAAAATATTTTTTTTTAGATTTTTTTTCCATCTTCCTATACATTACAAGGAATATTAAGTGGTGCCACAAGAAGGTCCAAATTGTACATAGTAAAAGCTTTGGTTCTGGGTGGAGCGGAGCAAAAAAAAGAAATGCAAAACAACTATAAGGGCTGTGGCATCAGAGGGTTAACGTAACAGTTCATTACTCTTGTCCCACAAATTCTGTGTAAGACCCTAAAAAAGAAGTAGAAAAAAAGATGGGCTCTACAGGAGACATTGCCACAGCAATTTAAAGGGATTGGCTTGGAATAATTATCATTGTAAATTTATAGGACCAATATTTGTTCAGTGCTGTACAAACACAGCGACAATAGTGCCAGAAGCAGTTAGGTTCATGTCCCAGTAGCAGTTGTTGCCATTACACTAAAACTCAGAAGCAAGTCCTTCCTACAAATGAATGAATGCAGAGACACAAGACAGCCTATTTTAAATCAGTTACAATAGGGTGATCAGTTGGGTGGTTTAAATTCTGTATTATGACCTTTTTTAGTTGGTTAAACATGTTAGATGATTTCTAGCCAAACTCCACAGACTTTGGGAGAAATGGGGGGTTGGGTTTACCCTTTTCTCCCGTTCAGTAGACATCAGTGCTTGGGTTGAGTGAGAGTATATGTTTGGTAGAACAAGATCTGGCTGCATAGTTCTGCATGTTTTAGAGATAATCTTTAACTAACACCTAATAGAATATAGTTTTCATGGATAACTGTGGGGATCTGCAATGTATCTGGGACCTGTCAATATTCCCCTGAGACTTCCGAGTGGTGGTCCACTCAAAGTATAAAGGCAGAATAATACTGTGGACAAATACTTAGATAGTCAGAAATTTCCACTGAAATCAGTAGGTTGTGCCGCCATTAAGTGCATCGTCAGCCCCAAAGGTTAAACTAAGTTGAAAACGAAGAAATTTACACTTTGAATGGTTCTGATAGTTTGTGATAGTGATACATTAGCTTGGTACCCGAGGTCATTATGAATATAACATTTTTATTTAATCTTTAATTTCAGCTGACAAATGTTTACAAACCAAAATATCAGAATTTTAAAAACGTTACAGTCAAAGAATTCAGGTAAGTAAGTGATTTTCTGACAGATCATGTTCTTACTTTCACCTCATCTTCAGTAGACGCACAGTTTGGAATGTGAGAATCCCATAGTTTCTATATATCAGATGGATAATTAAGTTATGAAAAAATGTTTTATTGTTTTGTCTACTCCAAAAGCAAAGTGAATGCGGTTAATTAAGATAATTGGGAGCAGCTTCACTAAAACCAGTGATCTGTCCTAAACAACTAGTTGACTGATGCTAGAAGCATCAGTAAGAGGTCCACGCCTATAAAGAGCTATAAACTGCCGTGGTTTCCTGCTGCATGTTATAGTAAATCTGATAAGCTGAGGCCTCCCCATCCGCCTTGATCCCTGTGGTCATTCTTCTCCATACCTGTATGTTAGGACATTGAAATTGTAGGGGACAAGCTGAGCCTTCTCTATACAAGGCAGTTGTCTGCTGCATTATGGAGTTAAAACTGCAGCAATTGAGACAGACACTCCACTTTCCCTACAATGCAAACACATAAACAAAGACACATAAACATATTAGGGGCCCTGGTGTCTGGAAATCCAATCTATCTTAAATATAATGATATCCAAATTGCCCCATTATCACCTTTTTACTATCCATAAAAATCTTTATAAAAGTGGTCATACATTTACCCAAATAGTATCAATGACCCCACAAAAAATTACATCTGTAAGTGAAAGTTTGAAAAAGTTATATGGTGATACAAAGGCATTATTGGTAACGTTTTTTAATGTATTTAAATTAATTGAGATAACAAAACTATATAAGCTTGGAGCCTCCATTTTCACACGGCCCCAAAGAAAAAATGGAGAGTCATTTGGACTGCACAGTAAATGCTGTAAAACAAAGCCCATAAGAAAATGGCGCATCTGGAATTTTTTTTTTCCGCAATTCCATCGCATTTGGTGTTTTGGTTTGCTTTGATTGTTAGTCATTTTTTTACAGGCAAGGATCTGTGATCGCTGTTTCTGAGCTTCAATTTGAAAATTCAACGAGTCCTGCACCCTCTAGTAGTAATACTGTAGAAACCCTGCTCAACAACCTGCAGAATGGTACTGTGGGGGAGTTACAGGTCTCACCTGAAAGCATCATCTCAAATGGTAGGACGAAAATCGAATTGTATAATCACTATTGTCTATGAGTAAAAAGCATAAAGATTCCATTGTAAAGATAAAAGTGGTTTAGTAACGTAGTTAGTATTTTATACAGGAAAGATAAACCAAAAACACCTTAAGTTTCATATCAATCAGACATTTCTTACAATCAGAGGTGCCCACTTACATTGCTAATACTTACTGATGAGTGCATCCACCAGTACATTAGTGATGGAAACACTTGTAGCTACAGGAACCCCAAGGAGTAGTGTGTAGGTCTAGGAAAAAAAAATTACTCATCAATTCCAGGTCACCTTTAGCTTTGTGTGCTGTTTTTGGGCTGCACTGCCGTATATGTATGACACTGCTGTTGAGGTATTTAGTGGAGTACTGTGGTATTTGATGTTTCTGGAGTGGTATTATGAGCTTTGATTCTGGGATTTTAGGTAGTACTAAATTTCAGTATATGTTTTGTCTATGTTTCTGGTTTCTATGTTTTAGTTGTTATTGATGTGGTAGTGTGTTGTTGTACTGTAGTGTTTGGTGCTAATAGTAGCTACCAAGCAAAAGATTGTTCCCCTGTGCTTAAAATCAACTCTGCTAAATCTATCCAGAGAATGTGTTCCATAAATGATTTCATTAAAAAGATAAAGTTTCATTTTCACATAGGGTTAATAAGTATGAAGTGTTTACTATATCCACATGTTTATTTGCAGGTGTATTTTATAAGGCAATACCAAGCACAGTGATCACTGCTTTAGAATCTGATCACAATTTTCTTACTTGAATTTATAAATCATAATGGGTGGGCCTCGAGTGATGGTGTCATCCAACGTCAGGAAACGTTTACTGTACCTCTGTGAATTTCTGCTGACTACCCTTAATAAGTAAAAATAATAAAATAATAAATAAAAGACATATAATTAGGAGCAGTGTCAAAAAGGGTCAGATGGAAACCAATCAAAAACTGACTTTTTTAGTACAAGCTTCGAAAGAAGTTGTCTATTTAAGGAGAAAGTGTGTTACATTGAATTTGTCAGACATGGACATTTTTGCAGTATTAAGGGAGGGTTCGATAAAGCTAGCAGTGTAACACTGCTATATCTGAGGTAGGGCAAGGTAGGGTAGTGACTATTTTATTAATGACAGGTCCTCTTTAAATAAATTGTTTAGTCAACTTTCATTTGTGCATTGTAGCTTACTGACATCAACGTTTAATTGTTTTAGTAAAAATATAAAAATTAATTGTATTTACAGTGTCCAGCACCACAGCCAACACAACGGAGCTGACTTCGACAAGCTCTCCCACCTCTGTGTCAGCAACAAGCTCTCCTACCTCCGTGTCAGCTACAAGCATGGCATCTTCCATTGTGTCAACATTATCACCACTTACAATTTCCAACATTTCACCAACATCAAATACATCTTTTTCACCAACTACAGTATCATCCAACATGTCAACTGCACCGACTCTGGACAGTACATTCTCATCCTTAGTTACATCACCCACCAATACGCTAACAACAAGTGAATCTTTAACTAACGCCTCAACTCAATCCCAAGCAATCACATCCTCCAGCATGACAAACACAGCAACCACAAATAATTCAGAATCATCACAATCAACATTAACTTCCAGTCATTTGATATCCTCAGAGACAGGAAGCACTTCAAATGTGACAGAAACTGCAGCATCAACATCATCATCAGTTACACTGTCATCCACGAACTCACCTTCATCATTTACTACTGCAACAACACTGAACGATACAATCATATCAGCCACAAATACCTCAACGACAAGTGTTTCATTAGCAATCTCAACTTCATCACATGTAATAACATCCTCCAACAATCCAACTTCATCACCCTCCAATTCAACCTTATCACCAACTTCAACATCACAAGAAATGGCACATTCCAACTCATCAGATTTATCCCTAGCTACACCAACATCATCAAACATAAGCACAGCCAGCTCAATGACCCCAGCCAGCTCAATGACCTCAGCCAGCTCAATGACCTCAGCCAGCTCAATTACCGCAACAACCACTGCCATATCTATTGCTACTGTTCCACTGGAGTTTAAGATAATTAATAAAAACTTTACTGAAGCTTTGAAGAACACAGCGTCACCTGAATTTCTGACTCTTAAGACAACTGTGGAGACTGCGGTAAGTTAGTTTAAATAATGTTATACCTATTTTAAACACTAACGATCTACAAGCAATGATCTCATGGGATAATTTATATGAAGATTACATTGCAAGATTTATAAAAAAGAAATTTCAAACATCTACTGTTAGAGAAAATGGCCATATATTGACAATTAGGGTTAAAGATTTAAAAGTGAGTCATCCAACATTTTATCAGTGAATGCCCAACTATTATTATGGTGCATTGTCTAAGTATGTATGAAGAGGTCTCTGTCCCCCAAACAGAGCGGTTATCCAATGTATTACACAAAATTCCCCCAAAGCTAACACATGTGATCAGTGCTGACAGTTTGCACAGGTTTTAACAACTATAGGCAAAGCCATTGTTGTGATATCATGGGGGGAGGGGCAATGATCATAAGTCAAGCAGAACAGATCTGCACACCAAAGTATGAAATAGATAAAGACTCCTGGGAATATTTGGCTTCTCTATGACCGTATTGACCTAAACATTAAGGGGGAGGTACTCAGTAAAAATTGCATATACTGAGTCTCTAGGAAAATTAAGAAAATATTTTTTTTAGATTTTTTTCCCATCTTCCTACTACATTACAAGGAATATTAAGTGGTGCCACAAGAAGGTCCAAATTGTTACATAGTAAAAAGCTCTGGCTTCTGGGTGGAGCAGAGCAAAAAACAGAAATGCAAAAACTTATAAGGGCTGTGGCATCAGAGGGTTAACATAACAGTTCATTACTCTTGTCCCACAAATTCTGTGTAAGACCCTAAAAAAGAAGTAGAAAAAAAATGATTGGGCTCTACAGGAGACATACTGTAGAAGAAACCTGCTCAACAACCTGCAGAAATGGTACTGTGGGGGGGTACAGGTCTCACCTGAAAGCATCATCTCAATGGTAGGACGAAAATAGAATTGTATAATCACTATTGTCTATGAGTAAAAAGCATAAAGATTCCATTGTAAAGATAAAAGTGGTGTAGTAACGTGTTAGTATTTTATACCGGAAAGAGAAAACCAAAAACACCTTAAGTTTATATCAATCAGACATTTCTTACATCAGAGGTGCCCACTTACATGCTAATACTTACTGATGAGTGCATCCACCAGTACATTAGTGATGGAAACACTTGTAGCTACAGGAAACCCAAGGAGTGTGTGTAGGTCTAGTAAAAAAAATACTCATCAATTCCAGTCACCTTTAGCTTTGTGTGCTGTTTTGGGCTGCACTGCGTATTGTATGACACTGCTGGTGAGGTATTTAGTGGAGTAGTACTGTGGTATTTGATGTTTCTGGAGTGGTATTATGAGCTTGATTCTGGGATTTAGGTAGTACTAAATCAGTATTGTTTTTCTATGTTTCTGGTTTCTTGTTTTAATTGTTACAAGGGATTGGCTTGGAATAAATATTAATTGTACTTTATAGGACCAATTATTGGTTCAGTGCTGTAGAAACACAGCGACACAGTGCCAGAAGCAGTTAGGTTCATGTCCAGTAGCAGTGTTCCTTACACTAAAACTCAGAAGCAAGTCCTTCCTACACACTGAATGAAGGCAGAGACACAGACAGCCTATTTAAATCCGTTACCATAGGGTGATCTGTTGGGGGGTTAAATTCTGTCTTAGGACCTTTTTTAGTTGGTTAAACATGTTAGATGATTTCTAGCCAAACTCCACAACTTTGGGGGAAATGGGAGGGGGTGGGTACCTTTTCTCCGTTCAGTAGAATCAGTGGCTTGGGTTGAGTGAGATATATGTTTGGTAGAGCAAGATCTGGCTGCATATGTTCTGCATGTTAGAGATAATCTTTAAACTAACACCTAATAAAAATAGTTTTATGGATAACTGTGGGGACCTGCAATTATCTGGACCTGTCAATATTCCCCTGAGACTTCCGAGTGTGTCCACTCAAAGTATAAAGGCAGATATCTGTGGACAAATACGTTGATAGTCAGAAATTTCCACTGAAATCAGTAGGTTGTGCCGCCATTAGTGCATGTCAGCCCCAAAGGTTAAACTAAGTTGAAAACAGAAATTTACACTTTGAATGGTTCTGATAGTTTGTGATAGTGATACATTAGCTTGGTACCCGAGGTCATTATGAATATAACATTTTTATTTAATCTTTAATTTTCAGCTGACAAATGTTTACAAACCAAAATATCAGAATTTTAAAACGTTACAGTCAAAGAATTCAGGTAAGTAAGTGATTTTCTGACAGATCATGTTCTTACTTTCACCTCATCTTCAGTAGACGCACAGTTTGGAATGTGAGAATCCATGTTTCTATATATCAGAGGATAATTAAGTTATGAAAAAAAATGTTTTATTATGTTTTGTCTCCTCCAAAACAGAATGAATGCGATTAATAAGATAATTGGGAGCAGCTTCACTAAAACCAGTGATCTGTCCTAAACAACTAGTTGACTGAGCTAGAAGCATCAGTAATAGGTCCACGCCTATAAGCCTATAAACTGCCGATGGTTTCTCTCTGCATGTTATAGTTAGTCTGATAAGCTGAAGCCTCCCCATCCGCCTTGATCCTGTGGTCATTCTTCCATACCTGTAGTTAGGACATGTATTGTAGGGGACAAGCTGACGCCTCTCTATACAAGGCAGTTTGTCTGCTGCATTATGGCGTTAAAACTGCAGCAATTGAGACAGACCTCCACTTCCCTACAATGCCACATAAACAAAGCCACATAACATTAGGGACCCTGTGTCTGGAAATCCATCTAATATAATGATATCCAAATTGCCCCATTATCACTTTTACTATCCATAAAAAATCTTTATAAAAGTGGTTCCATACATTAACCCAATAGTATCATGACCCACAAAAAATTACATCTGTAAGTGAAAGTTTGAAAAAAGTATATGGTGATACAAAGGCATTATTGGTAACGTTTTTTAATGTACTTAATACTTGAGATAAAACTATATAAGCTGGAGCATCCTTTTCACACGGCCCCAAAGAAAAATGGAGAGTCATTTGGACTGCACAGTAAATGCTGTAAACAAAGCCCATAGAAAATGGCGCATCTGCAATTTTTTCTTTTTTCGCAATTCCTCGCATTTGGTGTTTTGGTTTGCTTTGATTGTTGTCATTTTTTTTGCAGGCAAGGCATCTGTGATCGCTGTTATCTGAGCTTCAATTATGAAAATTCAACAAGTCCTCGCACCCTCTAGTAGTAATCACGTAGAAACCCTGCTCAACAACCTGGCAGAATGGTACTGTGGAGTTCAGTCCTCTACCTGCAATGCATCATCTCAATTGTAAGGACGAAAATATATTGGTATAATCATTATTGTCTCCTTAGTAAAAAGATAAAATTCCATCAATGAGTAGTGTGTATTTTAGTAAGCAAATACTCTGGCCGTAGAGTTTTTACACTGCTGGTTGAGGTATTTAGTGGAGTACTGTGGTATTTGATGGTTTATGGAGTGAGATTATTATTGATTCTGGGATTTTTAAAGGATACTACTAAATTCAGTCCTTTTGTTTTGTCATGTTTCTGTTTCTATGTTTTAGTTTTTATTGATGTTGTAGTGTGTTTGTTTGTATGCTGTAGTGTTGTGCTATAGTAGCTACCAAGCAAAATGGTTCCCCCCTGTGCTTAAAACAACTCGCTAACTCTATCCAGAGAATTGTGTTCCATAAATGATTTCATTAAAAAGATAAGTTTCATTTCACATAGGGTTAATAAGTAGAAGTGTTTTACTATATCCACATGTTTATTTGCAGGTGTATTTTATAAGGCAATACCAAGCACAATTGATCACTGCGTTTAATCTGATCACAATTTTCTTACTTGAATTATAAATCATAATGGGTGGGCGGGGTCGGCTCGAGTGATAGGATGTCATCCACATCAGGAAACGTTTACTGTACCTCGTGAATTTCTTCTGCTGACTACCCTTAATAACTAAAATATAAATAATAAATAAAAACATATAATAGGAGCAGTGTAAAAAGGGTCAGATGGAACCAATAACAAAACTGACTTTTTTAGTACAACTTCGAAAAAGTTGTCTATTTAGGAGAAAGTGTGTTACCTTGATTTGTCAGACATGGAAATTTGTTGCAGTATTAAGGGAGGGTTCCGATAAAGCTAGGTATACCACTTGCTACATCTGAGTAGGGCAAGGAGCGTTGGATTAATTTGCTCCAGACTATTTTTAACTAACCCCTTCCCGGCGTGCGCCGTACTCCATAGCCATAGCCGCGAGCCCTCTCCATAGCCGGTAAGTCTTTGCCGCGATTGCCGCCGGGAAAGCACCGTCACGGAGAGCGGTGATCCGTTGCCATGCACAAGCAGCGGTCTCCCCAAGGCCGAAGCTGTCTCGTTTTTAACCCTTCATTACAATGTGCTACAGCACATTGTAAATGAAGGAGGAGTACTCCCCATATACTGCCATATTGCAGTATTGGCAGTATAGGGTAGGATCGATCGACAACCTAGGGTGAGAAAGTACCCTAGGGAGTATGAAAATATTAAAGTACAAGTAAAAAAAAAGTTTCAAAAATAAATTATATTAAAAACCTGAAACTTCAATCACCCCCCTTTCCCTAGAACTGATTTATATTAATAAACGTATAATCATAACACATCAGTTATCGCCGCGTCTGAAATGTCCATCTATCAAAATATAATAACGTTTTTCACTCTGCTTCAACCCCGTAAACGGAAAATAGCGCCCAAGTCAAAAATGCAATTTTTGCATTTTGGAAAATATAAAAAAATAATAAAAAGTGATCAAAAGGTCCGCACGTCCTAATCACTGATTGCAATGAAAATGCCATCAAAAGTCGCAAAAAATGACACACCCACGTCCGTACACCCCAAGTATGAAAAATTTATTAGCGCAGAAGATGGCAAAATCAAAAAAAAATTTGTACAGGAAGTTTTTAAATTTTTTAAATGTAATGAAACCTTATAAAACCTTACAAATGTGTTTTATCCCTGTGTCGTAGCAACCCAAAGAGAAGTAAGATCATGTCATTTGTGGCACATAGTGAAACCTGGTAAAATCCAAGCCCACAATAAAACGTTGCAAATGTGTTTTTTTCAACCATTTTCCCTGCATTTGGAATTTTTTTCCCAACTTCCCAGTACGCGCCATGGAATTTTAAATACCTCCACTACGAGTGAATGTGTTACGCATAAAAATAAGCCATACATAGCTCTTTATGTGGAAAATAAAAAGTTAGAGATTTTTGAGAAGGTGGTGGGTGAAAAATGGAAGTGAAAAAACTAAAATAGGCAAGTCGTTAAGGGGTATGGACAGTCTCTTAATAAATGTTTAGCTCACTTTCATATGTGTGCATGTAGCTTACTGACATCAAGTGTTTAATTATTTTGAGCAAAAATGATAAAAATTCATGTTTATTTACAGTGTCCCATCCACACCAGGCCAACACAACGGAGTCTGACTTCGACAAGCTCTCCCACCTCTGTGTCCAGCAACAATCTCTCGCCTCCTACCTCCGTGTTCGCTACAAGCATGGCATCTTCCTATCGTGTCACAATATTCACCACTTAACAATTCCAACAGTTTTCAAACTCTAATACATCTTTTCACCACTACAGTATCCATCCACTGTCAACTTCATTAGAGGCTTCAAGACCCCAAACACACATTAGCACATCAACGACAAGTGATAACGTAAATATCCACGTTACCTCATCACTATTAACTTTTACAGCTACCACAGCAATGCAAACGTCCCACACAACAACATTACCTTCATCAACTCCAAGTTCCGAAAATATCCTCCCAGGTACTTCATCTCCAACATGTCAACTTCATTTGGATTCTTCAATTCCCCCAACACCACATTAGCCGCACATCAACGACAATAACCCTAAATGCTCACAGGCTTAACATCATCACTCTATTAATGTATACACAAGAAATGCAAGCACGTCCAACACAAACACTTCATTTCATCAACTCCAACGTACCGTAATATCTCCCAGGTTACTTCATCCATCCAACATGTCAACTTCATTGTGCTTCAATTACCCCCAACACCAATTAGGACACATGACACGAAAATAACCTAAATATTCTACAGGTACATCCATCATCTACTTAAAACCTATACACAAGCAATGCAAACGTCCAACACAAGCCACATCAGTTCATCAACTCCAAGTACCTTAGAATTATCTCCAAGGTTCTACTTATCATCCCAACCTGTCAACTTCATTTGATGCTTCATTACCCCCAACAACCACTTAACACATCAACGACAAAAACATAAACCTAACCTCTCCCAGGTTACATCATACATCTATAAACTCAGTAATGCTACACAACAACGCAAACTTTCAACATTCCCACAAATAGCTCATTTACAACAACAGACCATCACAGACATCCTCGTCCATCTATTGCCTTGGTACCTTGGAGGTTTAGTATCCTAAAAACTTTACTGAGTGCTCTAATAATGCATCATTCAACCGAATTCTTTAGTACTAAAGGACTCGGTGTACGATTTCCTCGGTAAGAACGTTTCTGAATAATGTGTGGTAACCATTTAGACCCTAAAGATTTATAAGCTTTTCTACCTATGCATAACTTTTTAAGAAATTTTATCATTATGTCATTTTGAGATATATTATTAAATACGTAGTGCACTGACTTTTCTATATAGTTCTCTATCTCTATAATGGACGACGGCCCGTCTAATACATCAACCCTTGTCGGTGTACGATTCTACCCTTATTCTAAAAGGTGGTTACAGTTGTATGAGTTACATAGTCAATATCAAGAAAACTTTGCTATTAATTATAAGACATTAGATTGTAAACCCAACACGTAGGGCCAATTTTACCTATAGTCCAACAGGTAAAATAAGCATGTAAATTCTAATTTTACAGTAAACGAAAGAATTGTTGAATTCAGTAGTACTTTACTCACATGCTTTTGTTCGGACTATATAGGAATCTCACAGTCGCTCCGTGATTCGGTCTGTGTGGTGCCATACTAGTGTACCACTATACACTGGATGACTCCATACTAGTGACATATGGTGCTTCACTCAAAATAGTATAATTTTCAAAGTTTTCATTCATATTCAATCCACCAAATTTTCAGTATGAGTATTCAGTCTAGATCATGAGTAGAAGCTTTTGAGGAGAATGCAGGTATTTCAGAAAGGACTTTGAATCAACAATAGTTCTGGCTCTTGTAAGAGTTGGTAAAGTTTACGGTTTCCAGGTATAGTTAAGAAACAGTTACGGGGTCGCCCAGCGTATCCGCGTATTACTTTGCCCAATGGTTGTATGGTTTGGTGATCCCCCCGTTTATTGTAAAGATGCGGTGGATACTGCTTTGGCAGACCCCTGACTACCTTAACTCACCTAGAATAGCAGCTTAAATCGTAGCCATTCATACATTGGATCGCATGACAATGAGGTCCTTCCAAAGTACCCTCATCTACCCATAATGCATGAATCGTCAATTAACCAAAACATAATAGAAACTTTGTGATGTAATAGCAAACTTTGAAATATATAATTTCTCTTACTTGATTACTCCTGACTGACCAACTCTGCAAACCCTTTTGTTCATAGTATATACATTATCAGATCCAGTAGTATGTTACTTTGAATTGTTGCAGAATTTGCCACCAGAAAATATTTTTGTGTTAAACACACTTTAAAGGGTTGTACGAGAGCTATAAAATAACTAAAGGTGCGGAGGGAGCTGCTAAAAAATAAAGAATACTTCCCGGCTCCCTGGGGTGCCCGACGCTGCTATGAACGGGCTCATCGGTCCCGGGCGGCCATGTAACAACATGCCCGCCGGAGCAGCTAGCTCGCTTCGGGCCGGCCAAGCCTATCCGTCCCTGTTCGACACGATTGTGAATGCGTTCCGCGTTGTCGGGTCCGGCCGCAGGACCCCGAGGCACCGAAGGAGGTAGTTCTTTTTTTTTTAAGCAGCCCCTCCAGATCCAACACCTTTAGTTAATTTTCATAGCAGTCTCGGAAAACCCTTTAAGTTTTTTTTTTTTATCATTTTCTTTAACACCTGAGGAGACATTACGGAGGACTTGTTTGCATTTTTTTTCCATAAAACTCATTAGATAATCTGAATTCTTTGGGACCATCAGTAATTGTGATTATTTCTCCTTTATGCCACCTCCTGTGCGGCCATGGCAGAGTGGGGGCCAGAGAGGGCCGTTCTTGCCCTGCACCTTGTGCACTCACTGCAGCCTACAACCTCAGAATTTGCAGGCTGATTATCCCGCAGCATCAACATTTATCAATACACCATTGCATGAGCGCTGGCCATGGATACTGTCCTCAATGTCACTATATGTGTTTAAGTACATATCCTGCAATTCTCACTGTGACCCTAGGCTAATAATAGCCGGACGGTGCTGAGGCTGTAATGTGTCAATACAGTAGGCTGACAGAATAGTAGGATCAGAACACCACTATAGTAAACTGTCTACGCTGCTACGCTGCACCTGCAACAGAACTCGCCATATAGCTTCAATGTGCTTTATTATGGCCGTGCAGCTGATCCAAACATATTATTATTAGAAAGCGGTGATATTACTTAATGGCGTGTACTAGAGCTCATGCAAAGTCCCCATAATCTGGACAAAAAAAAAACATACTACACCCGGCAAACAAAGGAGAAAAGAATGCATTGTAGATCAGATGTGTCTAAGATGTCCATAAGCTAATTATCAAAAAGTTGTCCTTCAAGAAGAAAATAATAATTGGAATGGCTCTAAATGCACCAAATTGTTTATTTTTGCTTTTGATGATAACTGTTAACATAATATTTGTTTTGTTGGTCCTTTTTCAGCTACAGACTTTACAAACCAAATTTAGATTTTTAAAAAAGTTAAGTAACAGCATTCCGGCAAGTGATTCTACATTATTAACTATTTAATTAATAAAATATCTGTGTTAAGGTTCAGTCCCTTGAGAATTAAACATACCTTTGTGTGTGGTGTTAGTAACAATTTCATGGCAAAACATACCGCCGGCTCCCGATTCACAGGGAGCGACGATCGTTATCACAATCTTTTTGAAGCCGGCAAAGTAAGCACAGATCGCGGTGTTACCGGTATTGTTTGCTGCATATGCAGCATATACTTACCGGCTATGGAGCGGGCTCAGCCCGCTAGCCCCTCTCCATTCACATGCAGCAGTAACACAGCCGTGACGGTAGGGTTCATGTTTTCCACTTTAAGCCATTACCGTAGAATGATGGTTAAAATTTGGGGAATAGACTTAAAAACCATTCCCAGAATTATGGTATCAACTATACATCTCTACCAACCATTGCCGATGTCTTTTTTTCCACTTTGGACCGATTAGCAACGCTGCGCATGCTTTGTAATCTATGTGCGCTATATAATAATTATTATTATTATTAAAAAATATGTTGACCTTACCTGAATGCTCCAGACTGGAAACTGCCACAACCTCTGCTTTTAAGACACAGTCACACTTGCTGATGATCAATTAGTTTTGATGTTGTGAGTTAGTTGATTTACTATGAATGCATTAGGAATTTATTACTTACCTTCTGCATTTTGTTCCATTGTTAGTTAAAACAATAGTAATAACACAGTATATTTGTCATGTTAAGACTTAAGAACCAGATGCTACTTTAACACCAATAGTCAATAATGGTTGTATACAGTTAAAAGTATCTGCCATAAAGAGTCAGTGAACAAAATTTTCGATCCTCCATGGATTTATTCTGATGACTGTATCTCAATCCATCACATAGTTTACAATAAATTGAGTAGGTAATGTGGTAATTTGAGTTGCGGCAAGGATCTGTGAGTGCTGTAAATGAGCTTGAATTTGATAATTCTATAAATCCTGCCTCACTCTCACTGATGAACTGTACGGGCCATGTAATGGCAGCACCGCCAAAATGGTACTTTCTTAGAGCCTACAGATTTCCTGCCCCTCAGCATCAAATCAAATGGTAAGCTTCTAAAATTCTAAGTGCCATGTGCTTTTGAGTAAAGGGACTGGACAACTCCACGTGTCACAATATTTTAGCCAACAACTCTCCTCAGTGTGTTGAAGATGGGAGGAGATGGGTCTTACAGCATGACAATGACCCAAAACACACACAGCAGGCAACTAAGTAGTCACTCCTACTGGCCTAGCCAGCGCCAGACCCGAACCCTATCAAAAAATCTTTTGAATGGAGTATGAAATTAATGTTGCCAAGCTGCAGCCCTGAGGCCTATAATATCTATAGAGATCTGTTTGGGGACTGTAGCAAAATCCCTACGCAGGGTGTACAAATTGGTGAGAAGAAATAGTCGGAAATGTGTGTTTGTAGTTGCCTCAAATACTTATTTCATGCAATAAAAGCGCTAATTATATTTAAAATTCATAGAATTAGATTTTCTGATTTTTTGTTTAGATTCCATTGTCTCACAGGTGTAGGTTCCTATATTAATTCCCTACAGTATTCTCCTGGGTTCATTAGAACGACTATTACATACTCTTGTGCTCAATTAATTTGACGTAAAAAAAATGTATATCCTGCACCCACGGTGTCCATGCCAGATAGGGTAAATGGGTAAGAAGTGGATTCTTATCTTAATATTTAAACACTGCAGCCATCAATGAAAGAGGACGAGAGGTAACTAGGCCCTTGCTTTCTAATCTGAGCATGCTCTTACCTGAATAAGTAAAATTAAAAATCTTATTGTGGTCCCAACACTTTGCATCTAAAAAAAATCTTGACTGTCTGTTTTGTTTTCAGAATCACCCATAGGTAACTTAGCTCCTACAATGTTTCATTAGTTTTTTCTTATTAAATATACACCATATAATGAATCGCACCAAAGACTTTCTAAAAGTCAAGCAAATGACGGGTATGTTTGTATAGATTCACTTTAGAACCTTAATAAGTTAAAAAAGTGACTTTACCACTTTTGACACATTGTAAGCGAAATATCCATCCTGATTTTAAAAAAGAGATTGGGAATGTCCCAGTTTTTTGACAGATTAACTGCAAATTTTATTTGAGTACAATGTTTTGCTTTATTTAAATTTCAGTTTACTTTCCGGTCACTTAAAACCTAACATTGCTTCCATACACTACAATATCAGCCAATACACTCTACATTAGGTAGGTGGCAAATGGTTTCATTGACGTTCATTTTATAGAATTGGCTGTCTAACATCTTTATAGATATTTTCTATATACAAGATTATTATTTATTATTCCTTCCTCCTTCCCCCTTTCTATTGTTTTCAATACGCCTCCTGATCAGTGGGGCTTTGTTGTTCCTCTGTGATAAGGTTTCCATTTTTTGTTCTGCCTTCCCTTGTCTTAAACCATAAACATATATGGTTTGGGGCTTCACCTTCTCTGTTTATTTGCCCCCCAAGTCTTCCGAGATATGAGACTTAACTGATGACTTCCTGATACGTAACTTACGTTTTTTGTTGTTTTGTTGTCCTGTTTTCAAGACTTCCAATATTGTTAAGCGATTGTTTCCATTTTCCAATTTCATTGTACGGCCTGCTGCCTTACCATATATCCCATTTAGGCGGCACGTTACAGTCCTTCTTTACCAGTATTTTGCTTCATATTGTAAACCAAAACCCAGAAATGTATACTAAATACTGGTGTGTTTAGGTTCCATTTCTGTTTTTAACACTAAATACTGATGCCAAATCCTGTAAAAGTATGTAATTACAAGTCACCAAATTCTTTTAATTTGCTGATATTTGGCCTATTATATTTCACCTTTTCTGACTATATACACTATACTTTGCAAAGAACTGTTTTTTAGAAGCACTTGTCGTACAACATGAAAAATCCATTATTATATGTATTTATATAATCATAATACAGGCAGTCCCCGGGTTACTACAGATAGGGTCTGTGTTTGTTCTTAAGTTGAGTTTGTATGTAATCGGAACTGTATTTTTATCCGTGTAATCCCGCCAGAACTTTTTGTTGGTCTCTGTGACAATTGGATTTTTTTAAATGTTGGGTTTCAATAAGAATCAATATTGACACTAAAGCTTCCTTACAAGACACATGTGATACTGTTATAGTCTGATCATTGTAGCTAGGACAAAGTACACTAAATGGGCCATATCCAAAGTCCGTATTGTACTGGGGGTCGTATGTAAGGTCGAGTTTTCTTAAGTAGGGACCCGCCTGTACTGAAAGTAACACTCTGCAGGAGTGCACTTTAAATATATAAGTACCATTTTCTTACAACCAAAATAATTACATATTCTAAAAGCCAAGTTTTTATGTTTTAATCGTTTCTTTTAAGAATTTTGTCACTACCATATTCAATGAAACGTACAATATTAACACTTGGCCACAAAGTCAGACCTTGTCAATTCTGTAGAAGTTTTCTAGGAGGACTCACCCATTTACATCATCAGAAGGACCACTATATGGACTGCACTAGAACATAACATCTTAGCACAATACTCTACTAAACGCTATAGATAATGTCCTTCTATCTCCTTCCCCTTCCCGAGGAAACTCTCCATTTACGTCCGTGTGTAAGCTCCAGTCTATTGCTGTCCTATCACCATGACCTAATATAAAGTATATCACTTAATGGCTGTTAACAGCGGCCTAAGCAATATCTCAACAGCGCCCATCTTTGTAAAACCTGACAAAAGATACAAAATCTATTATCAGAAAATTAGAACAAATTAGAAAAAAGTGATATGTTTTTCTGAAGCAAAAGATGGTGATGTGATCCATTTATCACTGCAACTTCACAAACCTAAGCATGACTAATTCCCCCCTTGTAGATTTCTCGGAGGAACACGCAACTTTCCCACCATTGAGAGGTGTGAACACTTCTCTCTTATCAGCGCTGCGTAAAGGGGCCTTTGCTTTTATAAATGTGTGTATTGTAAATGTGTTTATTCTCTTTCACATCCCTGTCTTATATCTAAGTTTTGGTGACGTTTATGCTGGATTAATGCCACTGTAGTTGTACCCGTCAACTCTCCTTAGTTTAGTTGAATGCAAGTGCTGCTCTTCCGTACTTTAATATCAACCAAAAGAATGCTCATTCACCATTGTTCAGAGATCACTTGGGTCCAAGCAATCACAAAAGATACACCAGATATTGTTTCATTTACAATTGAATAACTATTCAATTTTCAATTATACATCGTTTTGAGCTTCAGAAAAGGCTTTATTAAAATCACCACAGACTGCGTCAACTTGGGTGTATTTACATCTGTCTGGCCGAAGTATTCTAACTTAGAATTAACTAACAGAAAACGAAACTCTAGACCTCTCCCCACAATACGGAAGTGGCGACCCTCACAGATGCATAGATTGGTAGCACCTGGACACCACCTTGCATAAATCATACCCGGCCCAACAACTTTATTGGATCATTTATAGGACTCCATGTCACTAGATGAGCTAGAGTAAACACTTTTGACCCCTAAGCTGCTTTATAAGCTCAATGTAACCTATATGCCTGTAAAGCCGCATGACTGCCACCAGCAAACAACACAATCTGTTAGTGCGCTCCTGAAAAAGGTAGGGAACTTAAGAAGTGAAGCTCTACTACCTAACTTAATGTCCCTGTCCAGCCAACAATTCATCATACATTGGAGGCTCCATATGAGTTCCTAAAGCAGCCTATGGTTACTTTGCTAACCATGAAAAAAATAACTGGAAAAAAACAGACCGCAGAATGCTTGGGTGTTGGGTTGTCTCATCGAATGCACTGACTTCATATAATGATAAATGGGGGTTTTACTGTTGTATGTTTAATAAATCAAACATGTCCCTCACGTAAAGTCTCGATAAATGAAATAGACTGTTTCTTCCCTATGAACTTGCCACTGACAGCCATTTAACACAATCATTACCTCTCTAGAATACTAAATATTACGCTCAATCACCTGACCTATCAAAGAACATCCATTCGCCTTTCAACCAAAACCGCATAGCAATTGAAAATTCTGTAAAGTTCCTAATATCTTATATAGAAAAAAATGGTTATGTATTACATGGAGTGAACTTGGTAGATTATTGTAGATGGTCAAATGTGTGACCCCCCAGCAATAAGACACTATTCAAGTATCATCAGTGTGGCAACCCCCTTTAAAGTGGAACCTGTCAATCAATTTTCACAAATACAGTCTAGTTGACCACCGCTATTCCATAGAGCCATTATTAACTAAAATTTACCCTTCTTTAGCATAAATGAGTTTCCTTACAATCCCCATAATAATCATTGCTTTATGTTATATCTAGCTATAGCCCCCCTGGCGTTGCACTCACTGAATCGTTAAACCATAACTGCTCTCGCAAAAAAGATCATAAGAATGGGTTGTAATCAAAAAATATGTTTATATCTATCCAGTCCCCTCCTTTAATCTCTCCCTGTCTGCTATACTATCCAGTATTATCCTCACACATAAGCTGGTCTTATGCTCATTGCGCTATAGGATTAAGTTCAGCCGCTCTATTGGTACTTGACCTGTGGCATAATAGAAAGTTGCAGTCATCGAATTGGTTTGTAATCTGCCCAGTGCAGCCAGCAAATAATGGCTCTGTATATGATGCTTGTGTATAGATGTTAGCCAAGTGTATTGGAAAGACTACAGGGTGACACTATTTTAAACTCAATATTGAATCCAAGCACTGGGAAGACCAAGCACAAGGTCATATCTGTGAATAAAAGAGTCAAGTGTTCCCAAATTACCAGGCGGAAAATAGTGTGTTAATGCTAAGTTAACAGTGCCTCACGCAGACTAAGTTTAGGAGGTGATTATGGGTAGTACATTACAACCATTTACCAGACAGGTCACAATTGTTGGTTTGGTGTGTAAAATTATCTGGTGGACAGTTTCTTAAACCATTAAATATAAACATCAAATATCCCTAATTTTTAGAATGAAAGACACAATACATGTGTAGTGCTTTTATGACTCTGGACTGATTGTATGATCCAAAATGATTCTTCTTACTGTACTGTAGGATTCCTGTATGTCAACTTCATATAAAAGTGTATCTGCCCTTTTTTTTTTAGTTAAAGACATTTGGGACAGCGAAGCTGGTAGATACCAGTAGAACCAACCCTCGTAAGTATGCTGTTTCCAGACATATACCACTATTTGTACATTGTTTACATCGTCTGAGTTTATGTTCACATGTTGCAATACTTATCAGCATATTACTATTCTATGCACATTAGTGAGGTATCTTTTTTTGTGGTATTATCTACACCTGGCATGTGTCAAATCTTATCTGTAATGAACCCCACTCTTAGTTCATATAACCGGGGTACACTTGACACTAGAGAGTCTCTTACATTTTAGATACAATCCCACCCCACCTATGCAAGATGACGTACTGCCTGAAAAATGGGTTTACTCCTGGATTCACTTAATTTATAATCCAAGTGCGTTTTTTTTTTGGGTCCCACCCCCTGGACTGTTGATGCAACTGAAGTGGGAGGCTTGCATTACCACTCCCTTACAGAAATGGGTAGCCTTGTGGATGTATTTTTATGTAAAACCCCATACTTTTGGATTCAGAAGATTTCAACCATGGGTTATCTCACTCTCTCTCACCCATGATCAACCTGGCGGTAGGCTGATAGTTATAACTCAGGGATCGAGTTTCGATGATTTGACTGCGTTCCTACCCAGTTAGGTTCCGAATCCACTCGAATCGGATATAATTGTACCAAAATCCTAACCTTCTCCTGTACTAATGAGGAACTCATTAATTCATGATTATAGTTTTGTTTCCAAGTTACTGGGACAAATTGATCTTCCTCTGTGTGTTTTCAGCGGGAAAGAACAAACAAAAGACTTTGCTCTTTGATCCCTCTGCTCAATGTTTAAAAGACTGGGTCTAGTGTCACCGAAGTACCCGTACAAACGTGCTTTCCCCCAAAAACATTTGAAGAACAGAGGAAAACCCAGGGTTTGTTAGGCACCAATAAACTAGGCAACCCTTCCTGGCAGTCGATCATTTTCACAAAATATAGCTTGCCTCAGTCTATATAAATAAATACCTATTGGGGCCAAGTGGCCAAGGAGGTTGTGATCATGGTCCATAGCTTATTGTCATTATATCTGTAAGTATGTGCGTTAATATACATGTTCAATCTATGGTGATAGACTGTGTAATAATTAGTGATCAATGGGGTCTTTACTAAGGGCCCGATTCGCTTTTTCCCCACGCGTTACCCAAAGATTTCCGATTTTGCGCCGATTTCCCGGATTGCCCTGGATTTTGCGCATCGGCGCTGGCATGCACGCGACGGAAATCACAGGGGTCGTGGCCGAACGAAACCTGAAGGTTCGGAAAACCGCCGCATTTAAAACAAAAATCTTCGCGGAGCTTGCACTTTACCTTCACATCAACCCGAGCCGGTGCACTCCAGCGCGTTCCGATGCTTTTCAGCGCAGCAGTGCCACCTGGTGGACGACGGAGGAACTAACCTGAATAAATCCCCGGCCGACCCCAATCCATCGCAGAGAACGCGCCACTGTGTCGCGAATAGACCGTAAGTAATCTGCCCCCAATGTGTCCCTGATAACGTATATATGTGTATGTGCGTAACAGTGTAGAAATGTGTGTACGGTACAAATATGTATATTTCTTAGGGGGGTCCCATGAAAGGTTTGCTATGGGGCCAGGCTTCTCTAGTTAAAGGCCCTGTTCTGTATATATGGCTGCCATTTTCTTGTTCACACTCCCTGCATCAGCTGCCAGCTGCTCTGACTTAACAATGTATACCTGAATGTAGAGTATTTTGGAAGGAGAAAACCCCATCTTCTCTGTTCATGGAATTTCATGGGGCAACTCTGACCGAAAAAACGATTTGTGTCCTTCTGTTTCCTTCTTTGAACTTCAATCTCTCCTACATTTATTAGCTACAGAATGAATTTCGCTTGCTTTAATTGCCTCATTTGACTTATATTTTGACATCAGACGTACCAGCTCAGAGGTCCCCAGAGTGACAGTAACTAGGAGAGCGGTATTTAAAAAACGGAACATTATTCGGATCTTCTTTATATCTAATCCTGAAAGGTATGTACACAAGAACAATATGCACAAACATGAGCGTCAAATATCTCCTTTTTGTTCCTAAAATGAAAATTGTTGCAATGGGTTATTTATATATATCAATATAAAATAATAGTATAGGATTGAGTTCGATAGTTCAGGTTAGATGATACTTTCCTTCTTTTGATTTAGATAAAATTTCATATTCCGAACCGAATTGTAACTGTCCAAATAAAAAAAAAGAATTAATAGATAAGGCTTAGGGCGAGAAAGACTAGACTTCCCGGAGTTTGGAATGAGGGAAAATTAGAGACAGGTCAGTAGGTGGTGTCCAGGAGGTTTCTTTTTAGCAACAGTTATATTAACAGCATCTTCTAAAAGGATTGAAATACACCAAAAAAAACAGAGGCATATTTGGTGAGTTACATAGTGACAAGGAGAAGGGACTGGACAAGGTGAGTGAGGGTTAGGTTTGTTGCAGTAGGTACTCCTTATCCTGTAAACTTGACCCTCATTGTTCTATACTCCAATATCCTGTAACCCCCGGTGCCCCCTTTTCCTATTGATTTCCACTTGAATTCTCACTCTTCTTGCTCCAACATACCATCAAAACCCTGTCCACTTTCTATATAATAGGACTCACTTGACCCACTTGAGAAGGTCAGGTCACCCCTCCATCACCCAAACCTTTGATGACTTAAATTGGTGAAGGTGTAAAAGGTCCTCTTTAAGATCTGTGTTCTTAATTCTATATGACTAGCTTAAATGCTATCCATTCTGTGTGGTTCTCCTGATTAAGATTAGAACTTTTTCCAAAAATGTTCTGAGAAGCACCTTGGTCCATAGACAAAGCCCTCAAGTGTCTAATGGCAAATACAGACTTGTCTATCGTTTTTACAAAGGAAGGTAAACATATATATTTGGGGATTGTGATTAATTGTTTAAGTCTAGTAGCCAATCCTTTGCTGCATTGGTAGGTGCTGAATGTATGGACAGGCCATAAATGGGCAGATGCTTTTTTGTAAAAATGTCCCAAGCGACTTTTTGGGCCATTTCCTAGGTTTTCAACTATTCCCCAATCTGTATCCAAAATGAGCCAATAAGAATTACAAGTCCTTCCCCACATTACATAATCCTTGCACAGGCTTATGTCAGAAATGTTATTAGTCCTTGTAAAGGAGAAAATGTAAAAAAAAAAAAACCATAAAATCAAATACAAAGAACTATATAAATGTGGTATTGTTGTATAACCCGGTACACAGAGAATACATTTATTGTGTTCCATTTGCCACAGCATAACAATGTAAACAATGACCCCCCCTCAAAACAAAATGGAAAAATTTGTACCCCAAAATTTGAGGATAAAAAAATTTGTCCCACAAAACCCTATTCAGTTGCATCTAAAATGGTTACTCTCCTAGTAATGTCCAATAGAGATAAACTTTAACATTGTTTAATCTACTTAAAATCTTTATGATGGAATCTTTGAAGTGAGCGTCATCAATGACCGTCATTTTCCAACTAAAGAAACAGGTTACAGGAGCCCATTACACCGCTAGTGCAATATGTCTTTCTGCTTTCCTAATCATTTACTACCATAGAGATGAACATTTACATTACAATAAGATCCCTGTATAGCCCCAGGGGTTGGTCTTTGGTTTGGATTGCAGTTCAAAACAAGATTACTTGTCAGTGCTGCAGACTGATCAGCGCTCAGCTTCCGACTTTGGTGCTCCTGTACAGCTCCTCCCATCGGCTCCTCGAGAGGCTTAACAGTTCATTACTCTTGTCCCACAAATTCTGTGTAAGACCCTAAAAAAGAAGTAGAAAAAAAATGATTGGGCTCTACAGGAGACATTGCAACAGCAATTTAAAGGGATTGGCTTGGAATAATTATTAATTGTAATTTATAGGACCAATTATTTGTTCAGTGCTGTACAAACACAGCGACATAGTGCCAGAAGCAGTTAGGTTCATGTCCCAGTAGCAGTTGTTGCCATTACACTAAAACTCAGAAGCAAGTCCTTTCCTACACACTGAATGAAGGCAGAGACACAAGACAGCCTATTTTAAATCCAGTTACAATAGGGTGATCTGTTGGGGGGTTAAATTCTGTACTTATGACCTTTTTTAGTTGGTTAAACATGTTAGATGATTTCTAGCCAAACTCCACAGACTTTGGGAGAAATGGGGGGTTGGGTTTACCCTTTTCTCCCGTTCAGTAGACATCAGTGCTTGGGTTGAGTGAGAAGCTCTCTGATGGAGTCACAGGGAGGAGCTTACAGGACACAAGTCGAGCTGAGAGCTGATCAGTCCTGCAGCACTGCAAGTCACATCTTGTTTTGAAATCATCCAAACCAAAACACACAACCCCGGGCGTATACAGATGATATATATTGAATGGAATGCTTCATCTATATGGGGGTGAATGTAAATGCCTTAGGGAAAGCAAAAAGCCCATAGTTGCACTAAGGTGTAATGGCTCCTGGTAACCTGTCTTTAGTGAGAAAAAAAAAAATGAGGTCCTTGATGACGCGCTTCCCTTCAAAGAATTCCCATTCAAGATTTTAAGTATAGTAAACATTAAGTATTTATTCTCTTTTGAACATACTAGGAGCGTGTAACCATGTTTATAGCAACTGATAGGTTTTGTGGGACAAATTTTTTGTATCCTCAACATTTTGGGGTACAAATTTTCATTTTTTGAGGGGGTCATTGTTTTACAGTTGTTATGCTGTGGCAACTGTACATAATACCTGTAGTCTCTGGGTACACACACACACTACCCCATTTATGTGTTCTTTGTATTTATTTTAGTGTTGTTTGACATTCTCCTTTCCAAGACTATAACATTTTCTGACGAAGAACTGTGCAAGGATTATTTAAATGTGGAAGACTTTGTAATTCTTATTGCTCTCATTTGGGATACAGATTGGGGCATAGTTTGAAACTAGGAAATGCCAAAAAGTTCTGCTTGGGACTTTCTCAACACATCTGCCTTTGATGGCCTGTCCATACATTTCAGCACCTACCAATAGCAGCAAGGATTGTTACTAGACTAACACAAATTAATCACAATCCCAAAATATATATGTGTACCTCCTTTGTAAATTAATATGATTACAAGTCTTATTTGCCATTAGACACTTGGAGGGCTTGTGTCTATGGGACAAAAGGGGCTTCTCAGAACATGTTTGGAAAAAGTTCTCATCCTTAATCAGATAACGACTGAAAGGAAAAAGAATGGATAGCCATAAGCTAGTCATATAGAATTAAGAACACCGATCTTAAAGAGGACCCGTTTAACCCCCTTCACCATTTAAAGTCATACAAAGTGTTTGGGTTGATGTAGGTGGTGAAATGACTCTTCAAGTGGGACTATAAGTAGTCCTATTATATATGAAAAGTGGACATGGGTTTGATGTCTGTTGGAGCAAGAAGATGAGAATTCAAGTGAAATTCAATAGAAAAGGGGGCACAGGGGGTTACAGTATATGGAGTATAGAACAATGAGGGTCATAGTTTAAGGATATGAGTTCCTACCTGCAACAAACCCTAACCCTCACTCACCTTGTCCAGTCCCTCTCCTTTCACTATGTACCTCACCAAAATATTTCCATCTGTCTTTCTTTTGGTGTAGTTCCATCCTTTTAGAAAGATGCTGTTTATAACTTTGCTAAAAGAACCCTTCCCTTGACCACCTACTGCCTGTCTCTACTTTTCCCTTCCTCTCCAAACTCCTGAATGTCTAGTCTTTTCTCGCCCTAAGCCATTATCTAGCTAATTTCTTTTTTTTTCTTTTGACCAGTTACAATTCGGTTCTGGAATATGATTTTACTAATCATAAGAAGGAAAATATCCTCTCACTGACCTATCGGAATCAATCCTATTACTTATTATTTTTATTATGATTACTATTATAAATAACATTGCAAACACTTTTTCATTTTTAGGAACCAACAGGAGATATTGACCGGCTTCATGTTTTTGCATATTGTTTCTTTGTGTACTTCCTTCAGGATCAGATATAAAGATCAGAATAATGGTCCGTTTTTTAATACGCATCATTATTTCCTATCACTTCTGTTGACCTCTGAGCTGGTTATCGTCGGGGGAGGGGGGGGGGGGGGGGGGGGGGGGGGTGGGGGGGGGGGGGGGGAAAAAAAAAATTTTCAATATAAGTCCACTGAGGCCTTACGCAAGAGAATCCTTTCTGTAGATAATAAATTAGAAGATGAAGTCAAAGAAGGACATAAGGACACAACTCTTTTTTTCTGTGTCAGAGTTCCCCCATGAAATTCCCATGAAACAGATAAGACTGGGGTTCTCTCCTCCAAATACTCTACATTCAGTGGTATCATGTTAATGCAGAGCAGCTTGGCAGTCTTATGCAGGGATGTGAACAGCAAATGGCAGCATATATCAGCACATGGGCTTAACTAGAAAAGCCTGGCCCTCTAGCAACCTTTGCATGGGACCCCCTAAGAAAATATACATAGGTTTGTACACTACCACATGTATACACCTGTTACGCACATACCCATATTTATACGTTCCTTCAGACCATTGGGGCAGATTTCTTACCCGTTCTATTCTCGATCCAGTGGCGCGTTCTCTGCGCTGGTTGGGGTCCGGCCGGGATTTATTAAGGAGTTTTCCTCCGTCGTCCACCAGTGGCAGCTGCGCTGAAAAAGCATCGGACGCGCTGGAGTTCACCGGCTCGGGGCTGAGTGAAGGTAAGTGCAGCTCCGCGACAGCTTTTTTTTTTTAAATGCGCGTTTTCCGAATCCTTCAGGTTTTCTTCGGCCACGCCCCCTATTCCTCGCGTGCATGCCAGCGCCATGCGCAATCCCAGGCAATTCCAGGTGAAATCGGCGCAAATCGAAATATTTGGTACGCGTGGAAAAAGCGAATCGTGCCCTTAGTAAATGACCCCCATTGAATGCACTCATTTAACACCCAGTATACGCGCCATGTCAGATACACCTCTCTACATAATAAATTTCACCTACTACAGTATATATTCACCAATATACATGATCAAACCATCCTAGCCTTGGCCCATGTATTTAGTTATATGACTGAGAGCCATTTTTGTAATGACTGGATCTGCCAGGAATGGTTGTCTTTATTGGTGCCTAACAACCCTTGTTTCCCTGTTCTTCAAAGGTTTTGGGGAAGCCTGTTTGTACGGTATGTGACACTGAACCTGCGCTTATCTAGAGACTTGAGCCAGGGATCAAAGTAGCAAAGTCTTTGTTTGCTTCTTTCCCGCCTAAAAACACACAGAGGAAGATCACAATTTTCCCATAACTTGGAACAAAACTTACATGATTTGATCCTCCAATTTTACAGGAGAAGGTTAGGGATTTGTGGTACATTGTCATATCCTGAATTTAGTGCAGTTAAGACTAACTGGGTAGGAACACCAGTCAATCAGAAACTCGTCCTGATTTTAACCTACAGGCCTACCGTCCAGGTGTGGCATCTGGTGGTTAGAGGTAGTGAGATAACCCATGGTTGAACATCTTCCTGATCCAAAAGTATGGGGTTTTAATAAAAATCATCCACAGAGGCTACCGCATTTCCTGAAGGGAGTGGTAATGCAGACCTCCCACTTTCAGTTGCATCACAGTCCAGAGGGGTGGGGACCAAAAAAAAAAAAAACCCACTTGGATTAATAATTCAGTGAATCCAGGAGAACCCATTTGGTCCAGTCCCATACTCCATCTTGCATAGTGGGTGTGGACTTGTATCTAAAATGAAGGACTCTCTAGGTGCTAACAGTGTACCCGGTTTATATAACTCAAGAGTGGTGGTTCATTACCAGATAGTATTTGGACACATCTCAGGGTTTTAGATACAATACCACCAAAACAGGATACCTCACTAATGTGCATAGAATAGTAATATGCTGAATAAGTATTGCAACAGAACATAGTAACTAAACGATGTAAAAATGTAAAGATTAGTGGATATGTCTGGAAACAGCTTATACTTACGAGGGTTGGTTCTACTGGTTCTACCAGCTCGCTGTCCAAATGGTCTTTAACTAAAAATAAAAGGCGCAATTTACACTTTTATATGAGTTGACAACAAGATCCTACAGTTACAGTTAGAAGAATCACTTTGGATCATACAATCGTCCAAGAAGCATAAAAGCTCACACTAAGATTTTGCTTTCAATCATAAATTCGGGGATATTTGATGTTTGATTTAATGGTTTAAGAAACTGTTCCACCAATAATTTTACCACACCAAACCAACATTGTGACCTGTCTGGTAAAGTGGTTGTAATGTACTACCCATAATCACCCTAAACTTATGCTTCAGTGAGGCACTCTTACTTAGCATTACACAAGCTATTTTCTGCCCTTGTATTTGGGAACAACTTGACTCTTATTACAAGATATGACTACTTGTTTCCTTGGCTCTTCCCAGTCTGACTGTCAATATTGAGTTTAAAATTCTGTTCATTCCCTGGCTTTCCAATACCTTCTTTCTGCTAACATCATTACCAATAAGATCTCAACCATTATGCGGCTGGACTGGGCATATTAGCAACCAATCATGACCAACTTTCTATTATGCCACAAGGCATACCAATTATTGAGCGTGCTGAACTATCCTATAGGCGCAATGAGCATAAGACAGCTTATGTGTGCAGGTAATACTGGATAAAGTATGAGACAGGGAGAGATAACAGGAGAGGACATGGATAGATATAAATATTTTTTGTTAACTGTACCACCTTGTTCATATCTCTTTTTGCGAAGCAGTTTATTGTACGATTCGCTGGTTGCAAGCCAGGGGCTATAGCTATATACATACAAGCAATGATTTTATATGGGATTTAGTGGAAACTATTTGTTGCTAAAGCAAGGGTAATTTTAGTTAATAAGGCTCTATGGAAAGGCGTGTCACTAGCATTATTTGTTGGAAATTGATTGACAGGTTCCCTTTAAGGGTTGCCGACACTGATGATACTTGATAGTGTCTTGTGTGCTGTGGGGTCACACATTTGACCATCTCAAGTAATCTTTACAATCGTTCCCACATGTAAATACATGAACACATTTTTTTTACTAAGATATTAGGAAACACTTACGAATTTCAATTGCTATGCGTTTTTGTTGAAAGCGTACTGGATTGTCTTTGATAGGTCAGGTGATGAGCTATATTTAGTATTCTTAGATAGGTACTGATTGTGGTTAATTGTCATGTGCGTCCTAGGAGAAAACAGTCTTTTTATTTTATGGGAGACTTACTAGAAGATTTGTATTGATTTATTAAACTACACAATCATCATAATGAAGTCAGTGCATCTCGGAAGACAACCCAACACCCAATAGCATTCTGCGTCTGTTTTTTTCCCGTGTCTTTTTTTTCATGGTTACGCAAGTAACCATACAGCTGCTTTTAGAACTCATATTGAGCTCCGATAGATGATGAATTGTGGACTGCAGGGTACATTAAGTATAGGGTCGTAGAGCCCTTCATTCTTAGTATCCCCTACCTTTTTCAGGCGCACTAACATGATTGTTGTCGGTTTGTCGGGGAAGTTCATGGGCTTTTACATTAAGTTACATTTGAGCTTATAAGAGCTTAGTGGGTCCATAAGGTGTTTTACTCTAGCTCATCTAGTGACTGGGTCTATAATGATCCAATTAAGTTGTTGGGCCTGGTATGGATTGTGCAGTGTGTCCAGGTGCTACAATTTATGCATCTGTGAGGGTCGTCACTTCCTTCTTGTGTTGGAGAGGTCTATAGTTTCCTTTTTCTGTTGAGTTATTCTAATTAGAATCTTCTTGCAGCAATGTAAATACACCCAATGTTGACGTAAGGTTGATTATAAAGCTTGTTCTGAAGATCATAACGATGTATAATGGACATTTTGAATATTTATACATTAAAATAAAACATTCTCGTTTATCTTTTTGTGACTTCCTTGGACCCAAAGTGAGCTTGAACAATGTGAATGAAGCATTCTTTCTGGTTGATATAAGTTACGAGAGCGCACCTTGCACAAATAAATAAGGAGAGTTTAGGTTACCACTACATTGGCATTACTCCAATCCATTAACGTCCCTAAACTTAGATATAAGAACAGGGATGTGAAAAAAGATATATAAACACCATTTACAATACACACTTTAAAAAGGCATAGGCCTATACGCAAGCTGATTACTAAAGAATGTCAACAGCCTCTCAAGGGTGGGAAAGTTTGCGTGTTCCTCCAGAGAACTCTACATGATTAGGCCATGCTAGTTTTGTGAGTGTGCAGTGCTAATGATCACATCACCATTTTTTTGCCTTCAGAAAACAATCACTTTTTTCTATTTGTTCTAATTTTCTGATAATAGATTTTGTATTCTTTTGTCCGGTTTTACAAAGATGGGCGCTGAATCGTGCTTAAACCGCTGTAACAGCATTAGTGAGATACTTTATATTAGCGTCATGGTGATAGACAGCACTAGACTGGAGCTTACACACTGACGTAAATGGAGGTTTCCTCTGGAAGAGGGAAGTATATAGAAGTGACATTATCTATGTCGTTAGTAGCATGTAATTTTGCTAAGATGTTATGCCTATGCAGTCCATATAGTCTGTTTCCTTCTGATGATGTAACATGAGGTGAGTCCTCCTAAGAAAACTTCTACCGAATTGACCAGGTTGTCTGACTTTGTGGCCCAGTTAATAGGTGTACTTTTCATGAAAGGTTAGTGACAAAATTTCTTAAAGAAAAGATTAAACATAAAAACTTGGTTTTAGCATATTAATTATTTTGGTTGTAAGAAAATGGTACTTTAATATATCTTTAGCAGTGCACCTAGTTGTTACTTTCGTACGGCGGTCCCCTACTTAGAACACTCGACGTACTACGACCCCCAGTTACAACTGACCTTTGGATATTGGCCATTTATTGTACTTGTCCTAGGCTAACAATGATTCAGCTATAACAGTTATCAACAGTGTCTGGATGAAGCTTAGTGTATATTTATTCTTAGGACACCCAACATTTTAAAAATCCATTGTCACCAGAGCACCAAAAAGTTCTGGCTGGGATTACAGGATAAAACTATACGTTCCGATTACATACAAACTCAACTTAAAACAACCTACAGACCCTATCCTGTATGTAACCCGGGGACTGCCTGTATATGATTTTAAATACCTAGTAATAAATGGATTTTCTGTTGTAAACAAGTCTTCAACTACATGTTTATTTGCAAAGTTAGTTTCATTGGTCAGAAAAGTTGAAATCTCATGGCCAAATTATCAGACAAATTTATAAAGAATTTGGTGACTTTTACATTACATTACTGTGACAGTAATTGGCATCAGTATTTTAGTGTTAACACAGAAATGTAACATAAACATAACTGTATTTAGATACATTTCTGGTTTTGGTTTACAAATAATGAAGCAACATACGTAAGAAGATGTAAACGTGGCCTAATGGTATTATGGTAAGGGAGCAGGGCCCTGTTACAATGAAGCCTGAAACAATAGCTTAACAATATTGGAAGTCGTGAAACATGACAACAACACACAAAAATGTAGGTACAGTATCAGGAAGTCACTCAGTAGTCCATATCATGGAAGACTTGGGGACTATAAACAGCGAAGGTTGAAGCAAACCTTATATGTTATGGTAAGACAATATAGGCAGAACAACAAATGAAACCTTATCCAGAGATACAACAAGCCCCACTGATCGGAGGCGTATTACAACAATAGAAATGGGAACTGGAGGAAGGAATTAAATAATAATCTTTATATAAGGAAAATATCTAGAAAGAATGTTACGACAGCCAATTCTTATAAAATGAAAGTCACATGAAACACTTTTTCCACCTACCACAGGTAAGAGTTGTTATTGGCCTGCTAGTGATTGTAGTGTTTTTGGAAGCAATTTTAAGGTTTAGTTACCTGAAAAGTAAAAACTGAATTTAAATTAAGCAAAACATATTACTCACATAACCATTGCATTAATTCTGTCAAAACTGGGACATTCCCATCTCTTTTTTAAATCATGCTGGATTTTACATTACATGTGTTCAAAAGTGGTAAAAGTCCTTTTACTTAATTAAGGTCTAAAGTGAATCTAAACATACCCATTCTTTGCTTGACTTTGGTAAACGTCTTGGTGGGATTCAGTAAATGGTGTCTTAATAGAAACTAATTGAAACATTGAGGAGCTAAGTGACCTATGGTTGATTCTGTCAAACAAAACAGACAGTCAATATTTTTTTTTAGATTGCAAAGTGTGTACCACAATAGATTTTTATTTTACTACTTCAGGTAAGAGCAATTTGCTCGAGATTGAAAGCAGGCGGCATCGTTACCTCTCTTCTCTTCTCATTGAGTGCTGCAGTGTTTAAATATTAAATAGAATCCACTTCTTACCCATTTACCCTATTCTGGCATTAACCATTGGAGTGCAAGGATATACATTTTTTTCTGTGCAATTAATTGAGGCACAAGTAATCGTCTTTCTAATGACCCAGAGAATAACTGTAGGAATATTTAGGTAACCTACACCTGTGAGACAATGAATCTAAACAACAATTCAGAACATCTCATATATGAATTTTTAAATAATTAATTAGCGCTTTTATTCATGAAATAAGTATTTTTGAGCAATACAAACCACAAATTTCCTACATTTCTTCTTCACCAAATTTGTACACCCTGCAGTAGGGATTTTGCTACAGTCCTCCAACGATCTTTTATATATTATAGGCCTCAGGGCTGCAGCTTGGCAACATTTAATTTCATCTCCCTTCAACGAATTTTTGATAGGGTTCGGGTCTGGAGACTGGCTATGGCCAGTAGGGTGACTACTTAGTTTCCTATGCTGTGTGTTTTGGGTCATTGTCTCTGTCAGACCCATCTCCATCCCATCTCAACAACTGAGGGAAGATTGTTGGCTAAAATCTTGGACACTTGAAGTTGTCCTGTCCCTTTACTCGAAAACACATGGCACTTTAGAAGTCTTACCATTTGATTTATGCTGGAAGGGGAAATCTGTAGCTACTAAGAGTACTCATTGCGGTGCTGCCATACAGGCCCCGTACAGTATCATCAGTGGAGGGAGCAGGATTTCGAGAATTATCAAATTCAAGCTCATTTACAGCAATCAAGATCCTTGCCTCAAATCAAATTACCAACAGTAATACCTCATTTTATTGTACACTATGTGATGGATTAGATCCAGTCATCATCATAAATCCTGTGCAGGATCTATAACTTTGCTCACATGACTCTTTTGGCATATACTTTTACAATTTATACACCATTATTCTGGACTAAATCTGTGTTAAAGGAAGCATCTGGTTCTAAAGTCTTAACTGACAAATTAACGTTTCTTACTTTTTTAAACTAACACTGACAAAATGCAGAGGTAAACGTAATAATTTCCTACTGCATTCATAGTAAATCGAACTACCACAAATCAAACTAATTGATCATCAGCAAGGGTGACGGTGTCCTAAAAGCCGGAGTTGTGGCAGTTTTCCAGTCTGGACATTCGTAGTTCAAACATATTTTTAATCATAATAATAATTTCTTTATATAGCGCTACATGAATTCAATCACGCGCAGAGCTTGCTAAATCGGTCCACAGTGGAAAAGACATCGCAATGGTTTTTAGAGATGCTATAGTTATACCCATACATTCTGGAAGGGTTTTTAAGTTCTATTCCCCCAAAATTTTAACCCCTCTTCACGTAAAGATTCTAAGTGGAAAACATTGACCCCTTACCGTCGGCCTGTGTCTTCTGCATGTGAAAGGAGCAGGGCTAAGCGGGCTGAACCCTCTCCATAGCCGGTTTTTTTTTAAAAAAAATCTATGCGGCATATTCAGCAAACAATTACCGTAACACCGCGCTTGTGCTAGCTTTGCCGCTCAAAAAGATTGTGATAATGATTGTCGCTCCCTGTGACATCGGGAGCCGGCGGTCGTTTGCCATGACATGTACTTACCACACACAAAGTTATGTTACTTCTCAAGGGCTGCAACCTAACACAGATATTTTATTTCACTTAATTAGTAATATTTAGAATCACGTGCCTGAAGGCTGTTTACTTACTTTTTTAAAATTCTTATTTTGGTTGTACATGTCTGTTTGCTTGAAAAAAGGAACAACCAAATAGTTATGTTAAGTTATCATCAAGCAAATAATACATTTGTGCATCTTAGAGCCATTCCAATTATATTTTCTTCTTGAAGGAAATGGTTTTGATAATTAGCTTATGTACATCTTATACACATCTTATCTACCATGCATTCTTTTTCTTTGTTGCCTGGTTGTCTATTTTTTTTTCTGTCCATGATTATGGGGACTTGCCTGAGCTCTAGTAACAGCATAAGTATATCACAGCTTCTAATATATCGTTTTTGGATCGCTGCCACGGCCCATAGATAACAGCACATTGAGCTATATTGGAGAGTTTCCCTGTGTGCAGGTGTCAGAGTAGAGAAGTTTACTACAGTGGTTTATTTATCCTACTATATGTAAACACTGTAATTGAAACATACAGCATCAGCAACTGTCAGTCCTAATTATTAGCCTAGTGGTCACAGTGAGAATGCAGGATACTGTACTTAAACACATATCGTGACATTGAGGACAGTATCCTCTGGCCAGCGCTTCATGCCTGGTGTATGATAAATGCTCTGATCTGCGGGATACATCAGCCTGCAATTCTGAGAGTTTGTAGGCTGCATTTAGTGCACAGGTGCAGTGCAAGAACGCCCTCTTCTGGCCCACTCTCATTGCCTCCCCCCCACCAGGAAGGGGGGGGTTGGCATAAAGGAGAAAGTACTCACAATTACTGATGGTCCAAAGTAATTCAGATTATCCTAATGAGTTTTAGGAAAAAAATGCAAACCAGTCCTCCGAATGTCCCTCCAAGGTGATTTAAAGAAATGTATAAAAAAAAAAAAACGTAAGGTGTTGTCCGAGGTTATGAAAATTAACTAAAGGTGTCTGGAGGGCTGCTTAAAAATAAAGAACTACCTACCTTCCGGTGCCCTCCGGGTCCTCGCCGACCCGACACCTTCCCCCCCGGGCCCGCAACAAGATTTTTCCACCATGCTGTCAACAGGGACGATAGGCTTGCCCGGCATCAGAGTCCAGCCTGCTCCGGCTGCCATGTCCTGTTTTACCATGGCGCCGGACCGAGCTCCGCAGCGCGTGCACCCGGGCGCCATGACGTATTTTCTTTATTTTTTAGCAGCCCCCTCCGCCACCTTTAGATTTTTCATAGTCTCTCTACAACCCTTTAAAATGTGTTTAACACAAAAATAGTTTTCTGGTTGCAATTCTGCAACAATTTCAATGTAACTACTACTGGATGCTATCAGTTATATACTACTACTAAAAGGGTTTGCTAGTTTGGGTCCAGCAAGTAATAAAAGAGAATACTTATAGTAGTTCAAAGTTTGCTATTACATCCACAATTTTTATTGATTTTTTGGTCTAATTGCGACTTTCATCATTATGGGGTAGAATGCGGGTACTTTGAAAGGGACCTCATTGTCCCAAGTGTCCCAAGGTATGAATGGCTACGTTTGCTGCTTTCTAGGTGGTTAAGCGTAGTCAGGGGTCGCCAAACAGTATCCACCGCTACTTACAATAACACGGTGGGATCCCCATAACCATACACCATTGAGCAAATAGATATCGCGTTGATACGGCTGGGGCGACCCCGTAACTGTTTCTAACTATACCTGGAACCGCTAAACTTTACCACTGTTAAACACAGCAACTATGTTGATTCAAAGTCCCTTTCTGAAATACCCTCAATCCTCGGCTCAAAGCTTCTACTCATGATCTAGACTGAAACGTCATATGAAAATTTGTGGATTGTAATAATGAATAAAACTTTTGAATTACTAATTTTTAGTTTGAGGCACCATATGTCCTAGTTATGATCCCATCCTATGTATGTGGTACCCTAGTTATGGACCACACAGACCGAATCACAGAGCGCTGTGAGATTCCTATATGGTCAGAACAATAAGCATGTACGTAATACTACTTCTCAAACAAGATCTTTCTTCTGTAAAATACTAGACATTTAACACATGCTATTTCCTGCATTGGACCTATAGTTAAAATGTGCCCTACGTTGTTGGGGTTTACAATCTACATGTTTATTAATTAATAATGGCAAAGTTTTTTTGACTACTGTAGACTCATACAACTGTAACCAACTTTTAGAATAAGGGTGATCATACACACGAAGTGATGTATGAAGTTAATGGCCAGTCGTCCAATTATAGTAGAATAAGAAACTAACAAGATAGGTCACTAGCTTATTTTAATAATATCTCAAAATGACATAATGAGTAAATTTCTTATAAAAGTTATGCATAGGGAGAAAATGCTTATAAATCTTTAGTGTCTAAAATGGTTACCACATTATTCAAAAGTTCTTACCGAGGTCTCCACCGTAGTCCTTAGGTCATTAAATTCGGTTGATGATGCATTATTTAGAGCATCCTCAAATATTTTATTAGTGATCCTAAACTCCAATGGTACCAAGGCAATAGATGGGACAGAGGATGTCTGTGTGGCTGTTGTGTAAAATGAGCTATTTGTGGGAATGTTGAAAGTTTGCGTTGCTTGTGTAGCAGTCACTGAGTTATAGATGTATGAGAACTGTGAGATATTTATGTTATTTGTGTTGATGTGTCTACTGTTGTGTTGGGGGTAATAGAAGCATCAAATGAGTTGACATGTTGGATGATAAGTAACCTTGGAGATTTTAAAGGTACTTGAGTTGATGAAATGATGTGGTGTGTGGTTGGACGTTTTGCATTGCTTGTGTAGTATAGTTTAATAGAATGTATGTCACCTGTGAGTATATTTAGGTTAGTTGTTCGTTGTCATGTGTCTAATGTGGTGTTGGGGTAATTGAAGCATCAAATGAAGTTGAACATGTTTGGATGGATGAAGTAACCTGGGATAGATATGTAGTACTTGGAGTTGATGAACATGAATGGTGTTGTGTTGGACGTCTTGCATTGCTTGTGTAGTAAGTTAATAATGATGATGTACCTGTTGACATATTTTAGGGTATTTGTCGTGCTGTGGCTAATGTGGTGGTTGGGGGTAATTTGAGCATCCAAAGAAGTTGACATGTTGTGATGAAGTCACTGGAGATATTTTTCAGGGTACTGGAGTTGATGACAGCTGATTTATTGTGTGTGGCGTTTGCATTTGCTTGTGGTAAGTAGAAAGTTAATAGATGATGTGTAACCCTGTGAATATTTATGTTATTTTGTCGTTGAGTGCCTAAATGTGTGTTTGGGGTATGAAGCCTCTAAGAAGTGTGACATGTTGGAGATACTGTAGTTGGTGATAAAAGAATGTATTAGAGTTGGTGTAAACTTTATGGAATTGTAAGTGGTGATAATTTGTTGATACGATGGAAATGCCAGCTTTATGCTGCACACGAGGTAGGGCGAGCGTTGTTTGGCTGACCAGAGGTGGGAGAGCTTGTCGAAGTCAGCTCCGTTGTGTTGCTCTGGTGTGCGGACACTGTAATACCATGATTTTTTATTTTTTGCTAAAACAATTAAACACTTGATGTCCGTAACTACATGCCCATATGAAGTGTACTAACATTTATTTAAGAGACTGTCATTAAACCCCTAACGACTTGGCCTATATTTAGTTTTTTCACTTCCATTTTCACTCCCCACCTTCAAAAATCTAAACTTTTTTTATTTTTCCACATAAAGAGCTCTGTTATGGCTTATTTTCCTCGTAACAAATTTCACTTCGATATGAGGTATTTAAAATTCCATGGCCGTATTGGTATGGGGGTTGCTGGGAATTGTGAAAAAAATTCCAATGCAGTGAATGGTGAAAAAACACATTTGCACGTTTTCTTGTTGGGCTTGTATTTTCAGCTTTCACGATGTGCCCCAAATGACATGTCTACTTTATTCTTTGGGTTGCTAGATCACAGGGATAACCACATTTGTACAGGTTTAATATGTTTCATACTTTTAAAAAAATTAAAACTCCTGGTACAATTTTGTTTTGTGATTTTGCCATCTTCTGGCTGCTAATAACTTTTCTACTTTGTGTACGGAGCTGTGGTGTGTCATTTTTTGCGACTTTTGATGGCTTTTCATTGCTATCATTGATAGACTGTGCGCCTTTTGTCACTTTTTATTTATTTTTTATATTTTCTCACATGCACAAAAATTGTTCATTTTTGATTTGGGCGCTTTTCCCGTTACGGGTTTACAAAACGCGTGAAAACCGTTATTTATTTTGATAGATCGGACATTTTCAGACCGGCGATACCTGATGTGTTTATGATTTTTACTGTTTATTAATATTAATATCAGTTCTAGGGAAAGGGTATTTGATTTTCAGGTTTTTTTAATATAATTTTTTTTTTTAACTTTTTTTTACTTTACTTTAACATTTTTCACCCTTCCCTAGGTACTTTAACCCTAGGTTGTCTGATCGATCCTACCATATACGCCATACTGGCACTATGTCATTATATGGGGATTTTACTCCCTCCTCATTCATTACATGTGCTGATAGCACATTGTAATGAATGGTTTAAAACGAGAACAGCTTCGGGCCTTCGTTGAGACCCGATGCTGTCATGGCAACGGATCACGCTTCCGTGACGTGCTTTCCCGGCGTCAATGCGCAACGACGTCCTGCTCATGGAGAGGGCTCGCGGCTATGGGCTATGGAGTCACGGCGCACGCCTTGAGGGGTGGGGGTTAATAATATTCACTAGGAGCTGCTTACTAAAGTAACCAGCTCCTTGCCCTAACTCAAGTCAGCAGTGTTATACTCTATCTTATACGGACCCTCCTTAATACTGCAAAAATTTCCATCTCTGACAATTCAATGGTAACCCGCTTTCCTCTTAAATAGACAACTTTTTCGAAGCTTGTACTACAAAAGTCAGTTTTTGATTGCGGTTCCATCTGACCCGTTTTTAACACTGCTCCGTAATTATAGGTCCGTTTATTTATATTTTATTATTTTTACTTATTAGGGTAGTCAGCAGAAATCACAGAGGTACAGTAAACGTTTCCTGATGATGTATGGAGTAAACCAAGACACCACACCGGGCCCCCATTATTATTAAAATTCAAGTAAGAAATTGTGATCAGATTCTAAAGCAGTGATCACTGTGCTTGGTACTTGCCGTATAAAATACACCTGCATAATAAACATGTGTATTAGTAAACACTTCATACTTATTAACCCTATCTGAAAATGAAACTTTACTTTTTAATGAAAATCATTTAGTGGACACCTTCTCTGATAGGATTAGCAAGTTATTTAAGCACAGGGAACAAGTCTTTTGCTGTAGCTACTATTAGCACCAACACTACAGACCCAACACACACCACATCCATGCAACAACTAAAACAAGAAACCAGAAACAAGCTAAAAACAAGTAACTGAATTTAGTACTACCTACAATCCCAGAATCAACTCATATATCCACTCCATAAACATCAAATACCACATACTCTCACTAAATACTCACCGTGCAGTGTCTAAGCCTTATACGGCAGATTTTCTTACTAAACCTACACACACTGGGATCTTTATGCTTTTTACTATAACAGATATGATTATTACAATTCCTATTTTCGTCCTACCATTGAGATGATGCTTGTCAGTGAAGAATGTAACTCCCCACGTACCATTCTGCGTTGTTGAGCATGGTTTCTACATGTATGACTACTAGAGGGTGCAGGACTCTGTTGAGTTTTTCCAATTGAAGCTCAGAAGCAGCGATCACAGATCCTTGCCTGCAAAAAAAATGACAACAATCAAAGCAAACCAAAACACCAAATGCGATGGAATTGCGAAAAAGAAAAATGCAGATGCACATTTTCTTATGGGCTTTGTTTTACAGCATTTACTGTGCAGTCCAAATGACTCTCCTTTTTTCTTGTGTGCCGTGTGAAATGGGAGGCTCAAGCTTATAGTTTTTATCTCAATTATTCAAGTACATTAAAAACGTTACCATAATGCCTTTGTATCACCATATAACTTTTTCAAACGTTCACTTACAGATGTAATTTTTTTGGGTCATTGTTACTATTTGGGTAAATGTATGACCACTTTTATAAAGATTTTTTATGGATGTAAAAGGTGATAATGGGGCAATTGGGATATCATTATATTTAATATTGGGATCTCAGACCCAGGGTCCCTTATGTTTATGTGTCTTTGTTTATGTTGCATTGTAGGAGAAGTGGAGTGTCTGTCTCAATTGCTGCAGTTTTAACGCCACTATGCAAGTCAGACAACTGCTTGTATAGAGAAGCTCAGCTTGTCCCCTACAATACAATGTCCTAACATACAGTATGGAGAAAATGACCACAGGGATCAAGGCGGATGGGGAGCTTCAGCTTATCCATTTACATAACATGCGCAGAACCACGCAGTTTATGTTTTAAGGCGTGGACCTCTTACTGATGCTTCTAGATCATTCCTAGTTGTTTGACAGATCACTGGTTTAGTGAAGCTGCTCCCAATATCTTTATAACGCATTCATTTTGTTTTGGAGGACAAAACAATAAACATTTTTTTTCATAACTTAATTATCCATCTGATATAAGAAACTATGGATTCTCACATTCCAATGTGCGTCTACTGAAGATGAGGTGAATTAAGAACAGATCTGTCAGAAAATCACTTACTTACCTGAATTCTTTGACTGTAACGTTTTAAATTCTGATATTTTGGTTTGTAAACATTTGTCAGCTGAAATTAAAGATTAAATAAAAATGTTATATTCATAATGACCTCGGTACCAAGCTAATGTATCACTATCACAAACTATCAGAACCATTCAAAGTGTAATTTCTCTTCGTTTTCAACTTAGTTTAACCTTTGGGCTGACGATGCCACTTAATGGCGCACAACCTACTGATTCAGTGGAAATTTCTGACTATCTAGTATTTGTCCACAGTATTATTCTGCCTTTATACTTTGAGTGGACCACCCTCGGAAGTCTCAGGGAATATTGACAGGTCCAGATACTTGCAGTTCCCCACATTTATCCATAAAACTATTTTCTATTAGGTGTTAGTTTAAGAGATTATCTCTAAACATGCAGAACTATGCACCAGATCTTGTCTACCAAACATATATTCTCACTCAACCCAAGCACTATGTCTACTGAACGTGAGAAAAGGTAACCCAACCCCTCCATTTCCTCCCAAAGTCTGTGGAGTTTGGCTAGAAATCATCTAACATGTTTAACCAACTAAAAAAGCTCTAAGTACAGAATTTAACCCCCAACATCACCTATTGTAACTGGATTTAAAATAGGCTGTCTTGTGTCTCTGCCTTCATTCATGTGTAGGAAGGACTTGCTTCTGAGTTTTAGTGTATGGCAACAACTGCTACTGGGACATGAACCTAACTGCTTCTGGCACTTGTCGCTGTGTTTTACAGCACTGAACAATAATTGGTCCTATAAATTACATTAATAATTATTCCAAGCCATTCCTTCAACTTCTAATACATCTTTTTCACCAACTACAGTATCATCCAACATGTCAACTTCATTAGAGGCTTCAATTACCCCAAACACCACATTAGGCACATCAACGACAAATAACCTAAATATCTCACAGGTTACATCATCATCTATTAACTCTACTACACAAGCAATGCAAACGTCCAACACAACCACATTAGCTTCATCAACTCCAAGTACCTTAAATATCTCCCAGGTTACTTCATCATTTCATCAACTCCAAGTACCTTAAATATCTCCCAGGTTACTTCATCATCCAACATGTCAACTTCATTTGATGCTTCAATTACCCCCAACACCACATTAGGCACATCAACGACAAATAACCTAAATATCTCACAGGTTACATCATCATCTATTAACTCTACTACACAAGCAATGCAAACGTCCAACACAACCACATTCGTTTCATCAACTCCAAGTACCTTAAATATCTCCCAGGTTACTTCATCATAGGGGTTGTCCGAGAGCTATGAAAATTAACTAAAGGTGGCGGGAGGGAGCTGCTTAAAAAAATAAAGAACTACTTCCGGCGCCCTGTGGGTGCCCCGCGCTGCTGACGCTCCGGTCCGGGCGCCATGTAAACAGACATGGCCGCCGGAGCAGCGCTGGACTCTGCTGGCCGGGCAAGCCTATCCGTCCCTGTTGACAGCATTGTGAATGCGGGCCGGAAGGTTGTCGGGTCCGGCCGCAGGACACCGGAGGGCACCGGAAGGTAGGTAGTTCTTTATTTTTTAAGCAGCCCCCTCCAGACACCTTTAGTTAATTTTCATAACTCTCGGACAACACCTTTAAGTTTTTTTTTTTTATCATATTTCTTTAAATCACCTTGGAGGACATTTAGGAGGACTTGTTTGCATTTTTTTTCCATAAAACTCATTAGATAATCTGAATTACTTTGGGACCATCAGTAATCATGATTACTTTCTCCTTTATGCCACCTCCTTGTGCGGCCAATGGCAGAGTGGGCCAGCGAGGGCCGTTCTTTCCCTGCACCTGTGCACTCACTGCAGCCTACAAACTCTCAGAATTTGCAGGCTGATGTATCCCGCAGCATCAGAGCATTTATCATACACCAGTGCATGAGCGCTGGCATAGGATACATGTCCTCAATGTCACTATATGTGTTTAAGTACAGTATCCTGCAATTCTCACTATGACCACTAGGCTAATAATAGACTGACAGTTGCTGATGCTGTAATGTTTCAATACAGTAGTCTTACATAATAGTAGGATAAATAACACCACTATAGTAAACTTTCTACTCTGCACCTGCACGGGAAAACTCTCCATATAGCTCAATGTGCTGTTATCTATGGCCGTGCAGCTGATCCAAAACATATTATTATTAGAAGCTGTGATATTACTTAATGCTGTTACTAGAGCTCAGGCAAGTCCCCATAATCATGGACAGAAAAAAAAACATAACTACAACCAGGAAACAAAGTAGAAAAGAATGCATTGTATATAAGATGTGTATAAGATGTACATAAGCTAATTATCAAAACATTTCCTTTAGGAAGAAAATAATAACTGGAATGGCTCTAAGATGCACAAATTGTATTATTTTTGCTTTTGATGATAACTGTTAACATAAATATTTGTTTTGTTCCTTTTTTCAGCTAACAGACATTTACAAACCAAAATTTAAGAATTTTAAAAAAGTTAAAGTAGCAGCATTCAGGCAAGTGATTCTAAATTATTAACTATTTAATTGAATAAAATATCTGTGTTAGGTTGCAGCCCTTGAGAATTACATACCTTTGTGTGTGGTGTTAGTACAATGTCATGGCAAACGACCGCCGGCTCCCGATGTCACAGGGAGCGACAATCTTTATCACAATCTTTTTGAAGCCGGCAAAGCTAGCACAGATCGCGGGTGTTACCGGTAATTGTTTGCTGCATATGCAGCATAGACTTACCGGCTATGGAGAGGGCTCAGCCCGCTAGCCCTCTCCATTCACATGCAGCAGACACAGCCGTGACGGTAAGGGGTCAATGTTTTCCACTTATAATCTCTTACCGTAGAATGATGGGTTAAAATTTTGGGGAATAGACTTAAAAACCATTCCCAGAATTATGGGTATCAACTATAGCATCTCTAAAAACCATTGCCGATGTCTTTCCACTTTGGACCGATTTAGCAAGCTCTGCGCAGTGCTTTGTAATCTATGTGCGCTATATAAATAAATTATTATTATTATTAAAAATATGTTTGAACTTACCTGAATGCTCCAGACTGGAAAACTGCCACAAACTTTGCTTTTAAGGACACAGTCACACTTGCTGATGATCAATTAGTTTGATTTGTGAGTAGTTTGATTTACTATGAATGCAGTAGGAATTTATTACGTTTACCTTCTGCATTTTGTCCCAGTGTTAGTTAAAAAAAAAGTAATAACACAGTATAATTTGTCATGTTAAGATTTTAAGAACCAGATGCTTTACTTTAACACAGATTTAGTCCGAATAATGGTTGTATACATTTAAAAGTATCTGCCATAAAGAGTCATGTGAAGCAAAGATTTTAGATCCTGTACATGGACTTATGTATGATGACTGTATCTAATCCATCACATACTGTACAATAAATTGAGGTATTTAATGTTGGTAATTTGATTTGCAGGCAAGGATCTGTGATTGCTGTAAATGAGCTTGAATTTGATAATTCTATAAATCCTGCTCCCTCCACTGATGATACTGTACGGGCCATGTATGGCAGCACCGCAAATGGTACTTTTCTTAGTAGCCTACAGATTTCCCCTTCCAGCATCAAATCAAATGGTAAGACTTCTAAAGTGTCATGTGCTTTTGTGTAAAGGGGACTGGACAACTTCCACGTGTCACAAGATTTTAGCCAACAACCTTCCCTCAGTTGTTGAAGATGGGATGGAGATGGGTCTTACAGCATGACAATGACCCAAAACACACAGCTAGGGCAACTAAGTAATCACTCCTACTGGCCTAGCCAGTCTCCAGACCCGAACCCTATCAAAAATCTTTGAAGGGAGATGAAATTAAATGTTGCCAAGCTGCAGCCCTGAGGCCTATAAGATCTAGAGAAGATCTGTTTGGAGGACTGTAGCAAAATCCCTACTGCAGTGTGTACAAATTTGGTGAAGAAGAAATGTAAGAAATTTGTGGTCTCTGTAATTATAAACAAAGGCTTCTGCATCAAATATTAACTTCTGTGTTTTTATTGTATCAAATACTTATTTCATGCAATAAAGCGCTAATTAATTATTTAAAATTCATATAATGAGATTTTCTGAATTTTTGTTTAGATTCATTGTCTCACAGGTGTAGGTTACCTAAATTAATTCCCTACAGTATTCTCTGGGTTCATTAGAAAGACGATTACTTTGTGCTCAATTAATTTGCACAGAAAAAAATGTATATCCTTGCACTCCAAGGTTTCATGCCAGAATAGGGTAAATGGGTAAGAAGTGGATTCTTTATCTTAATATTTAAACACTGCAGCACATCAATGAGAAGAGGAAGAGAGGTAACTATGCCGCTGCTTTCTAATCTGAGCAATGCTCTTACCTGAAGTAGTAAAATTAAAAATCTTATTGTGGTACACACTTTGCAATCTAAAAAAAATATTGACTGTCTGTTTTTGTTTTACAGAATCAACCATAGGTAACTTAGCTCCTACCAATGTTTCAATTAGTTTTCTTATTAAGACACCATTTAATGAATCCACCAAAGACGTTCTACAAAGTCAAGCAAATGACTGGGTATGTTTAGATTCACTTTAGAACCTTAATAAGTAAAAGGGACTTTTACCACTTTTGAACACATTGTAATGCTAAATATCCAGCCTGATTTTAAAAAAGAGATTGGGAATGTCCCAGTTTTGACAGCATTAATGCAAATGTTATTTGAGTACATATGTTTTGCTTTAATTTAAATTTCAGTTTTACTTTTCAGGTCACTAAAACCTTAACATTGCTTCCAAACACTACAATAGCAGCCAATACAACTCTTACATTTAGGTAGGTGGAAAAGTGTTTCATGTGACTTTCATTTTATAAGAATTGGCTGTCGTAACATCTTTATAGATATTTTCCTTATATAAAGATTATTATTTATTATTCCTTCCTCCTTTCCCCTTTCTATTGTTGTCAATACGCCTCCGGATCAGTGGGGCTTTGTTGTATCTCTGTGATAAGGTTTCATTTTTGTTCTGCCTTACTTGTCTTACCATAACATATATGGTTTGCTTCACCTTCTCTGTTTATATGTCCCCAAGTCTTCCAGAGATATGAGACTTACTGAGTGACTTCCTGATACTGTACCTACATTTTTGTTGTTTTGTTGTCATGTTTCAAGACTTCCAATATTGTTAAGCTATTGTTTCCAGTTTTCATTGTACAGGGCCCTGCTCCTTACCATATATACCATTTAGGCCACGTTTACAGTCTTCTTTACAGTATTTTGCTTCATTATTTGTAAACCAAAACCAGAAATGTATCCTAAATACATGTTTATGTTTATGTTCCATTTCTGTTTTTAACACTAAAATACTGATGCCAAATACTGTAAAAGTAATGTAATGTAAAAGTCACCAAATTCTTTATAAATTTGTCTGATAATTTGGCCTATGATATTTCAACTTTTCTGACCATATGAAACTATACTTTGCAAATAACATGTTATGTTAGAAAGACTTGTCTTACAACATGAAAATCCATTATTATATGTATTTATATAATCATAATACAGGCAGTCCCCGGGTTACATACAGGATAGGGTCTGTAGGTTTGTTCTTAAGTTGAGTTTGTATGTAAGTCGGAACTGTATATTTTATCCTTGTAATCCCAGCCAGAACTTTTTTGGTCTCTGTGACAATTGGATTTTTAAAATGTTGGGTTGTCATAAGAATCAATATTGACACTAAAGCTTCATTACAGACACATGTGATAACTGTTATAGCTGATCATTGTAGCCTAGGACTAAAGTACAATAAATGGCCAATATCCAAAGGTCCGTTTGTAACTGGGGGTCGTATGTAAGTCGAGTGTTCTTAAGTAGGGGACCGCCTGTACTGTAAAGTAACACTAGGTGCACTGTAATATATATAAAGTACCATTTTCTTACAACCAAAATAATTACATATTCTAAAAACCAAGTTTTTATGTTTAATCTTTTCTTTTAAGAAATTTTGTCACTAACCATATTCAATGAAAAGTACAATATTAACTTGGGCCACAAAGTCAGACACTTGTCAATTCTGTAGAAGTTTTCTTAGGAGGACTCACCTCATTTACATCATCAGAAGGACCAGACTATATGGACTGCAATAGAACATAACATCTTAGCAAAATTACATCTACTAACGACTATAGATAATGTCACTTCTATCTACTTCCCTCTTCCAGAGGAAACTCTCCCATTTACGTCAGTGTGTAAGCTCCAGTCTATTGCTGTCTATCACCATGACGCTAATATAAAGTATATCACTTAATGCTGTTAACAGCGGCTTAAGCAAGATCTCAGCGCCCATCTTTGTAAAACCTGACAAAAGAATACAAAATCTATTATCAGAAAATTAGAACAAATTAGAAAAAAGTGATATGTTTTTCTGAAGGCAAAAAATGGTGATGTGATCCATTTAGCACTGCAAACTTCACAAACCTAAGCATGACTAATCCTTGTAGATTTCTCTGGAGGAACACGCAAACTTTCCCACCATTGAGAGGTGTGAACATTCTCTCTTATCAGCTCTGCGTAAAGGGCCTTTTGCCTTTTATAAAGTGTGTATTGTAAATGGTGTTTTATTTATCTTTCACATCCCTGTCTTATATCTAAGTTTTAGGGACGTTAATGGATGGAGTAATGCCACTGTAGTTGTACCCGTAAACTCTCCTTATTTATTTGATGCAAGTGCTGCTCTCCGTAACTTTATATCAACCAGAAAGAATGCTTCATTCACCATTGTTCCAAGCTCACTTTGGGTCCAAGGCAAGTCACAAAAAGATACACGCAGATATTGTTTTATTTAAATTGTATAAATATTCAAAATTTCAATTATACATCGTTATGATCTTCAGAAAAGCTTTATTAAAATCAACACTGCGTCAACATTGGGTGTATTTACATCTGCTGCAGAAGTATTCTAACTTAGAATTAACTCAACAGAAAAAGGAAACTCTAGACCTCTCCCACACAAGAAGGAAGTGCGACCCTCACAGATGCATAAATTGTAGCACCTGGACACCACTGCAAAATCCATACCAGGCCCAACAACTTTAATGGATCATTTATAGTACTCCTGTCACTAGATGAGCTAGATAAACCTTATGGACCCCTAAGCCTTATAAGCTCAAATGTAACTATATCCTGTAAAGCCCCATGAACCTTCCACCACAAACAGACACAATCTTGTTAGTGCTGCCCTGAAAAAGGAGGAAACTTAAGAATGAAGCTCTACTACCCTATACTTAATGTCACCTGTCAGTCCACAATTCATCATCTATTGGAGCTCCATATGAGTTCTAAAAGCAGCTTATGGTTACTTGCGTAACCAATGAAAAAATAACTGGAAAAAAACAGACGCAGAATGCTATTGGTGTTGGTTTGTTCTCATCGAGATGCACTGACTTCATATTATGATGTAATGTTGTAGTTTAATAAATCAATACAATGTCTTCTATGTAAGTCTCCATAAAATAAATAGACTGTTTCTTCCCTAGGAACGTCACTGACATTTAACACAATCAGTACCTCTCTAAGAATACTAAATATAGCTCAATCACCTGACCTATCAAAGAAATCCAGTACTGCCTTTCAACAAAACAGCATAGCAATTGAAAATTCTGTAAGTTTTCCTAATATCTTATAAGAAAAAAATGTGTTCATGTATTACATGGAATGAATTGTAAGATTATTGAGATGGTCAAATGTGTGACCCCCCAGCAATAAGACACTTATCAAGTATCATCAGTGTGGCAACCCCTTTAAAGGGAACCTGTCAATCAATTTTCACAAATACAGCTAGTGACAGCTTTCCATAGAGCCCTATTAACTAAATTTACCCTTCTTTTAGCTAAAAATAGTTTCCCTTACATCCCCATAAAATCATCTTTATGTTATACTAGCTATAGCCCCTGGCATTGACCAGAATAGTACATAACTGCTCTCGCAAAATAGAACAATAGAAGGTTAACAAAAAATATTTTATATCTATCCATGTCCCTCTCTTTATCTCTCCCTGTCTGTCTCTCTTATCCATATTATATCACACATAAGCTGTCTTATGCTCATTGCCTATAGGAAAGTTCAGCGCTCATATTGATGACCTGTGGCATAATAGAAGTTGAGTCATGATTGGTTGCTAACTGCCACAGCAGCCAGCAAATAATGGCTCTTGTATATGATGGTTAATAAGTGTATTTTGGAAAGCACAGGGTGAACAATTTTAACTCAATATGACAGCATGGGAGAAAACAAGAGTCATATCTTGAATAAAAGAGTCAAGTGTTCCAAATTACAATGGGAGAAATAGCTGTAATTAAAGTACAGTGCCTCACTGACAGCTAAGTTTAGGTGATATGGGTAGTACATTCAACCCTTTACCAGCAGTCATTGTTGGTTTGGTGGGTAAAATTCTGGTGACAGGTCTTCTTTAAACCATTAAATAAACATCAAATATCCCTAATTTTTGTGAAAGAAAACATGTGAGCTTTTTATGCCTTTGGACCTGATTGTATGATTCTCAAAATGATTCTTCTACTGTACTGTAGGATTCCTATGTTCAACTTCATATAAAAGTGTCAATTGCCCTTTTTTTTTTAGTTTAAAGACATATTTGGACAGCAGCTGGTAGAACCAGTAGTAACCAACCTCTCGTAAGTAGCTGTTTTTCCAGATATACTACATCTTTTACATTTTTTACATTTTAGTTATTATGTTCTGTTGCAATACTTATCAGCATATTACTATTCTATGCACATTTGTGAGGTATCTTTTTTTTGGTGGTATTTATCTAAACCTGAGCATGTGTCATACTATCTGTAATGAACCCCCCACTCTTGAGTTTAATAACCGGGTACACTTACACTAGAGAGTCCTTACATTTTAGATACAAGTCCCACCCACCTATGCAAGATGACGTCTGACTGACAAATGGGTTCTCCTGGATTCACTAATTTAAATCCAGTGGGTTTTTTTTGGTCCCCACCCCCTGACTGTGATGCAACTGAAAGTGGGAGGTCTGCATTACCCCTCCCTTCAGAAAGGTAGCCTCTGTGGATGATTTTTATTAAAACCCCATAACTTTTGATCAGAAGATGTTCAACCATTGGGTTATCTCACTACCTCTCACCCCATATCAAACCTGGGGTGGCGAGGTTAAAAATCAGGAGAGTTTCATGATTTGACTGGGTTCCTACCCAGTTAGGTTCCTGAAATGCAGGATATGAATGTACCAAAATCCCCCTAACCTTCTCCTGTAAATGAGGACTCATAATCATGAGTTTTGTCCAAGTTATGGGACAAATTTGATCTTCCTCTGTGTGTTTTAGGCGGGAAAGAAGCAAACAAGACTTTGCTCTTTGATCCCCTTGCTCAAGTCTAAAAGAGGTGTCAGTGCTCACACTACCTGTACAAACATGCTTTCCCCAAACCTTTGAAGAACAGGGAACCCAAGGGTTGTTAGGCACCAAATAAAGCAACCCTTCCTGGCCAGTCATTTCCAAAAATAGCTGCCTCAGTCCTATAACTAAATACATGGGCCAAGGCAGGATGGTTTGATCATGAATATATGGTGCATATATACTGTATGTATGTGAATTTATTATGTATAGATGTGTATACTGCATGTGTGTATACTGGGTGTATAAATGTAGTGAATCAATGGGGGTCATTTACTAAGGGCCCGATTCGCTTTTTCCCCACGCGTTACCCGAATATTTCCGATTTGCGCCGATTTCCCCTGAATTGCCCTGGGATTTTGGCGCATCGGCGCTGGCATGCACGCGACGGAAATCAGGGGGCGTGGCCGAACGAAAACCTGAAGGATTCGGAAAAACCGCCGCATTTAAAACAAAAAATCTGTCGCGGAGCTTGCACTTACCTTCACTCAGCCCGAGCCGGTGAACTCCAGCGCGTTCCGATGCTTTTCAGCGCAGCAGCGCCACCTGGTGGACGACGGAGGAACTACCTTAATAAATCCCGGCCGGACCCCAATCCAGCGCAGAGAACGCGCCACTGGATCGCGAATAGACCGGGTAAGTAAATCTGCCCCAATGTGTCTGAATGAACGTATAAATATGTGTATGTGCGTAACAGTGTATAAATGTGTGTAAGTGTACAAATATGTATATTTTCTTAGGGGGTCCCATGCAAAAGTTTGCTATGGGTCCAGGCTTCTTCTAGTTAAGCCCCTGGTGCTGTATATATGGCTGCCATTTTCTTGTTCACACTCCCTGCATAAGCTGCCAGCTGCTCTGACATTAACAATGATACCACTGAATGTAGAGTATTTTGGAGGAGAAGAACCCCCAGTCTTATCTGTTTCATGGGAATTTCATGGGGGGCAACTCTGACACAGAAAAAAAGATTTGTGTCCTTCTGTCCTTCTTTGACTTCATCTCTCATACATTTATTATCTACAGAAATGATTCTCTTGCTGTAATGGCCTCAGTTGACTTATATTTTGAAAATCAGACGATAACCAGCTCAGAGGTCACCAGAGTGATAGTAAATAATGAGGCGGTATTTAAAAAACGGAACATTATTCTGGATCTTTTATATCTGAATCCTGAAGGTAATGTACACAAGAACAATATGCACAAACATGAAGCGTCAAATATCTCCTAGTTTGTTCATAAAAATGAAAATTGTTGCAATGGTTATTTATAATAGTATCAATAATAAAAATAATAGTAATAGGATTGATTCCGATAGTTCAGTGAGATGATACTTTCCTTCTTTTGATTTAGATAAAATTCATATTCCAGAAACCGAATTGTAACTGGTCAAAAAGAAAAAAAAAGAAATTAGATAGATAATGGCTTAGGGCGAGAAAAGACTAGACATTCCAGGAGTTTGGAGATGAAGGGAAAATTAGAGACAGGTCAGTAGGTGTGTCAAGGGAAGGTTTCTTTTAGCAACAGTTATATAACAGCATCTTTCTAAAAGGATGGAAATACACCAAAAGAAAGACAGATGGCAAATATTTTGGTGAGGTACATAGTGACAAGGAGAGGGACTGGACAAGGTGAGTGAGGGTTAGGGTTTGTTGCAGGTAGGTAACTCCTATCCTGTAAACTATGACCCTCATTGTTCTATACTCCAATATACTGTAACCCCCTGTGCCCCCTTTTCTATTGAATTTCCACTTGAATTCTCACTCTTCTTGCTCCAACAGACCATCAAACCCCATGTCCACTTTTCTATATAATAGGACTCACTTATAGTCCCACTTGAAGAGGTCATTTCACCACCTCCATCAACCCAAACACTTTGTATGACTTTAAATTGGTGAAGGTGGTAAAAGGTCCTCTTTAAGATCTGTGTTCTTAATTCTATATGACTAGCTTAAATGCTATCCATTCTGTAGTGGTTATCTGATTAAGGATGAGAACTTTTTCCAAAAATGTTCCTGAGGAAGCCCCTTTGTCCCATAGACACAAGCCCTCAAGTGTCTAATGGCAAATACAGACTTGTCTATCATATAATTTACAAAGGAGGTAAACATATATATTTGGGGATTGTGAATTAATTGTTTAAGTCTAGTAACAATCCTTTGCTGCATTGGTAGGTGCTGAAATGTATGGACAGGCCATAAATGGCAGATGTGTTGTAGAAATGTCCCAAGCAGAACTTTTTGGGCATGTCCTAGTTTTCAACTATGCCCCAATCTGTATCCCAAAATGAGCCAATAAGAATTACAAGTCTTCCCACATTAAATAATCCTTGCACAGTTCTTATGTCAGAAAATGTTATTAGTCTTGGAAAGGAGAAATGTAAAAAACACTAAAATAAAATACAAAGAACTATATAAATGTGGTATTGTTGTAGTACCCAGAGAATACATGTATTATGTTACATTTGCCACAGCATAACAATGTAAAACAATGACCCCCCCTCAAAAAAATGGAAAAATTTGTACCCCAAAATGTTGAGGATAAAAAAAATTTGTCCCACAAAACCCTATTCAGTTGCATATATAAAAATGGTTACATCTCCTAGTATGTTCCAATAGAGAATAAATACTTTACATGTTTACTCTACTTAAAAATCTTGAATGGAATCTTTGAAGGGAAGCGGTCATCAAGGACCTCATTTTCACTAAAGACAGGTTACAGGAGCCCATTACACCTCTAGTGCAAATATGTCTTTCTGCTTTCCCTAAGCATTTACATTACAATATAGATGAAGCATTTACATTACAATATAGATCCTCTGTATAGCCCCAGGGGTTGGTCTTTGGTTTGGATGCATTTCAAAAACAAGATGTGACTTGTCAGTGCTGCAGACTGATCAGCTCTCAGCTCCGACCTTTGTGCTCCTGTACAGCTCCTCCCTGCTGCTCCATCAGAGAGCTCACCGCCTGGTGAGCTGACATCTGTGGGAGAGGGAGAAGCTGTACAGGTGCACAAAGGTGGGGGCTGATAGCCGAGCAGTCTGCAACACAGACAAGTCACATGTTTTTTGATATGCATCCAAATTAAAGCCCATCACCTAGGACTACACAGATGATTCTGTAAGGATGCAAGGTAAGTTATAACACACAATTATATTGTAGTGAAAATGCTTAAAGGGGTATTCCGGGAATATGAACGTCTGACACAAAAACCCATGATGATATAAATAAATGAATACAACAATACTCAATGTCATTAGTCACAAAACGGAGCTTACATAATTTGATTTTATGATTTACAAAATGTATAGCCTCTCTAAAGTAGGTGGAGTTATCACTAAGATGGCCGCCACTGGAAACTACAGGTTCCATGATCCTTTAGTTCTCAGTAACGCCTCCTACCACTTATGCTCTTCTCCCAGTGATGATCTAACAGACTCTCCTGCTCTGTTACCATAGTAATGATGTGTTACTGCCATCACCAAAACACTGGCCATACTGGATGCACTGCAACCAACCGACTACGGCCAAACGTAGTGCTGATCACATGACCTGCCCAGGCAGGTACAGGACATGTGATGTGGACATGTGACCAGCAGCCATCTTCTGTTCTGCAACGGACCACGCGGAGGAAATTAACGGACTGATTAAAGGGCCGGTAGCATTTTAATTCTTCATTACAGTCTATGTCACCAGCATTTTCTGCTAAGGGGAGCAAAATTTTAAATAACAACTAATTACACATTAGCTTATATTTTGAGTGCACACTTGTATATGAATTATGCTGATTCCTGGAATACCCCTTTAAAGAAAGCACAAAGAGATATTTGCAATACATCTGTAATGGAATTTTGCAACCTGCTTTAGTGAAAATTAGGTCCCTGGTGACATCCTTTAAAAATCACCAAATGGATGTCATAAAGATCATTTTTATTTTAACCAACCTGTGTAAAGAGTTCAGGAGTGATATAACTTACAGAGACAACTACTTACTTACTTATTTTTTTCCTTTTTCAGTGGCTGTTTTACTGAATTTCATATTTATACAGGACTACACACTAAATCTGTCTATTAGCTCATCATCTGAGGCCACGGATCTCAACAAAACAATTGTGGACTTGGTATGTGAAAATATATTTAATAAAACAAAAAAATATACTAAACCATGTTTATCTTTAAGTTAAATAGAAATGAAGGGGAGGGCACTGCTCCGGTTGTGAACTCCCGTATAGGCTATTTAGCCTGAGGGTGGAGAAAGATTTCTGGGGCGAATGACCAAATAAATAGGCTGTGGTGCTCTACCTCTCAAAGTCCATAAGAAGGCAACATTCGATTTGAAGAGAGAAAAGGAAGCTGGCACTCACCATGTAAAATTTCCAACAGCGTTAAAAACATGATGCAGGGGAGAGGAAAACATGCAGGAGCCCACTTGAGACGAAGGCACGTTTCGCGCTAACTGAGCGCTTAGTCCTGCCGTTTTTAACGCTGTTGGAATAAAGTCTGAAAATTTTACATGGTGAGTGCCAGCTTCTGTTTCTCTCTTCAAATCGCATGTTTATCTTCAATTTAATTATTAAAGTAAATTCTGTACAGCTAAACATATGCTTTTATGAGTTTTTTATATGCACTACCAGTTGCACAGAATACCATAGTTTGTATACCATAAACTAAGTATATTTTTCCATTATTCTGCAAATATTTGTACTTCATTTGTCTCAGTTTAAACTAATTATTATTTATGAAATGTATTTTTATTTATAATGAATCCATCTACATTCTTCACTAATAGAAAATATCACATTGCTAATGGGTACAATAATAATTTAATGTGACTACACTGGTAAGAGACACCAACTGAGTTATTATGTTCACTATACTTATTTTCAGCTCACACCAGAACTAAGGAAGTTCTATGGCAACAGTTTACAAGATTCCCCATCTACGTCCTTCAGGTATGACCTTCCATTTAAATTATTGCAAAACCCAACAAAATTTCCATTCAAAAACAATTAACCCTTAAATCACCTAGGTCACAACTTTTTCAGAGAATTTGGGTAATAGGCAGAGCCTAATATATTTATTAATAATAGCCATTTATATAGAGTCATCATTTACCTGCTCGAAAGAGCTTACATTCTAAGAGGATGAGCATTTATATTCCTATCTCTGGTCGTTCTGGTTTTAAATTTGATTTATGAAAATGGCAGAAAAAGAAGAACAATATTAGCAAAATAAATTTAAGAAATATCACATCATAAACAATAGGAGCAATCAATCAACTACCAGATATTTTGGGGGGTTTATCAATACGTCATCTGGTTTCTTCTTCTTTTGAATGTGAATGTATGGCCGCACCTAAACTCTCAGACCAAAGTATTAAGCCACAATTCTGACAAGTTTCTAAGCAGGAATCTGTGTACAATTTACCTAGAAGAATTGACTGCATATGTGAAAGGCTGCTAAGTATTAGGGTATGTTGACTAATCAAGATGCCAGTGATTTATCATGGCCTGCTTATCTTCTCTTTCACTACCTTCAATAAAGTCTGGTATGGAGTAGGACAAGACCAGTGAGATTCCATTCTGGAATGCAGGCAAGGTTACACATGATGCTAGTTCGTAAAGCAAATAGTTCATGTGTCTACTCTCGTACAACAGAAAATAAGATTTTACTATTGATTGAATGATTATTTACACAACCTTTATATATCATTTTTCTTGATGGGTCTGTTTTCAATTATGAACCATATTTGTACCTGTAAGACATAAAGATTATTGTTAAAGGGGTTAGCCACCAATGAAAAAAGGACTTACCAGGGTACAAGATGAACCTAGAAACATAAGTTATGAGACCATGTCACTAATCTATTACTAGATGACAACAAAGTTCTATTTCAAAACTATGCAACGTGAGGAAAAGATTTACATTGAAAATATAGGGCATTGGCGGCAAACCTTTTAGACACCGAGTGCCCAAACTACAACCAAAACCGACATATTTTTCGCAAAGTGCCGATGCAACAATTTAAGCAGTAACTTATTACTCCCTGCTCTGTCATAGGTTTAAATTGTATAGGCACCCGAGGACACCAATACAGTAGAAAGAAGGAGAAGAAGTTTGGATCATTATTGTAGCTTCCTACTAGGGTCCTGGGCTGCCTGTGACTGCAAGAGGCCTTGAGTCCTGTCTGGCGAACCCTGCCCTGGGGTGATGGCAAGGGTGCCCATATAGAGGGCTCTGAGTGCCCCCTCTGGCACCCGTGCCATAGGTTCGCCACCACTGATATAGAGTAATGGCTGGGGCTAAATGCAGGTGTAATATACAAATGTTTAAAGGGGTTGTCCACTTTCAGCAAATAACTGTTATGTTTTGTTTTAGGAAAAGTTAAACAATTTTCCAATATACATTTTGTATCTATTCCTCATGGTTTTCCAGATCTCTACTTGCTGTCCTGGTATAGAAAATTTTATTATTTACTTCCACTGGATAGAAATCTGTGCATGATCATGTGATGGACACGCAGGTGCACAAGCCGTTATTATCACAGAGGAATAATCATAGCTGTGTGGCATAAATGCATCAGGCACCTGCTTGTCTATCACATGACCATGGACAGATTTCTATTCAATGGAAGTAAAACAGAAGCTTTCTATAGAATGACAGCAAGCAGAGATCTAGTAAACTGTGAAGAATTGATACAGAAAGTATATTGGAAAATTGTATAATTTTTCCTTACACAAACAATATCAATTATTTTAAGTGGACAACCTCTTTAACACCAGACTCTCTGCTTTCAGGGGGAGAAGACCATCTTGTCAGACAACATGAAAAAATATAGAATATGATAATAATAATATCAATATCAACCTTTTTGTATCTTAAAGCAATTTAATTTACATTTTAACAGCTTTATAGTCTTGTAACCTAGGATTTTAAATACACATTTAGATATATAGACATTTACAGACCCTTTACCACTCCATATAAACAAATATGTTATGATAAGTACATACATTCAGATAGTAGAACACCAGATCCAAGATCATACAGTAAATACAGCACCAAATCCAAGTTCGGATATAAACACCAGAATTTAGCTCAGTACATAAAAATAGAACCATGGGTAATACTAGCACCTACTGTTAACCATGTGTGGGTGCATGAAGAGGGCTCAGGGGCTGAGCCCTCTCCATAGCCGGTAAGTCTTTGCTGTATATTGCAGCAAAGACTTACTGGTAACACCCGCAATCAGTGCTAGCATCGCCTCGGGTCTTCCGGATCTCGTTCCAGGTCTTGTTTTAACCCATTCATTACAATGTGTGATTTGCACATTTTAATGAATGAAGCCCAGAGTCATAGTGCTTGCCACCAGAAGCAATCATCAAAGTGCCTGACCTCAGTATCCATTTATCACAATGTACAATGGCTACATCCAGCTGCTAATAGTCACAGTACCTCACCTATTGTGGCCAATAGTCAGAGTGCTTGCCACTAGTAGCTTAACTTCATAATCTCTGCCCTAGTAGCCAATAGTCACAGTGCAGTCCCCCCATATCAGTGGTTGGCGGAGTGTGCATACTGTGAGAATTGCACAGCCCCCTTGATATGCCAGAAGAATGCAAGACCCAGGACGTCACAGGTCCCAGCCCTGTATGCATATAAAGATATAGAAGATGGCACTCGATTTAATTACATAATCAATGCTTTTATTCTTGTACAAATCCATTTTAATACATGACGTTTCGGTCAGAATGACCTTCCTCAGATGTGGATTGTATTTAAAAGCGCTCCTGGGGGGGTATCCGCTGCTCTGGACCTTGGCTGCGTGTTAGCCGCTTTCTGGTCTCAATATGCTATAAGTGTACTAACCCTGGAAATGTTTCTTTAACAAATACATATACAAATGTGGAATGCCACACGCAGATATATGAAACTGGCTGTGCCAGTTTTCTGTCTAACTTTGAGCTGGAAAGAATGTGTAATCTGCTTGCACTTGTGTTTATAAAGTTTCAGTTTTATGCTGAGCAGTGCCCGACACTTTAGAAAAATGTGCACCAAAAGGGTCGGAGTGCTTAGTCGGAGTTGTGACACATTTATTACAGCAACTCGACAGAATTGTGTGGCATGCTGTGTATGAAAGGTGCACCAAAAAAAAAGGTGCACATTTCTCGGGCAGTGCTGGGTGCATTAGTATTCAATTATCTGGCGCACCCTGCACATTTGTGAGACGAATTGCAATGAGACAGTTTGCCTCCCTTTTTATATTTCTGGGCCATGCAATTATTTCAACAATAGGCATAAGAAATTAACCTCAAATGTTATTCAGCCAAGTTCATATGCATCCCATTTATCATGTTTTGATGGTAAGCACTGTAGCTCCTTTGCTTTTCAAGGATTTTTATGTTATTATGTCAAATCTGTCAAAGGTTAAGGTACAATTACACAGACAAAAAGAATAACCGACTAATCTGCAAAGCTACCCAGCAAGTATGTACTATTCAAGGAAATTTCTTCATGAATTAGTTCATCTATGCCCTGGTGCTTTAAATTAGTATATACATTTAACCTCTTCATAATACAAATAGCTGATCCTTTCCAACTAGGGCCATTGAGAAGGTCACATCAAGTAGGTTACTATTAGAGATGAGCGAGTATACTCATCTGAGCTTGATGCTCGTTCGAGTATTAGTGTACTCGAAACGGCTCGTTGCTCGGACGAGTATCTCGCCTGCTCGAGAAGGAGCATTTACTTAACGAAACACAGTGAAGAACAGTGAAGAATACAATTAAAACAGTAAACACAGTGATCCCCAGTGACACACACGACTCAATTTAAGTTTTGAAGATTTATTTCACCATGAAAGATACCCAGTGTTTATGACCCTTGCTACCCACTTATATTTCAGAAGAAAAGAGCGCCGACTGCGTGGCCCAGGCGGGAGAGGGGGATGGCGCGAACACGGATTAGCGGATGTTTGCTGCGCAGATGGCATGTCAGGAACGGTGGCATGCATGGGGCGACGCGTATTAACGCGGGCTGTGACAGGCGCACACTGTAGGGCGGTGTGGGGGTGTTGCTATTGCAGGCGTCACCTCCCCTATGTGAGTGCAGGAGCAGTGGGACTTTGTTTTCTTCAGTTTTTTTCTTTTTCTTCCCTGGTAGCGGTTTGCTATTGGTAGGAGCGGCGCAGGTGGTAGGAGTGGCTGTGAGGGTCCTCCGGCCTATGCGAAACTATACATCATTGCATCGCGTGTCTGTGACCAATCATTGTTCTCACATACTATCTGTGCCGATTTATATAGATATTTCGTGTCACGCGTGTTTCAGGCATATGTACGTAGAGATTGTTTAGGCATAGCAGAACCGCCACACACTAGGTGTTCACACACTTTAGGGTATCTTATTTTGAGATGAAAACATCTGCTACATTTTGCATTAGTGTTGCTTGTGTTGGGTCAGATGTTCTTGGTATATTAGTTGTTCTGTTTCACCAGTGTGTAAGATACGGTTATCCGAGTCTACCTTTGATAGCGGGTGTGAGGTGGACTTCTAATTTGGTGTTACACGTTAGCATCCAATGAGTCACCTCGGGTCCATCGGGAGTAAAGCTCGACACCTCGAGTAGTAGCAATGCCTTACTACTTGAGCAGGTTAGAACCAACTTGTCGTAGCATAGCAATTATTACTCGTGCTCGACTAAGGTATTATTCAGCTCACGGATGTAATAGCCTTAGAGGCAGGGGCTCGCATAGCTGTCATGACCCAGATCTATGGTCGAGTGTTATCATGATTCTTGACGCAAATTACTGATAGAGACACCAAACTGTTCCACCCATATACTAATTTGTAACTTATATTTAGCTGATCAACTGTTTCTTTGTCATGTTTTAGTGTTGTAGCAAATCTGGTGGACCGGCTGCTGCATTATCAGATACCGACTGCCTAACTAACCAATACCAATGTGGTATCCCTTTTTTTTATGTTTTTCATGAGCTACTCGTATCTTAGCAATGTCTACAAGAAAATAGACAGTACTACTCAATCAAGTACCCGATGTAGAAACTACATTGAGTCCTGTTAGACAGAAGTGCAAAGCCTTAAACTTTTAACTAGTACTACTCATCTCACCTTGTGTCCATGTCTTATCAATTTGTTACTATAGGAATGAGCTCAGTAGAGTTTGTTGTGCACAATAATGACACAGATACTCGAGACGATGTCATACATTTGGATAAAGTTACTCCTTGACAGGACATCTTGTGTATGGTTGATGCACCCACTTGTGATGCTCCGTTACACTCTATAAATCACTCTCCTCCCTTGCCCTAGTAGCCCAATAGTGTACAGTGATTGTCCCCCCCTGAAGTGCTTGCACACAGTAGCCAGAAGTAATAATGCATTCCCCAAAAGCCATTAGTTATAGTGCTTGCCCAAATTAGCCAAGTCACAATGCTATCTGTCAGTAGCCACATGCCTGCCCAGTGCCCCCCCCCCCCCCAGTAGTTCATTCTGCTGGCTCCCCAAGTAGCCAGGATAAAAAAAATAAAATGCCTTAGGCCCGTCCACACTTGCAAGTGTGATGCGATGAACTCGATCACACTCGCAACGCAAGTGAAGCGCAACGCCCGGCCCGAACGCTGCACCGCGGGAGGTGACTGACAATGTGAGTTCACTCCCGGTGTGCAGCGTTCGGGCCGTGCGTTCCCGGAAGCTTGCATTGCGAGTGTGATGCGAGTTCATGGGCATCACACTTGCAAAGTGTTGGGAACGGGCCTCCTTATCCTTTTGCATCCTCCTCTCCTGGCGTCTTGTTGCAGAAGATGAGGCACATGATGACATCACTCGTCATTCTGCATCGGATCGTATCTAGCAATAGGCCTTGCATTTCACTTTATGTGGCACCGTATCCCCGCCGTGACGTTATTGACGTCTACGGGGATGTACATGCGGCTGCAAATTTGCGCATGTGCTCACATTACATCCCCTATTTTGCTTACGCTACATCTCCTATTGTCCTATAAGATTTGTTCTAAGGTGACTAAATGTACAACAATTATATCACTGCTAAATAAAATTCACACTATACCTATCAGCTGACATTAATAAAGGTTAATTTTTAGACCAATGGGTTTCAGTGAGGTCCTCACGAACTTTTTTTGTAAATAATATGTAAATATATATGGACCTAGTCATAAACTATATCCACTATCGTTATTCGTTATAATCTGTTTCATTCCATTCCAAAAACTTCTTACTAATGTGTTATTTTTGTTATTTGATTGGTCTCAAGAGTTAAAGCTGTAATCCTAGCTAGGATAGTAACCTCAGGCTAGTATACATTATTTTATTCATAATGGTACTCTTTTTTTGGGGTTATATCATGATACAAATGATGAAATAGTTTCCAATTATTGTTATTATGTCGTCATAGAATTTCAATTTCATTGAATATCACCCAGTCATTGATTAGGTATAATAGAAATAGTGTTTATATGTCTCAATGGGATAGTCAAGGGCTCAAGCTAATGAGCTTAAAAAAGGAGTCAATACACGGTTGCCACCTACCTTAGTTTGCACTGTTATAAGTGGGTACAAAATGGTAGAAAATAGTGTGAATAATTGCAATATCTTGTATAAAGTGAGTTTCACAAAGTGATGCAACTTGGTGTAAATACAATGCTAAAGTAACCCAATATTGACATGAGATGTCAGTAACAACCCATAGAATCCACACTGGCAAAAAAAAATGAAACCACAGATGTCCATGGCAGACTTATTTTTTACTTTTAAGCTGAAACATACTTCTTCTATATTGGGTCAAAGGACATCTACCACCAGGATGAAAGACTTTATGCAAATGAGCCTGAGGGGCCCTTTTGCATACAGTCTTTTATACTGGTTGTAGATGCCTTTTAAATAACACTACTAGAGGATAAGTATCAGGTGCACAGTAGTTTTGCTGCCCTGCTCTTTCCCCTTCACTAATTTAAAGGGGTGTGACAGACAGAATACAAGATCACAGCAACTAAAACTCCAGCAAAACGGATGTTAAAAATTCCACTAATGATACATTTCCCCAAATGACAAAGTGTTATCAAAATAAAAACCTGAACACATATCATTCATAACCAAATGCTGCTAAAATTGCCAAAACGTCAATGACACAATTCATTGGGATTGGCTGTAAAATGTCTAAATTATGATATTTATTGATGTTTCTAGACATTAAACAATCTTTTGACGTATTTACGATAAAGCCAAGATTCACCAATCAAGTGTTTAGTACAGAGTTGAAAGACAGAAAGAATCAAAAGTTCATCAATCTGGAGAAGAATATTACAAATGGGGTGAGATAACAGATTTATTGTTTATTTTTATATGATCCTGTTATAACTGTACAACTCAACAAAAAGAATGGCACTTAAAGAGCAAGTGCTAATACCTTTAGCAATCATTTGCTATCAGTGAGACCCTGAAGGGGCAGGCAGTCGTGTAAAAACACACAGTAAAGTATTTAGTATAATCACCTCAATAGAAATCTGTTTCCACCATGGGTCCTATGTATTTATTCTATGGAATTGTTCATGTCAAGTAATTCTGTATTTTAATGAATATCACATGACAGACACAACGGCGGTCATTTATCTTAGGTCTTTTTTTACCATTATATTTGCACCAAAATTAGTGACTTTTTTACTGGCCTATCTATATAAGTTGAGTAAGAGTGTTGCGCCTAATATATCTTTAAATTCCAGATGTGGGCATATAAAAAAGTCACAATTTTGGCACAAATAAATGCCTGTCCCAAGCAGGTGTAGGCAAAAGTTTAGAAGGGTTTTGCAGAAGAATTTGTGACTTTTGTGCAACTTATTTTAAAAAAGGGGCAAAAAAACAACAGGCATGTGATATATCAGGCATGTGTGTCTGCACAGGGGCGTGACTACAATGGTAGCAGGCACAGCAGCCGCTATGGGGCCCGCAGTATCAGGGGGCCCTGTCAGCTGACCTGACACTAAAGAATGGAGGATGTTCACCATTATATAAATATTATGCTGCATGTTGTACAGTATGATATTTATATAACATATATTTGTGTATATGCTGTTTCTGTCTATGGTCAGTGTATGGTATTTTATATGTGTGTATGTGGTGTGTACATTCTCTATATGTGTGTAAGAGTGTATGTATGTATATAGGTATATAAATGTGTGTGTGTATATGAGTGTAATATGTATATTTTTAAGCAGGAAGGGGGGCCCATTCAGAAATCTGCTATGGGGCCCTGCCTCTCCTAGTTACGCCCCTGTGTCTGCATATGTCTGTTGCATCTCTAAAATACATGAAACTAGTCCAAAACGCACAAATGTATTGACTAAATGTAAATGGCGCTCATTGTTTCATAACAGTTAGCTTATAGATGAATTACACAGAAATGACCCAAAGGCTATTCTACTATATGGATAGAGATCAACAGTCCTGATGTAAGAATAAATACCAATAGGATAACCCAATTACACAATGAATAGTCCCTATACTAAACAACACCAATATGTGCATGCAGGATCAAAAATATCAAAAATATGTAAAAATAGTATGTGAGCAAAATTTTAAACGTTTTTATAAAATAAGGATAAAAGAGAGAGGCTACATATGGGAGACAGTTGAAAAAACACCTGGCTTCTGCACAGTTTTAAGCCATACATTTTCTGCACTATGGGTCAGAGTATAACATATGCATTGGAAAGGTAGAATTCTTCACCCTGAATCTGAAGCAAAAATGAACATTTTTGTAAAACCCAGCTGAATCTACCACCTCCTTTAAGCGTTATAATCTGCATTCGGCATGTTGTAGAGAAATGCACTAAGATTATCATCATACTGAATTTTTTTCAGTCCATGTTTCATGATATTCCCAGTTCAATCTGTATGCTAATGAGGCAGCTGGATTCTGGTGAAGGGAGTAATGGTCCAGGCAGGGATAGCAGTGCTCTGGTTCCTACATGACATTGATACACCAAATGCCTCATTAGCATATGGATTCATAAAGCAATGAAACACAAGGCAGAAATAATAAAAGGTATTGGTTTAATTCATAATTCATTTCTCTACAACATATTGCAGAAAGGATATAATGCTTAGGGAGGTGGTAGATTTCCTTTTGGTAGAAATTGTAAATTTATTTTTTAACCCTTATTCTTCTTCTTCCAGCTCAATGATATTTTAAGAAATTTGAAGGTGAAACAGATAGTTGTGCTTTCATTTCAGTAAGTATATGTCAAAGCAAAATATATTGTTTACTTGATATATAGCTGTATAATATCTGTTAACTATTTTTGTTCAGAGTAGAATGTAAATAACGGTGTACTCGAGTATAAGCCAGCCCGAGTATAAGCCGAGACCCCTAATTTTACCACCAAAAACTGGTAAAAACTATTGACTTGAGTATAAGCCGAGGGTGGGAAATGCATTGGTCACAGACCCCCAGCCCCAGTATATAGCCAGCCAGCCCCCTATAGTATACAGCCAGCCCCCAGTAGTATACAGCTTGCCCCCAGTAGTATACAGCTGCCCTTAGTAGTATACAGCCTGCCCCCAGTTAGTAGACCAGCCTGCCCCCCACCAGTATATCAGCTTGCCCCCAGTATTATACAGTTTGCCCCCATAGTATACCATTTGGCCGCCCCCAGTGGCATAAGCCAGCCCCCTGTGGTAAAAGCCTGCCCCAGTAGTATTACAGGCTTTGCAATCAGCATTAAAAAAAAACAATTATATACTACCTCGGGGCCCCGAGTGCAGAGCTGACTACCCCGATGTCCGCGACGCTTGGTCTTCAGGCTTCCGAGTCCATTTCTTTCGTCTGCGGGGCGCCGCCATGTCTTCCCCCGGGCGCACGTCTTACTAGGTGCCGGCCGTGGAGAGAGCAATGCGGCGCCGCCAGAAGAAAGAAGACGGGCCGCGGAGTCCTGAACGGCGGGACATCTGGGAGCGCTGCACATCGGGGCACGGAGAGGTGAGTATATAAGTTTATTATGTTTTGTAAGTATTTTTTACTCTTGCGCGTGTATAAGCGCGGGGACGTTTTTCAGCACATTTTGTGCTGAAAATTGGTTATACACGAGTATATACGGTAATCCTCCCATGAATTCCATTCCCTTTAGGTCTTAGTCATGGCAGAGTTATCCAATATCCTAACCATAATTGTCGTTAATTTGCATATATAAATGTCACCCAAAGTTTTGATCAAGTTGCATTGAAATCATGGTTGGTTAACCAATCTGTCCTATTTAGAGTAAAAGGCAATCATACTTTCTTTTGCCATATGTCATATGTTTCAGATTATCAAAAAATAACAATTCTATTATTTTAATTTCTTCTATTTTACAGAGAGGGATCAGTGGTCGGCTTAGTAGAAACCACTTTTGCTTCTTCAATCACATCGTATGAAGCAGTGACTCAAGAGATTGTGAACAATCAAAATAAGCTTAGCAGCCAGAATCTCATTTTGGACCCTCAGTCTCTTTGTGAGTGACTTATATTGGTAGTCAACTTTAATTTCAGATGTATAATATGTATTCACATAAAACACCATAGCCAATGGAACACTTTGTATCCACATCCTATTGGTGAAGAATACCCTCTGAAGAGCCTGAGTTCTTTATGTTACCCCATTTATTGCATTATTTTTGTGTTGCAAAAATTATCTGGAAAATGTTTAAGAGTGAAGACACACTGATAGTTTCTGAAGCAGAATGTCTGCTCTAGTACAAGTTGACACATAATATAACATAAAGCAATGACATGTTATGTGTTTGTCTGTGGGTCCCAAGCCTCTTGCTTTGAAAACTGCAATGAGTGCAATGCATCTTTCTCTTACTCCACAAAAGAACGATAAAAATGATGGCACTGCAATTGAGTTTTTAAAACCAGACTAGACTTAAAGTGCATCTCTGATTTTTTTTTTTCTATTTTTTTCCCTTGATACTTAATATAAAGAGCTCTATGTCATTTAGACAACTTACTCATAAGTACCTATTCCATCAGTTCTGTACCCATACTCGTAACGTTAGCCTATTCCGTTAAGTCTCCCCTGGCTCTGGCTGATTATCGTGACATAAGCTATCAGATCTGGCTCCACAGAGGGGATGGACTGCTGCTCCCTGCTTACTCTGGAGGTGGGAGAGGGAGGTCTTGGGATGCTCTCTGTGTGTAGCTAGCAGGAGAGCTTGGTCTGTGCAGAACTTGGTGAGCGAATCTCGCACATATGATAGTGATGTAGAAAGTCTCCCTAGTTCCCTCCTTCCCAGTCTGTGCTTTTGCAGAATTTTCTTAGTCTCTCTGCATCTTTAGCAGTGTCTGAGACTCCCCTGATGCTGCCCCATCTTCTGCTCTCCAGACACTATTAAGGCAGGCAGGAACCGTTGTTAAAGGGGTTGTCGAGTCGTTAAAAAAGCTAAAAGTGGCCGGGACAGGGCTGCTTAAAAAAAATAAAGATGTACTTACCTCCCGGTGCCCTCCCGTATCCAGGCTGCTGTCGCTCCTGTCCGGGCGCCATGTAAACAAAACATGGCGCCGGAGCAGCGCGGATTCAGCTTTCCGGCAGGACGCTGGCCGGGCACGCAATCCGTCCTATACACACATTGTGTATGGGGGCGGAAGGTTGTCGGGTCTGGCGGGAACTGATTCCAGCGCCGCTACGGCGGCCATGTTTGTTTTACATGGACGCCGGACCGGGCGACAGCCAGCGCTGGAATACGGGGAGGGGCAACGGGAGGTTAAGTACTCTTTATTTTTTTTAAAGCAGCCCTGTCCCGGGCCACTTTTGCTGTTTTTAAAGAACTCGGACAACCCCTTTAACCGTATGTGCACACACAGAACAGACAATAAACTTCATGTCACATCAATATCAATAGTAAAATAATACCAGCTTACCACTCCTTGAGCAAATCCTCAAATACGTAGAAATACAAATACAACCCACTGAAGTTATTCATATGGCAACAGAAAAAATGTTTTTCAAAAATACAATAGGTTGTTTGAAGAATTTGTCTCTGGTTTTGGATGAGGTTAAATTTGTAGGAGGCCAAATTACATGTGTTTAATCAGAAATGTTGTGAACTATGAACCAGGCTTACACTTATGTTTGGGATCCACTTTATTGGGGTGTGCTCAAGAGACATGCAAATAAAGAGCCAATACCCCCATTATGTCCAAGCCATTTTAGACCTTTAGGACAAGCCTGATTTAAATGTGCCGCCTGATAGGAGGTTGATAACTTTGTGCCCGCTTTAACAAATGGTAATTCAAAGTAATAGAAACATTTTGATGATATCTTTTGTTTTTAGTCATGAAAAAAATTGAAATTTGGCAAAAACTTCTAAAAATTATTCATTTTCAAAGTTCAACATTTTCTGCTTTTCAGGCAGATAGTCATAGCGACCAAGTAGCTTTATAACTAACATTTCCCAAACGTCTGCTTTATATCGGCACAGGGTTTTATGCATCCTCTCCCTTTTCTAAGTTGTTAGGAGGTTCAGAATTTTGGGTTCAATTTTTGTCATTTTTATGAAAATCACCAAAACCCTTATTTAGAGGCACCTGTTCAGGTTTAAGTGACTTTAAGAGGCCTAAATAACAGTAAAACCCCATAAATCACGCCATTTTAGAAGCTACACCCTTCAATGTGTAAAAAATTAACTTTAAGAAGTGTGTTAACCCTTTAGATGCTACACAAGGGTTAAAACACAATGGAGGTGTAATTTTATAAGCTGTAATTTTTTTTAGACAATATATTAATTTTGGCCAAAAATTAAACCATTACAAAGTATTAAATGACGAAAAACTCCACAAAGTTTGATACCCAATTTTTCCCGAGTATGAGGATGCCCCATATGTGTTGGTAAACCGCTGTTTGGTCGCACGACTGGGGATAGAACGGAAGAAAGCGCCATTCAGAGCAGATCTGCATTGTCACATTTTACAGGCTACATAATGTTTATTTTTTTGTAATTTGGACATATGGGGGATTATTTTTTTATGGATGAGATCCACTTTTCAGGTACATCATTTACAGAGGGTTCAATAGCTAATAATCAGATTTTATTAACTCTTTCATGGTGATGGTTAAAAAAAATAATTAATTCTTCTTTATGGTTTTTAGCATTTTTTTCCCTGGACGTTCACCGTAACATAAAAATAATGCGTTATCTTTATTCTATGGGTCATCACGATTACGGCGTTACCACATTTATATGGCTTTTTTATGGTTAACTTGTTTTTCTGAATATAGAACTCATTTTGTGAGAAATTTGCTTGTTTTTGCATCATCATGTAACAATGGGCAGAATGTTTATATTTTTTTGTTTACAGAGCTGGTTTAGAGCTTATTTTTTGTGGGACAAGTTGTACTTTTTTTGGTATCATGTTGGGGTAAATTTAACTTTTTAATCACTTTTTATGTGCTTTTTATGCAGTCAAAATGTGAAAAATTGTGTTTTTTTACGGTGTTCACTGTACTGGTTTAGTGACAATTTTATTTTATTGTATGGGTTGTTACAGACGTTGTGATACCCTATATGTTGTTTTTTTTGGTGATTTTCACTTTTTTATGTTTTATTTGATTACTGCATGGAAAGGGACTTTGGGAGACTTTTATTCTTTTTTAATAATTTTTTTTAATTTCACTTTTATTTTTTAACTTTTTTTTACTGTGATCATTTAATCACTTGTTCATTGTAATATACTGCAATACTAATGTATTGCAGCATATTATATAGTCAGCCTATGCATTCTGCATAGGCTGACAGCTGCACTGTTAGATCGTGCACGATTCAAAACAGGCAGCTACTATAGGCACCCCTGGGGTCCTTATCGGACCTCAGGGTTGCCATGGAAACGATTGTCACCTCCATGCCCTGTACGGAGGGTGGCGATCGTCGCGCCGATGCACCATAGACGCCACAGTCACTATGACCGCGGCGTCTATAGGGTTAAACAGCCGGGATCGTGACTATCGTGATCCTGGCTGTTACAGCGGGCTACCGTGTTCTGCCAGGATCCTGCAGCGATTGCACGGGCTCAGCTTCTGAGCTCGGGTGATCGACATGACGTGATACTATGTCAAGGTGCACAAACGACCCACATCCTATGACGTAGTATCACGTCAAGGTGCGGAAAGGGGATACAGCTTTAGTCTTGCAATAAAGTCAATACAATCTACAACCTAATCTGTCTTACTGAACTGAATCTGTCTTACTGAACAGTACAGACACTACACGGATGGGTCCAGTGTGTTCAGGTCACTACACTGGTTTCCTGTCTCCTTCCAAATAAAATTTAAACTAATCTCCCTCATCAAGAAAATTCTCTCTCCCTCCCTCCCTCATCAAGAAAACAGTACTGCATCTCCCTACCTCTCCTCTCTCATCTCAGTCTATCGCCCAACCTGTGCTCTTCTTATTATTATTTTCTTCTTAAATTTGAGCCTCCCACTCACGTCTCTAGGACTTCTCCTGAATTTTTTGCAATGCCCTATTACAGACCCAACCTCCAAAGCTTCAGGGAGGCTCTCAAAACCAATCTCTTCAGGCAGGCCTATCAAATTCCCTAACTACAGTACATGAAATGTTAACATTTTTTTTTTAACCCATCCTTTGATCTCCTCCAATCTGTTATCCTGCAAGCACTGCAAACCAACCTACAGGCTCCTCTGCAGTCCTATTCACCTTGGACTTATTATGTATTTATTAAATTATTTTTTTCTCTTATAAAGAATGGCTGGATCATTATACAAGCTCTTATACCTCTTGTTTCCCCCCTTTCTCCTCATACATTGTAAGCAATCCTTTGCAAACAGGAACCTCACACCTATTGTTTCACTATGGTTACCTAAATCATAAAACTGTACCTTTTAAGGATGTTTGCTGAGGTTTAAAAACAGAGGTACAGAAGTACAGACCTGCATGCACCTGCAAAATAGCTGGCATCAGCCCATTGATATCAAGTACATTTAACGTCCTAATTTTATGATACACCAATTACCTTATTTATTATATGTCTATAATAATGGAGAAAAAATGAAGTGATTCTTTAAAAAAAATATTTTTTTTCCAGATACAAGCCCACAAACACCCGACTCACCAGCACCGGGAAGTTCTGTTCCAGGTTATGGAGTTGCAATTATTGTCATGTGTATCCTACTGATATTGGCTATTCCTCTTATTATTGTCTTGGTGAGTTCCCACATCTTTAGGCAGAATTGACATGTATGTCTAACAAACAATTTTTGTTTAATGATTTTCTTATATTTTGGAGGGGATTTATCACAGTCAGGAGTTGCAACTACTCTAAAATCTGCATGGTTTGGGCAGGGAGGAGGAGGGGCGTTGGCTCATACTAGCGTAGGCTAGGGAGCAATTCTACACCAGTTCGAAAATTGAAAAGGATGACCCTGAAAGGTTTGAAATGTCTTGTGCCAAGTGTATAAATTGTTTTAGACACTTGAACGACTTGTATTCCACCTGCACATGGCTTTTCTCAATAGGAGTGTGGCTTGCATGCTAACATGCCAAAAATGTGGTATATTTTTATGACAAACTAAGCAAACATATAGGAGGTATTAGAGCAAGTTGTCTGAAATATAAAATGGATTGGGTTATTTAAAATTGGCGGATTTGACATGAGACTAAAAACTGATGAAAGTGCCCCAATACTGTCTTTGATAAATATGATGTAGTTGAAAACCATCTTTTATATCATTTAGACCGGTAAGTCTGCCATTTTCTGTTTTCTACTATGCAAGGGATTTCAGTTATATGAAATAAACATAGAACCCTGGAATAGTTACCAGACAACACTGTAGAAGTACAGACATTGCAAATCATCTCGGGGGAAAAATGCATCCATGACTTTACTTTATTACCTTTCTTCTGTCTATTTTTATTGTACGGCAATTTTAAATGTTGTTCAGAAGAATACCTTATTCTTTTTTTTTTCTCATCACTAGGCTTTAAAAACAACTTTGTGTCAGAAGCTTTCCAATGCTTGCTCTCTTAAGCCACCATATAAGCGATATAGTGAAGTCAATGTTGCATCTCTCTTCAGCAATTACAGGGTAAGAACGACTTTGTGGTTTTACTCAATTCAAAGCCCCACACTCCTCAACTCCGTGGGTCATTGAATTGCAAAATAAGTTTTATCGCTAAATTTTAAACATTTACATGACCTAAGGTGGATTCACACTAACATGCATTCAGTGTGTCCATTGCACATCCACTGCACGGTGAAAACCAAACAAACCTCGAAAAAAGCCCTAAGGTGGGCTACAAGTGAATGTATGCAGCCTGTGGAAATAGATTCTACAGAATGCAAACCTTGCACTGGGACGGGAGTCAGTCCTGCAGTTGGGCCAAAAGAAAGAAAGTTCTGGCATCATATTTTATTCCCAGTTCATGGGATCAGGCCAACATACAGGCCCATTTTCACAAGTTTCGCCTGTTTGCTAGCATACAGCCTAAGAGGGGGTCTTTGCCACCCATAAGGCAATATGCATTATTGCAAGGTTTATTTGATTGAATTAAGGGATTTTGCTGATGAATTTGGTAGTTCACAGTCAGGTTTCATGCAACATGAAAGAACTTTCAATGATCCAGCCAGGTTCCAATGAAACTTCAGACTTTATTTTGTCAAGATCGTACATCCACAGTATGATTTCATTATTCCCCTTCAATCCAATGCGTTTTGAATGGTCAAGCCGTTCTTAATCATGGTTAAGAACGGCTTGACCGTTCGAAATGCATTGTTTCAACCTTGACAAACGAGGTGGAGTCCGTGCCATTTCCATGGTATACAAGGCTGGAGGTGAGCTGGATCAGTTACCTTTTCCAGGTTTCATGCAACCTGCATATGTCTACTTGTTTAACCAGCCTGAACACTGAACAAACAAACTATTCCGCATTCCTTAAATTTTGGAGGAACCATAGCAGGGATGCTCTATGATTGGAGAACAAGAGACAATCTGCTGTCTTTTTACCCACCTCTAGACCATGCATATGCAATCCCTCCAAAATTGTGTAAGATTGTGATGGGACAAACACATATTTGTCTTTAAAGTGACTTCCCTGTGCCCGTCCCAGTCAGTATTCCTGAATAAAATATTTAATTCTCATCAGTTAATTATTTAACATTTTTGTTCTTTCTTTTCTAGACTCATTCTTACGAAGTAGCCCATTAATTCTCTCAAAGGAAAAAAAAACACACACAAGCGTTGTCTGAGAAGCCATTTGTTTTACGTACAACATCTACCAGAATACATTGGAGAACAATTCTAGTAATAAAGAAGAGGATTTCAAATTATCAACATTTACCTTATTTGCATTTTATAGCTAACGTCAGACACTTTCCATATCTGTAGAATGAGCTTGCATCATACGTGCAATTTTCAAGTTTTTTTTTCAAAATACTGTATTAAGGGACTTGACAGTTAATGTATATGATAATAAGGTTAAGTAATATCGTTAACTAAAAGAAAGTACTTGTACTCCTAGAGGAGCCTTAGGGGTCAGGCAATTTTTACAAGGTAAAAAATTGGTGGACATTTTGCCTCAGTATTTTAAAATCTTTGATAAGTTCCATTGTTGGTTTTAGCTTACAAATATTGATTCAAAATATTAACCTTACACGTGAACCTTACACTTAGCCATGTGAATTAAAGATTGTGGGCTGCTCTATCCATTTCTCATCAGCAGGCTCTGATTTGCATCAATGCTGCAAATGTATAAGGTTTAGCTATAGTCTACTGCTACTCCCCCAATGGAGTCTGAGTTTCAGTAGGTCTATTATTGTTACAATAAAAAAGGTAACTGTATTGGCTAAGACAGTAAGATTTATAAATCAATTTTTATCTTTTTCTAAATACTATTTGGAATTCTCCTAAGCCACTTTCTTTGTTCCATTGACAACAGTATAATGGGGGGGGGGCAGCCCTATAAATAGTAATAGGTTTTGGGTTCATGCTCTTAAAAAGTGTTCTGTATGTGCTTAGATCATAAGATATAATATAATATATTGTTACTATGGGTAACTCAATTACAGAAATACTCCACCATGATTTCTCACCCTATATGTTGACTGAAGTCAGAAGGGTTTCAGATGAAGAAATATGTGGAGATATTTAAGAAAGATTTTTGTTATGCTAAAATATTTATTATATTTTTCTTTTGTAAAATTCTTTGTTTTAACAAATAGACGGCCATATGCAGTTTCCATTTTGTAAAAAGTTAAATACTGGGTACAACAGGTCTTTCACTTAAGTGTATGTAAAAAAAGGGTAAGGAAACAGGATGCAATTTAACTTAATGTTTCATCATATGGAGCCATGTACTTGGCAAAATCAATTAAGGAGGGTTGTCCCATTTTTACAAGTTATTCCCTATACACAGGTTAAGTGATAACAGTAATTGGTGAGGATCTGCTAGGATCCCTCACGATCATGAAAATGTGGATAAGATTCTCACTAAATGCAGAATAAGCTTGGACTCTACAGCTCCATTTACTGAGTGCTGGATAAACATAGAATTGAAGTACATTTGGTCTGCAAAAAGTTCATGCAACTTCTGCTTTTGGTGTAAATTTAAAATTAAAAAAATTAGTTCCCAATATTTCCCAATTTGTTTGAATTATATTAGAGATCAAGTCCAAAGGTGGCACGCCTTACCAATTCATATCTTCTCTCAAATTCCCCTAGAATCTGGACCTCTCTCTCAAATTTATACTCATACCACATGCCCAAAATATTTTCTTTCGTATATATACTACAGCTCACCAAAAATGTTTCTTATATTGAAGCATAAACCTCCATCCTCCAAATAGGTTGTAATGGGCGTCAATACCATGTTGTTGGTACAAATATACGGCTGCATTATAATAAATTTTATAATAATTTGTATATAAGGCTAATCTCCAATTACAACTAAAAGACGAATGCACCCCTTAACACCTATTGATGTATATTTGTTTCTAATACCCCAGTTGTATGCATATGTGTATGTCAATATATAATTTGCTATTGTTTAAAGTATTATCTACATGACATTGGGATCTTATGTTATTTTTATATTATACATTGTTACACATTCAATTTGATTTAAAAAATTTAATAAAATGTTTTAAAAAGAAAAACCACTGGAATACAGCTGTAATTTGAGAATACTGTGGGCCCACATTATTATACATTGTATCTGTAACGAGAAGGTAACCTTATGATGTTTTTTTTGAGAATATATCAGATACCTAAACCGCAAATGCTAACATTTCCATAATCATAATGATCAGTTACCTTCATCTAACAATGTTCAAAAGGCTATACAATGCCCAGTTTGGGCCAAAAAGATGTTACAGGAAAGGAGCAGGACGCAAACATAGCACCTCCAAAAAAAGACATGTAACAACAAATGCAATTAAGTTCTGTGGAGAATAACAGTCAAATGAAAGTTTTGAAAAAAGGTCTAAACTTTGTACCTTTGTGCAATTTTTACCTATACAACATGATAAGGGAAGTAAACAGATTGATTTGCTTTTTACCAGTAAAAATACACTTTTCTTGTAATTTATTATTTAGTAGGGTGCAAGTCCTCTGTTGTGGTAAGGGAGTTTGGAGCTGTTGGATTTGTTCGTTTAGTAACAATGGATGAAATTTTTCTCTTTTTTCAGTAAACCTCTTGGTATCATATCCTCAGAAAGGTAGTTCTGTAAAGTGGTTGCATCTCACCAAACCCTCATTCTGGTAGTCTCCAATTTTTCTTTTTAAAGAATTTTTAAAGAAAAAAAACATATAGCAATTGGATCACATGGGGCATATTTACTAAGGTCCTTGCAGCTGTTTTCTGTCTGACTTTGCATGTTCTTTTTGGTGCAGACTACTTGCACAAGTTTTTAAGAAGTGTCTGAGACACATTTGTGGCACACTTTGCATTATACAAAGGCAAACAAACTTCTAGTGCAGTTTGCACTACTCTTAGTTTCAATTCCAACACCAAGTCTTTTGCTTAAGATAATTATTAATTAATAATAAAGTATTAATTTTTTTCAACCCCCATTTTCTACCCATCTACCCCCCCCCCCTCTCCTCCCTACCCTGTCAGGCATCGGTAGGAAAAGAGAAAAAATAAATAAAATATTTCTTATATTGCACTCTCCATGAGAACCAACAATCGGGCTCCCTTTCACATCTATACCTCCCCTGCATCATGGAAAAATGGTCTCATATTTCATTGTTTGTTCTATCAGCCTGTGCCATTCATATATCGCAAGTCTTTTTTTTCCTGTTCCAATTTGTTACCAACACCAGGCTCCTATTTAACAGTAATTTATGTAGTAAAAACCATAAGTCCATCGATATCGCTACAGTAGGAAGCGATTCCAATATTGCAACTGTAATATAAAAAAAAAGCTTAATCTTCAATTTTTCTAAAATACATTCATATATCTCAACCCAACCCAACAATTCCATAAAATATGAGTAATATCAGAACCCTCCTGCAGGCATCTATTACAATTTGAGAGAATTGTACTTCCCTCGAGAGAGCCTTACATAAGACTTCAGGAGAATATAAATTCTATACAGTATCTTTAGTTGGATCAATCTGTGGTTAAAATTACTAGTCAACATTACATTTCTATAAATAGACTTCCATTGATCTTCGTGCAGTGCCCCACAGAATTTGGGCCATTTCTGTTGATGAGGGTGTTCATGAGTCTCATCTATCTCCACCACAACTCCTTCATACATTTTTGAGTGTTTTTTGGAGTGTTTCTGCTCTTATTGTGTGCATAACTTGAGTGACTTTAATATAATCACTTATTTTCAGGTAATATTTTTATTTCAACTACCAAAAGGTATATATGTTCCCTCATTAAAAAAAATAATTAAATATCACATACATATACCTTTATCTCTCCTAAACCGTGAATCTCAATCTTTTTCAGTTCCATTAACTGTTCATTATTCCAAAGTGGCATGAATATGGTAGACCCTTGGATCCATAGAAAAGACCTAAACTATTTCCATGAATTATACACCAGAACTCTCGATCTCCCCCAAATCAAATCATTGAATATTCTTCTTAGAAGTCTGAACCATCTGTATTCAATCCAGCATGGACTATTTGTCAAAATATACAGAAAGTGAGCTAATAATTTCTAAGCTAGAGAAATCCTATCCACTCTTGAAAGTGGTAATTTATGCCATATTTTTACTTAATTTCAAATTTATCTATTAAGGGGGAAAAATTTAATTCAATGTAATCCATAACCTTCGGACTTACTTTTAACGCCAAATATTCAAATAACTCAACTGTATTCAAAATATATAATTCTCCCAACTATTGCAGAGTAAATGTCTCAAGCTTACATAAGGTAGTTTTTTCAAGTTAATTTCCAGGCCAGAATTATGATTGAATTTGTTAAATATTTCCATTGTCGTGAGAGCTGAGGTTTCTGAAGGTAGAGTAAAATATTGTCAGCATAAAGAAGTATTTTAACTTCCTGCCGCAACCCTTTATCTCCCTTGTCCTTCTAATCTTAATTAGTTCTTATCTTAATTGGTTCTATAATGTGGGCAAAAAGCAGCGGTGAAGTACCCCTTGTTAAGCTAAATCCCTCTGCAAGACCTCCATTTATTTTTACTCTCGCTGTTGGATCAACGTAAAATAGCTTAACAAATTCTATGGGGGAGATTTATCATTGGCTTTGCTGGGCTTTTTTGGTGTATAATAGTCGTATAGAGGGTTTTTGCTTCTTTTCATTGCTCAAAAGTCACACAGAACTATTCCCGCCACTTCACTATATGGGCATTAACATAGAACTACTGCTATTGCAACGCCATGTAAAGCCAGATTCATGACCTGCGCCTTTTTTAAAAAGTCGAAAAAAGAAGCAAAGTCACTCCAGCTCCCTGCTGGTGTATGTGCTGCATTTTGCATGTTTTTGAAAGAAAAATCCCAGACACATATAGGAAGATTTATCAAGCTGCCTAAGAGTAAGAATGTGCTTAGTTGCCCATGGCAACCAATTACAGCTCCCCTTTAAAATATTCATGAGCACTGGTAAAATGAAAGCTGAGCTGTAATTGGTTGCTATGAGCAACTAAGCATATTCTTCCTCAAAGGCAGCTTAATAAATCTGCCCCATAGAGCATAAGAACATTTATTAAAGGGCCAAAACCACTTTAATGAATCTGATGAGGAGCCGAGCTCCAAAAACAGATATAAAGCTGTCACAGAAATTTTTTTTGAACACCCCCCTCCCCCACAAAAAAAAAATATATATATATTCTGCGCTTTCTCCTTTCTACGCATTATATTCACACTACCATTTTTTAAATTCCCTGGTTGCTTCCAGGGTTTCCTCTGGATACGGCCCAACTTGTTTCATGGGAAACATTACCTTTGCTGCACATTTTGGGGAATATACACAAATGAGGTATGCATGAACTCCTCAAATCTTACATTTTTTTGAAAAATACATTTTCTTTATACAAGTGGTCTGGATTTATACATAGTTTAGTGGAAATTTTGAATTTGCAGCAAACCATGTTAAATTCAAAAACTACATGAAAAGTTGCATGAAGGTGGTAGTGTGTAGGAATGAAAGTTATTTTCATATACATGGTAGGCAGTGATTTCTGGAAAAAAATTCGATTGACAGAATGGGAGCTTTTTACTTTGTGCGTTATAGATTTTTTTTAAATAATTCGGTTTTTATTGTTTTAATGTTCAACATACAAAAAATATGAAAAATAACAACAGAACCAGATTGTAATATATTGCTAGCCCATTGTACTAACTACAAAACATACAGACATCAATCTTCCATTAGCGGCCCTTGGTCTATCCAGGTTGGAATGATTGTGAACATATACAAACTATAGGAACTGGAGGGGCGGGGGTGAAAGTTATTCTCTCATACATATTGTGTATCTTCAGTTTGGTAATCCGCAGTTGGTATCTTGTTATGGAGAATATGTATAATGCAGGGAGTATCAGTAAGGCAGGAAAACAACCAAAAATAAGACTGATGTGGAAGGCACCCATGGTAGGTTCTGTGCGGAGGCCCATTAGTTCTCAGTTACATGGTGTGGCTGAGCTGTTAGGCTTTGGAGAGGGTGAGCTAGAATTTCACTGGTGAGCCTCAAACTGTTGTCTCCAGGGTGACCATATCTTACAAAACTGTGTGTGAAAACCAGCTAGACAGTTCCTCCATCTGGTATATTTGGAAAAACCTTTTTTTCTTTCCATGTAGATATTGGAAGAACCGTGGTTTGCCTCCTATAAAGAGTTATCAGTGATTTGGCTGCAGCTATCAGATAAATCAATAGCTTTGTTGACACTCACCACCTGGTACAAAGCCAAAACACACAAAGGGAGACATCAGCCAAGCCTTTGAGGGACAGACAGCAAATGGTATCCTCTCTCCTCCAAACCTCCAAAACTGTTACCAGTGGGCATGTCCACCATTTCCCACTTTTTTTGCAACTCCAGCTGTAGCATGCAGTGTGTAGACCCCAACTGTGCTAAAAGTTTAAAATAGTCCCCTTGGAGCCTCACACATCTGGAAAACCCATACGGGTATTTTAGTATCCATAGTTTGTCTCTTTCATTTAACCGGAGACCCAACTCCTGCTCCCACAAGTATACAAACTGTGCATTATAGATTTTTAAACACATTTGTGGATTGCAACCAAACATTCTACGGTTTATTTTAGCATTCTTGGGAGTGTAAATTCTTGTTGATGTTCTGTATTGTGATATACAGGCAGTCCGCGGGTAACATACAAGATAGGTTCTGTAGGTTTGTTCTTAAGTTGAGTTTGTATGCAAGTCAGAACTGTATACTTTATTATTGTAACCCCCATCAACATTTTTTTGGTCTCTGTGACAACTGGATTTTAAAAATGTTGGGTTGTCATAAGAACCAGGATTAACAGTAAATCTTAATTACAGACACATTTGATAACTGTTATAGCTGTTTATTGTAACGTAGGATTAAAGTACAGCAAATTACTAAAATCCAGAGGTACGTTTGTAACTAGGGGTTGTATGTAAGTCAGGTGTTCTTAAGTAGGGGACCGCCTATATATCTGTTCACCATTTTAAAATCCTTTTTGTGCATAAACCTTATTATGATGTGAGTTTTAAGTAAAAGTTGGTTTTCATTGCATTTTCTTTTTAATAATTGGAGTTTGTCACAAAGCTGCATGATGGTGGTACAGGCTGTAAACTGTTAATCAAAACAATTGTAATCTCCTGGTTGTCCGCTTTCAATAAAAAAAAAATATATATAGGTTTTTAGTGCCTTTACTTTTTAATCTGTTTTATTTCTCTATTTTGCGACCGAGGTTGTGACCGTCTTAAAGTTTCTTGCTGAAAAGTAGATTTTTTGGTTTCTAGAGTTTTAGATTAGGATTGGTTTATAATGATTTATTCATGTGAACATATGGCTATGAGTTATCTAAACTCTGCACATGTTCATCTTTTAAATTTAAGAGGTGTAAAGCAAAATATTTGCTGATGGTACATATTTTGGCAAAGTAAATTTTTATGCATCTTATATAAAATTTTACACTTTGAATCCAAATTTCATGAAAGTGCCCTATAAACTGTAATGCAATTTTGAAAAAGGGGCAAATGTCTGCTTTCAGAAAATATATGGTTTGTTAGGGCTTAGTATAATTCTTTATGCTGTCATTTCTGTTTTATTCGTAATCTTCAAAAATTGCTCTGGCCAATAACACAACGACATTCCCAGAAATGCCTGGCAGTGAAAGGGATAAACATACAAATCTCAGTATGCTCTACTTTAGCAAGTTATACATGTGTAAAATACCACATACAAGTCTACAGACATCAAAATGCATTGCACACTGAGATACATGTGAGGGCAATGCATTTTTCACTGAACCACTGCCATTGAAAACTTATCACATTGAGTGTTTTTTCATGCGCATGAAAAAAATAATTCAATTAAACTTTTTCAACACGTGTGGATAAAAACTTACGCCTGAACACCAGTGATAAAAAACGGAATTGCAAACACAGTCTAGGTTTCTTGCCGGGTATATCTGCAGGTCAGCCAGCAAACAGTGTGCATTTATCTTTCGTTATACAAAGAAAACAGTTTCTGTCAGCTCACTGGGACGCAGTGGATTATTGGAGAAAGTGAACTCAAGCTCGGATCATCGCCGGGTTCAACAGGGAGGCACTTAAGGAAAGGGAGGAGGAACTCCGGCTCAAAAGTAAAATCTCACTCCAGGGGTCAAATCGAACGAGACTTTTATTGAAGATATTACAAAAAATGATCAAACGGAATTGGCAGGGTAGGAGCGGGAAGTTTCTTTTGAGCCGGTAGTTCTCCTCCATCTTCCTTATTCTGTTATTTTATATAACAAATAACCATTATCGATCATGTTACTGCGAGGCTTCCTTATTCTGGTTTTGCAGCCAGATCTGCTGCGCGTGATCTCTCGGCAGATTTTTGTGGCAGATTAACCCTTTAAAAAAGCATCAGAAAAGCGAGTGTGGGGCTTGGTGGCGAGTGTGCATTGATCCGAAGTATGTGCAGTGTATTAGTGTGACTACGGTTTAAAGGGAACTAAGTTTGAGGGGCTGTACGCACGGTAACTGCTTGTATTTGTGTTAACTTCGTTGACAGTAACATTCTTCTTCTTTCTGTGCATATTTCTATTCTGTAATCCATCCATTAGAACAATGGACTCCATAGTGGCATTGCTTCACAGTTACATCCTGTGACCTGTATGCTTTCCTTGAACAAGACCGCTTCGAGGGGGAATACTCTGTGATGGGATGTGTGTAAAATTGATTCATCTGGAGCCAGAGTCGATCTAAATGAGCAAGTTTCACAAGGCTGAGTGGCAATTGACCAATATGGAGCGAAGTTTTGATGCTCCTGGAGCACACTCCTGGGCGAAGATGGGTGTGGGGGAGTGGAAGTATGGAGGTGCAGAGTGAGGGGGCGCTAGTTGGGTAACATGGAAAGGGGGGTAGAGGCGAAGCGTAGGGTAGTCTAGTCTGATCGGATGCACCCCAATAGTTTTGCCAGGCTGGCGGATGAGGGGATAATCAGTGGTAGCAATGCTGAGCAAGAACATGGCATCTCTAGCAACCAGGGGGACATTGTTGTCCAGTAAGAGAAGGGTAATGGGAGCCAGGCAAGGTCAACAAGGTGGCGGTAGTGTGAGAGTTCGATTATTAGGGGAACACACCAGGGCAATCGTGTACAAAGACCGTGATACCGAACGATGTGTTGTTTGCCGGGGTGCTCGGTTTTGGGCATGTTGCGCGATACACGTTGACAGGGGATTATTGGAGGGGCTGGTGAAGAACCAGCGGTCAGTGGTCCACCATTGGCACTAATGACAAAGTAAGTAGGTAGGTTGAAGGTCCTTAAAAATGATTTCAGGTAATCAGACAAATTTCTAGCCATGCTCAAGCAAGGACTCAAAGGTAGTTTTCTCTCTCGAAAACATATGCCTGTACCACTGCCACACCAGAAAGGCCACGCGGGAGATCAGGGAGGTAATTAAGGCGGATCAAAAGTTGGGGTAGGAGAGGAGGTTTTGGGTTCATGGCAAAACTGGGCTGACTTTCTTCTGGTCCGGCTACAGGCTCTACAGTAGGGCAGACGGGGCTGTGCACCTCAGATGGGGAGGGTGCCGCTGTTTTGGCGGGAAACATGGAAAAAGGTTGGAGGAGGTTAATAACTAGAGAGACCTGGGGGGAAGGGACAACACACTTGTGGCGCGGGCAAATAGACAGTGTAGATAGAGAGCTGGTAGGTCATAGTCCTGGGGGAGGAAGGGGGGCCTGGAATGAGTTGGGGGAGATAAGGACAAAAGGAAATACGGACGGGAACACCATATAAAGGGTTTATGTAACACATGCCAGAGCCTCAAAAACATGGAGGAACTGGAATCTGATGTTGGAGCGAAAATATGATATAGTGGTTCGACAGAGACAAAAGGCTGGACAGTAGCCTATGACTCGGGCTGTTACTATAGCATGGTTATAGTCTTTTAGAAAGGATCGTATAAATAAAAAAGGGGGAGGGGTTTAGTTTATATGTGATTACTTGCTCAAGCCTGTTTGCGAGATGACATCGTACGCAAATGGAAATGTGGAGTCCCTATGGGTTGAGATAAGAGGAGGGAAGAAGAATAATAAAATATTACTAGGGGTTTGTTATAAGGCTCCAAAATATAATGTGAGGCAAGCAGAGGAAATGCTGATAATGGAAATGGATGCGGCTTCAAGCAAGGTGAAGTCGTCTATCATGGGGACTTCAATATACCACAGAGTATGGACTGGGGGGCAGAAAACTGCAGGCCCTTTCAAAGGAGCAGGTTCTGTAACAACAAAAGAAATTACCATGTAAACAACTAGTCCTGGAGCAACAAGAGGGGGGGGGGACTCTCTGCTTGACCTTATCCCTTTACCAACAGACCCTGAAGGGTATCAAAACTACAGGTTGGGGGGGAAATCCGGGAATAGTGTCATAATATCATTGGATTTTTGTATTACGCCTTTACAAGAGCGTTAGTGAAAGGGGCAACCAACAATCTACAACTTCACGGAGGCAAATTTTTAGGCAACTAAAGGGAGACTTAAAGGATAAGACTGGGATAATGTTTCTCAAAGAACAAAAACCCCCCCCCCCCCCGCCCCAAAAAAAATGGGACTTTTTCTCATATATTCTGAAAAAGTCCTGTGAGAAACACATACCTTATGGGAAAAAGCATAAAAGGAACTAGAAAAAGCGTATGTGGCTAACTAGTCTTGTAAGGAAAGCAATAAGCGAGAAAGATAAAGCGTTTAAGGTGCTAAAACGTGAAGGTAGCGATGAGGCATTACAGGTTTAGAGAGAAAAATAAATCCTGTAAAAAGCAGATAAAGGCCGCAAAAATAGAGACAGAGAAATATTGCCAGGGAGTGCAAAAATAATCCCAAATTATTTTTCAAGTATATAAATGATAAGAAACTAAAAACAGAGAGTGTGGGTCCCCTTAGAAATAACATGGGGGTCATGGTGGAAGGAGATGAGGAAAGGGCCAATCTACTGAATGTCGCCTTCTGAGGACAATAGTTTAGCATTACAGAGGGATTTGTGGAAGCTTGAGGAGTGGGCAGAGAAATGGTTTATGAGGTTTAATGTAGATAAATGTAAAGTTATGCACTTGGGCCATGGAAACAAAAAGTATAATTATGTTCTAAACGGTCAATTACTTAGTAAAACTGGAGCTGAAAGGACTTGGGGGTATTGGTGGATGGCAAACTTAATTTTAGTGACCAGAGCCAGGCGGCTGCTGCTAAAGCAAATAAAATTATGGGATGTATCAAGAGAGGAATAGATTCTCACGATAAAGACATAGTTTTGCCCTTATACAAATCCCTGGTCAGACCACACATGGAATGTTGTGTACAGTTTTGGGCACCAGTGTATAAAAAGGATATAGTAGAGCTGGAACGGGTGCAGAGGAGAGCAACCAGGATTATTAGGGGATTGGGGGAACTAGAATACAATGACAGATTAAAAAATTTGGGATTATTCAGTTTAGAAAAAAGACGACTGAGGGGAGACCTCATTACAATGTACAAATACCTGAACGGACAGTACAAGGATCTCTCCAAAGATCTTTTTATACCTCGGCCTGTGACCAGGACAAGGTGGCATCCTCTACGCCTAGAGGAGAGGCGATTTTACCATCAACATATACAAAGGTTCTTTACTATAAGAGCAGTGAGACTATGGAACTCTCTGCCGCAGGAGGTTGTTATGGCGGACTCTATGTACATGTTCAAGAGAGGCCTAGATGCCTTTCTGGAGAGAAAAAATATCACGGGTTATGGGGATAAAACATTTATTTAATTCTTAGAGGTTGGACTTGCGTCTTTTTCCAGCCTTATATACTATGATAAGTCAAACACATAGGAAGCTGCATTTCATGGTAGCACCGAGAAAGAGTTGTCTTTATCTGGAAGAATTCTAATAATGCGTCAATCTTATGAAGATAAGCAAATTTGTGTGCAATCCCATAGTGAAAAAAAATATACAGTGCCATGTCATGTTTTCTAAACCAAAGTCAAAATTGTGTTCATGTCAAGATAGTAAAAGCACCAAATGCTGGGGCCCGGTTTGATACATTTTTCACAACACACCACTAGAGATGGGTGAACACTATAGGGCAGTGGTGGCGAACCTATGGCACGGGTGCCAGAGGCGGCACTCAGAGCTCTTTCTGTGGGCACCCGGGCCATCGCCCCAGCACACCAGACATTACTCAAAGAAGCTTCCTGCAGTTCTAAGCAACTTAAAAGATGCAGTTTTCAGAAAGAAGCTAACATTTTCCATCTTTCTACTGTGTTGCTGTCCTCAGGAGGCCAATATGATTGAAAGTTGTTGAAGAACAGGGAGCAATAAGTTACTGCTTTAATTTTTGGTTGGCACCTCACGATAAATAAGGGGGGTTTTAGGTTGCTTTTTGGGCACTTGGCTGCTAAAAGGTTTGCCATCACTGCTATAGGGCGTTGTAGAAAGTTGTGCCATGCTCAAATATGCATATGGAACATGGTTTGGTCTTCAAACAATGCTGTGTTTTAGTATGACACACACACACACACACACACACACACACACGACAGCCACCGCTCTTAGAATCGCTTCACTCTTCAATGTGCACTTACAGGGGCCAACTTGACCAAATAAGTGAAGCAGGAATGCAGCCTGCCAAGGTAACGTCTGTGCCAGCTTGAAAGGACTGAGCTGAAGGCCAACAAACATCCCACTACAACATCAAAGAGTGCACACTTTTTACACCGACATCAGATGATTCCATAGATTACAACAGAACTTGTTCTGTTAAACGCGAATACATGTAGAACCCCCCCAAAAGAGTGCAGAGGGTGTCGGCAGTAATTTTGCACCAACGTAACTGATCATTTTGCCCTTCTTTTCATCCGTCAGTGTCCTCTTTCAATCGGTCAATAATCCATCATTATTGCTGAAGCCAAAAACAAACAGGAGTTGATCGAGAATAGAGATGTTTTCATGTCCTCTGTGTTCTGTATCCACTCCTGCTTTTGGCTATCAATCCTGAAGCTTTTCATTCTTCTGGCAGATGAAATGAAGGGGAAAAACCAAAGATAGTGGCAACGTCATTGAGTGGTGGAGGGTGAAAAGGAGAATTATTCTCACCGTTAATTCGGTTGTCATTAGTCCACCATGACGGCCCCAACTGAAGGATGACCCTTGACCTCTGTAGAAACAGGAAGCAGAGGGGTTAAATGTCCCTCCCCCGCATCCACACTCCAGTGGCTACCAAATAACTACACCGGCTGTGGGTGCAACCCATTTATTGTATGTTATAGTCACACACAGATACAACAGGTTAAATAATAACAATACTAAGACTACTCTGTCTTATAAAGCAAAAAAATATATATATGGGCCGTCATGGTGGACTAATGGAAACCGAATTAACGGTGAGAATAATTCTCCTTTTCCATGGCGTCCCCCACGATGGCCCCAACTGGAGATGTACCAGATTACCAGTACTTTTAGGGGGGGACAACTGCCTGCAAGACCTTCCTACTGAAGGCCTTATCCCTGGCGCTTTGGACATCTAATCTGTAGTGTCTAGCGAATGTTAACTGGCTAGACCAGGTAGCTGCTTTATAGATATCTACTAGAGAAGCCCCACGTTTTTCAGCCCATGAGGCTGCCACCCCCCAGGTTGAGTGGGCCTTCACAGTCCCTGGAATGTCCATTTTTTCGGCATCATATGCCTCTTTGATGGTAGTTCGGATCCACTGGGCAATAGACGCCTTGGAAGCTTTTTTTTCCCCTTGTTCTTCCCCGTGTACTGCAGGAGGATGTTGTCATCCTTTCTCCAAGGTCTAGAGATGTCCAGGTAGTGGGGAAGACATCTCCTCACATCCAGAGTATGCCATGCTGACTCCTTACTGTTCTTTGGGTTCTGGCAAAAAGGTAACACAATTTCTTGATTGCAGTGAAAACTGGAAGACACCTTGGGTGCAAAAGTCTTATCTAGAGTTAGAATCACTCTATCTTACAGAACTCTAAGATAGGGCTCTGAGAGAGAGAGCCTGAATCTCCCTCAGCCGTCTAGCTGAGGTTATGGCTATAAGGAAGGTCAGCTTAAGGGTTAGGCTTTTAAGGTCAGAATCCTCTAAAGGCTCAAATGGAGGCCCCAACAGGTGATTCAACACCAGAGACAGATCCCAGTTTGGGATGTTTTGTTTTAAGCGAGGCCTTTACCTGGAAGTAGCTTTCACAAACCTCTGGATCCACTTGTGCTCCGCCAGGGAGGTATCAAAGAAAGCACTAAGGGCCTACACCTGGACCTTGAGCGAACTTGTCTTCAGCCCTTTATCAAATCCTGCTTGCAGGAAATCCAGTATCTGCGAAATGTTAGGAGACAACTGGTTAGGTGGATCTGACCCGCAAAAGGACATGAATTTCATCCATTGAGTAAATTCTGTGGGTGACCACCTTGCAACTGGCTTTCATTGTGGAGATTACCTTGTCGGATAGCCCCTGGGCTGTTAGTATCTTCCTTTCAGGATCCATGCAGCGAGCTGGAGAGCCTGCGGATTGGGATGAAGGACTGGACCCTGGAACAGGAGATCAGGACGAGGCGGTAGCAGGAATGGATCTGCCAGTGCCATCTTCTTTAGCCAAGGAAACCAGTTCCTCTTTGGCCACCAAGGAACGACGAGGATAAGTTCCGCCCGGTCTTCCCTGATTTTTTTGTATGACTTGGGACACGAGAGGTATTGGGGGAAAGGCATACAGTAACAGCCCCCCCACAGGACTGGCTGAATGAGTCGCTGTGGCTGAAGGGAACTGTGGGTTCCAGAGAGAAGAAACGCGGGAGCTTCGCCTTCTTGCTGGAGGCAAACAGGTCTATTGCCGGATGTCCCCACCTCTTCATTAACTGAAGGAAGATGTCCTCGTTCAGACACCACTCATTCTGATCGATTTTCCTCCGACTGAGGAAGTCTGCCGCCAGATTTTCTTCCCCCTTGAGGTGAATGGAGGAGAGGGATTGAAGATAGTCTTCTGCCCAGGCAAAGATCTTGCTTGAGAGTGCCTGGAGATCCGGATTTTTGGTTCCCCCTTGGTGATGCAAGTATGCCACCGTAGTGACGTTGTCCAAGAATATCCTGACGTGCTTACCCCTCAGCATTTGTGTGCTGGATCTTAAGGTTTCTAGCACAGCTCTTAGTTCCCAATAATTTGAGGAACGGGATTTTACTGAATCTGGCCACAGTCCTTGAACAGGATGATCTGCAACAAATCGCTCCCCATCCTGACTGACTTGCGTCCATCTGTATAACTGGCCAAGGATGCCACGGCACTCCTTTCCTTAGATTTGCCGGATCTGTCCACCAGTCCATAGATCGTGAGACTGAAGGGGGAATTTCCACCTTCTGGTTTAGGTGACGAGGATATTTGTCCCAGGAAGACAGCACCCAGTTTTGTAGTGTCCTTGTGTGGCTTTGACTCCTTTGCACGCACTGGATGGAGTCAAAGGATTCTCATCGCTTCTCTTATGGAGCAGCACTTCTTCTGGAATGTCTTTACCTGGAAAATTAGTTTCTCTTTTTCCCGGCGGGAGAAAAGGAAATTTGTTGTGTGGAGTCTATTAGTACTCCCAGGAATACTACATTCATGCTCGGGTCTAGGTTGGATTTTTCTGTGTTGATAATCCAGCCTAGTTGAAGAGTCTTCATGGTGAAATCTCTGAAGAATCAGCTCCTGTCTCGAGGCACTTACTACCAGAAGGTCGTCCAGGTATGGAATGATGGATATTCCTTTTCTCAGGAACACTACTACCTCGACCATTATCTTCAAAAAAGTTCTCGGTGCAGAAGATATTCCGAAAGGAAGGGCTTTGTACTGAAAGTGAACTTTCTCGCCTTCTGGTGACAGAATTGCAATCCTGAGAAGCTTCTGCGAGTTGGGGTATATTGGGACGTGGTAGTAGGCGTCCTTCAGGTTTATCGTGCACATGAACACCTGGTGTCGAATTAGAGCTGAAGCGGAAGAGACGGTCTCCATCTTGAGCCTTCTGTAGCGGACATACTTGTTTAAGCCTTTCAGGTTGCAGATCATTCTGGACTTCCCGTTCGGCTTTTTTATGAGGAACAAGGGAGAATAATGGCCTCTTCTTTGATGTTCCAGAGTTACGGGGATAATCACATCCAGCTCTATTAATTTCTGCACTTCTGTCCAGAGTTGAAGTAACAGGTCCCGAGAAGGTTGCCTGGTTAGGACGTAATTTGTGGGAAGAAGAGCGGTCAATTCTATCTTGTAGCCTTCCTTTAGGCTAGACACGATCCAGGGGTTTGACGTTATCTGGCTCCAATGTTGATGAAATTTCAACAGTCATCCTCCCACCTTGGCGTCATTGCTTCTTGAAACTCAGGGCGGAGTTACTGGCACTAAGGAGAAACCCCCTGCCTCTTCCACCTTTGGGGTAGCTCCACCTTCCTTGCTTGCTTACCCTTAACTCAGATTGGTCCTGGATTCTGGGAAGCCCTTCTTATCCGCCGCCTTTTCCAGGATGGTGTCCAATTCAGGTCCAAACACGTACTCTCCCTCGATTGGGATGCCGCACAACTTAGACCTGAAGTCTCCACTCCACTGACACAACCAGAGGGATCTTCTCACCGAGTTGGATAGAGGAGCTTCCTTGGCACTAATACTCACCCCTTCCGCTGAGGTATCCGCGATGAAAGCTGTGGCTGCCTTGAGGGTTGAGAAGGTATTAAGCAATAGATCCCTTGGGGTTCCATCTCTTACATTCTTCTCCAACTCCATTACCCAGTGTAACAGGGTGCAAGCTACTGACGTTGTAGCGATGTTGGACTTTAGGTTCAGCATGGAACACTCCCAGCTCTTTTTCAACAGGCTATCAGCCTTTCTATCCAGTGGGTCCTTCAACTGGGTAGCGTCCTCAAAAGGCAAGTCAGTCATCTTGGGGACCTGGATGTCCATCTTAGGAGCCGAGTTCCATAGTCTGGCCGCCTCTTCATCGAAAGGCGGTTCCTAAATTCTTTGGATAAAGAAATTTTATTTTCCGGATCCCTCCATTCTTCCATAATCAGATCTTTGAGTGTGTTGTTAACTGGGAATGCACGTCTCTTAACTTTAAGCAGACCGAAGAGTTCATCCTGACTGGACTGCGTCTCTTCTACCTCCTCTATTTTTAAGGGCGACTCTAGGTCTTCAGAGGCCAGTAAATACCTTGACTCCATCTTATTTGCAGAGGTGGAGGGGGATGTATCAAACTCCAAAGAATCCCTGAGTCTGAAGCGGGGTCTGAAGATGAATCCACTATCCTCTGTCGCTTTTGAGGTGGCTCCTGAGGGGTAAAGGCAGCCAAGGATGAGGAAACAGACGATCGGACTTCCTCCTGGATAAAACTGCGCATCTCATCCATGAATGAGGTCCTTTCCTCACAGAGCAAATTATCCAGGCATTTTTTGCACACAGGTTTCTTATATGCACTCGGCAGTTTTTCAAAACACATATTGTATTTTTTATGAGCCATTTTCTTTCTTTCAGAGGAGGATTGCTCCTTAGCACGGCCTTTTTCCTTTTCTTTGGGATCCTATCGAGGAGAGGAGAGCCTAAATAAGGAAGTGCTATAAATGGGACATGCGGGTGACCCACCACCCTATCCCTTTAACCCCTACTCACAGGAGGTGGGGATATGAGGTCCAAACGTGAGGCCTCCAAATTGCAGGGTTCCATGCTCCTAGAGGGACTACAGTAACCAGCCAGCCTAGAATGTAACAATAACAATTGAAGGCCTGGAGATCAGCACTGCAATGGTTAAAGGGTAAGATTTTACCTGGTATGGGTAAGCCAGGAGAGATCCACCAGGGTCTATAAAGCAAATGTGGCCCTGTATGTATGTAGGTGGGTGGCAGCAGTAGCAGCAGCATCAGTTTTTGTTTTTTTGCCTGACACCCTGGACTTTGAGCAAAAATCACTCCATCAGCTTCGTGGATTTGACACCGATTTCTTGAGCAACAAAAAAAAAAAGAATTGAAATTTGGGGAATACAGAAGCCCAAAATCTGATACCCTGAGCAAAAATCACTCCATCAGCTACAAGCTACAAGAGTACAAGCAGCTAGACAGTAGAGACAGCACATGCAGTGTGAAATGATGGGATTGCAAATTGTTTTTATAGGGCTGTGACATTACATAAGCCTGCCGGTCGCTGATTGGCTTACAGGTCTGCACATGTGATCGAGGTGTTCCAAAGTTCCCTGCCTCATGTTAAACTGGTGCTTGTGGCCATTTTGCTAATAAAAGGGGGGGAATTGTTCCCACGAATCACCGTAAACTTCAATTTGCAGAACCGAAGTTTTCCTGAAATTCTAAACGTTAGAATCTATTTGCCCATCTCTAATCACTACCAATAACACTCACATTGACCCTCACTATTATGTCAGGTCACAATTGAGGGTACATTGCATTGAGACTCCAAATGGATGAGGCCCAGTTTTAGTGGTTCAGATGCTATTAAGGGGAATTTTTAAACAAAATTTATCATCTTTATCACTCTGCATATGTTTAATGTAGCAGACTTTCTAAATCAAGAATTAAGTACCTTATTGCAATGGGACTCAACACGTATAGATGAAACTCACTTATTTCCGTTCTGTGAACTCTTTTACTATATCCTCATGTGATTAGTACAGTCAAGTGATAACGTATAATTTTTTTTTTAATTAAACTCCACTATAAATTTGATTTTACATGACAAAACCGTACAAACATATGACAAATAAAGAAAACAAAATGACTTAAAAAGGAAAACAAACACAAAAACAAAAAAACAAGTGAAAAAAAAATTAAACACCTATAAACATTAGAAAGTTTCGCCCAGTGTGTTTTGATCAAGGGTACTCCAACACCTTCAGCCACTGAAAAGCTAAAGGTTAATATTCTTTCATCTGTGCCAGTAGATCAAAATAAACAGATCATCATCAACTACATGGATCTTTCCTCCACCTCGAGGTCTTGTACCAGTGGAACAATGATCCCACGCAGAAAATTTCAATTAAAAGATGAATCTCACTGTTCAGACATCACATTCAAAACGTGTAAAGCAGATGCAGAGCCAGCTGACACTGCCTGGTAAAAGCACAGCTCCATCTCACAGCCGTTTCTATATCCTTGGTTATTGGTGTCCCAGTTGAAAACCCACTGGGAAAAAAGTCAACATTAAGACTGTGAAGGAAAAAAAAAATGTATCATTAAATGTATAAAAGCAATCACATCCTAGAGCAAAGCCAGTTATAAACAGTTGTTGCCAATTGAGTACTCTTTGGTACAGAACACAGCGCAGTGCGGCACCATACCGTTCCGTAGCTGGGAGCAAGATAGGACATGTCCTAATCTCCCCAGAATACGGCACCGTGCCACATGTTTCTTTATGTAGAGGGGTGGGGGTGAGCGGTGCTCATCCTCCTCCTCTACTCAGTGCCGACACATGCCCACCGTGCTATGGTACAGCGGGCACACGTTAGTGTGAATATAGCCCGAGGGTAGTTTCACACATTGGCGTTCTGTTGTGTATGGTCTCCGTTTTTTTAGCCGTAACACGTAGCTGCGTGTGTGTGCTTTACATTCATCAATAAAGAAAAAAAATGTTTGTACTACATCTACCGTGAATTTGTGCCAGGATCATTTCCTCTCCATGATTGGCGCATATACGTCTACCTGTGGCTGAAGTCAAACCAGGTGGATGTGGGTGAGCCGACTCATGTGGTTTTGCACATAAAGCAAATAATGTCAAGTCAGGCATTTGAAAGTCTTCCTAAAAATAAAAAAAGTTACAGATTTGTACTGAATCCATAAGTGGGCCCTTGAGGTAGGCAAGCCCCCACTCTTTGTATGAGCAGGCAGAAGCCTACTCCATTGTGGAAATGTGCTTCTGCCTCTGGTAGACCAAAGTTCAAGGCAAAACACAGTTGGCAAATTACCAATTGGGCCCTAGGACAACTTGAGCTTGCCGACTCAAGAAACACATACCATAAGGCTACGTTGTTGTTTATAAAAGATCCTATTAGCCCCTTGTCAGAGAAAAACAATTTTCCCCATGGATTAAATAGTTAAAGGTTGCATAATGTCTTTTGCATATCAGATAAATAATGCCAGGATTCAGTCTAGAGCCTTCTTAAAGCCAATGTGCTGCATGAGCCCTTGGCTTTACTCAAAAAGGCTTAGAAACCTGACCCTATGCAGTGTACGTATAAAATGTGTAGTATTGAAATATTGCCATTTCTAGGTTAGGAAATCCATGTACAGTACTTACTTGCTCAATGGATGCTCTAAATGCTCTGTTATCCATCTCAAAATGATGACTCTGGTCATCACGATCATGTTGCCTTTGGATAGTAGCCTTTTTCCTATGGCCAAGCATTCTAGTTTTGGTACACTAGGAGAAAAAGGTTTATGCATGATCTTTCATAGGCTTTAATACATTTATTTGATTTAATAACAGTGTGGGCAAAAAAAATATATATTTATATTACACTTCGCTATATACTTTATATAACGGTATCTTCCAATTAATAATTTCCCAATTTTAATAGGCCAATTGAGATTACTCAAAATGTAGGATTAATTAATTATGCCAATTTAAAAAGAGGGGTAGATTATTTTACATGATCTACCCCTAATACCTCTAAATCTATCAGGGCTGGATTATAAAGGGCACCAGTGAGCAGCAGTAAGTGGCAATAGTGATACCCTATATTTATAATTTAGCAAGATACCTTTAAGAAAAAAAAAAAAAAAAAAAAAAAAAACACACAACATACTGAATCATTAACTTGACTGTATCTTAGATATATTTTGGTCACAGACCTTTAATTCTTTTACGGCACGTGGCGTATTACAACGCCGATGCATCGGGTGCGGAAGTTTTTAGAGACCTCACACAAAGAGCCAAGGCGGTTTAGTTTTAACCCATTTATTACAACGTGAGTTTTGCACATTATGATGGTGATGCGGAAAATTTCTATAGTATTACGGCTGTATTATTGCAGTATATGGTAGGATCAGACAACTTGTGGTAGAAAATACCCTAGGGGTCTGAAAAATAGTATAATAAAAAAAAAATTAAATAAACCTAGAAACGCATATCACCCCCCTATTAGGGCGGACATTTTGGGACGCGGTGATGCCCATCAAAATCTGTTATATTTTGATAGATCAGACATTTTGGGTCGTGGCGTGGTTTATTTATATTTATATCAATTCCAGGGAAAGTGAGGCGCTTTGAATTAGTTTAAAAAAATTTAAATAAAACCTATTTTTCATACCCCCCCACTCCCCAAGGGTACTTGAATCCTGATGGTGTGATCGATCCTACCATATACTGCTATACTACAGAGGCAATATGCAGCAAATACATAATGGCTACGGAGTGTGCTCAGCCCGTTAGCCCTCTCCAATCACCCGCAGTAAGTGTAATGTACTACTACGTTTCCAGTCAATAAGGGGTTAAGCTACTAAAGAAATAGAGATTTTAGCATCACTGACTGTGCAAATATGAAATAAAGAACTAATAATGGAACTTGACAAAACGGAATAATGACAAGGTTTCTAATAAAAATGTTTACCCTGGATAACTATACCTATATAACATATCTTGTCTAATCCCTAAACGGATTGGTTTTGCCAAATAAAAAAAAAACATGGGGCAGCCACAGGAGAGACACCAGCTCATTATCTTAATTTTATAATTGTTTAATTTTCAGGGATTAAACAAGAGGTTTCTGAACCTGTGTAGCTACAAGGCATCTCAAGCCATGTTTGGTTCATAATGCATAACAGCAAAATGGTATATTTCCTTTAAAGCGATTGGTTCAAAACATATTTTGTCAAGATGACGTACGTTATACATCTTCTCCGATTGGTATACGAAATATTCACCTGTCACCAAATCATGCTTTTTTGCCCAGACTAACCCCAAGTCTGTGTTGATTGCATCTTGTTCGCGAGCTCCACTAACTATTTTAAGAATTAGACCTCCATCTAATATACTTGCTGCACCGGTCAACTCGAGACCAGACCCAACAGTGATGTTCCCATGAACTGTTGATTGCCATGAAGTATAGGGAGTTATAAACTCCCTGTACAATCCTTACCCCAGGTCTCAGCCAGGTGTAAAGGGGCAAGCTGTGAGGGTCATTGTCCAAGGTCTGGAAAATAGTAGCATTCAGTGCCCACAGGTGAGAGCTACAGGCATGTGAAAAGTTAAATATATAGGTGTTAGATGGAAGACACAAGAATAGATTGTTGGGGGTGTTAAAGAAAGCCTCAATCTATTTTTACAAACCCCCCACACACACACGTGGCCTTGAAAAAGTGAATCAGACTTATCAGTTTCTTTCTATTAATCTTAGGGTGGGAAAATCATGGCAGTCATGGACAACTAATGGAAACAATTACGGGTAAGTCTAATTCACTTTTTCCATCTTATCCCACCCGATAGCCCTCTGGAGACTATATGAAAATGTTTTTAGGGAGGGACAACTGCTTGGATCGCTCTCCTAGTCTGCCATGATTATTTTCATAACCCTTCAGAAAAACTGCTAATATTAACAGGATATTTTTCTCAGCCCACTTGAAAAATTGTCATTGATTGGGGCATGAGTTTGGGAGATCTTGTTCCCCCTGGTGACAAATGTATGATACTGTTCATGTTGTCTGACAAAATCCACGAAGTCTGATCCAAAGGGACACTTAAAAGTTCTATGGTTTCACAGTTTTAACCCAATTTCCTGAGGCCATAAACCTTAGAGCATCTTCTCGGGAAGAAAGGCTCCTTATCCTTGGAGACTTGCATCTATCTGGAGGGATATAGAGGAGAAGGATTACAAAGAACTGAGAAGATTTGTTTCTTGATTTCCACTAAAGGGGAGAGATCTTCATGTAGTTTACAAAAAAAGTTAAGAGGATTCTTGTCCTGGCCACACACAAGACAAAAAGTTATCAGGCCTAGAATTCTCATGGCCGACCTCAAGCTGCAGGTTTTTCTCTTTTGAAAACAGGGTAATCTGATTCACAAGATTTAAACCTTTGCGGAAGAAAAGAACATTGGAGGTTCGCCTTAAAACAACCCTCAGGAATTTTGACTTTTCTAGGTTTATTATTCACCCAAGGCTCTGAAGAATTTAAATTACTAGGTCTCTGCAATAGTCATCCATGTAAGAAATTGAGGTAGCAGCAATGTTGGATTTTAGGTTAAACATAACCTACTAAAGAAGTCCTAGGAAGCGGCTATCAGCTTTCCTGTCCATGGGATGCTGGAGCTGAGCGGCATGCTCAAAGGGAGATTGACAACTTTCTCCTTAAATAAAAGATTTTTATATTCTTTTATATTCCCACAATCATAGGATGATCCCAAGATCATCATTTATAGGGAACCTCTGTTTTTAGAGCTCTGAATAATTCGTCCTGGATAGAGGATGGTTCAATGAAATCTTCCTATCCCAAGGTGTTATGAATAGCTTTCATTAAGGGATCTAACTGATCACACGAGACTAAATATTTTGGTATCGAATATTCCTCCATGGTCTTTGAAAAGAACTGTCAGAATTGTCTTTCAAAGAGCTTGAAGGGAGGTTAGATTCTGCATCCGAAGAGGAGAATTCTACACTGATTTTAGTGGGAGGATCCTCTGATTAAGGTGGAGGTTAAGTCTTCTTTGGCTTAAGAATGCTCAAAGAACAAAGTTCTTCCAGGAAAGTAGTTTTTTCATCCTTGTGAACTTTTACATAGGTTTTTTTTTTTGTAAAATTCTGAAGTGTTCAAAACATTTTAAGACTTCAGAGGATAGGAGCGAGAGAAGGTACAGTATTACCAACTCATAATTAAAAACACCATCATAACATTCCTGTGTAAGGTTACTCACGGCAACCAAAAGAAATTCAGGAAATTCATCTGCATCCTCTGCCATCATGGAAGATGCACAACAAAGCCCATAAAGCTTCGCGTTTCACAGTTATATTTGGAAAAAAAAAATCCCAAGTGTCTACCTTTACTTCTGATCTGAGTGAGGTCACTTCCTAGGCACCACCCCTATGCATTCACGCAGGCGCCAAACTTCTGGTGTGTTTAGCTGAAAGCGTATTCCTACCGACCTAGGATCCCTTGAAGAAGAGCCCAAAACCCATCGAGGGGTCCAAACATACGTAGGCAGTAAGGTATTATCCTGGGTCCAGCCCTCCTCCGGGAAAGACATGCTCTGCCTCACGACCAAACTTAGTGACAGGAGAAGACCTAGGGAACAACTTGCGGGAGGGGCTTTTAAACTTGGCCACTTCCTGCCGCTATAGGGGTCACAAGGCAACTTCCAGAGGGACGCGTCATGGGGGATCACATTGGAAAATAAGTATGTGAAAAGCATATTATTTGTAAAATGGTAAGCAACAACTAAACTTTCGTTTCATCCTTAATCATATCTCCGCTAAAAACAGATTTTTAAAAATGAAAAGTGTGATAAAAGTAAATGTTGCCGAATAAAATATTAGTATACAGATGTTCTTGTATACCGTTTCTGTGTCCAAACAACAACAAACGCCAAACTTACGTATATGTATTAAAGGTTTCTGTACCTTGGTCAAAGTACATGAGCGATTTTCAAGCATCAACATGGAAACAAAACTATTCTGTAGTAAATCAGCTCCCCCTATGAAAATAGAACAAAAAATTAAATTACACAAAGAGACAATGATGGGAGAGATGAGGATACCGAGTCCACACATCACAATTATTGACCTACAAATGCTCCAAAGCCAGAACATCTATATATTCATAGGAAGGTCAGGACTGGAATCTGTAGGAGGGAAGAATATACTTTATGACTGCCACAATAAGTCATTTATATGTGTAACAAACACACACCACTTTGCTTTGGCCAGTTTTAGAGGAAGTGAGTTTTCTTAAATTTTCTGATGATTGTACTACTTTGAAAGATAAAATGTTGTATAGGAGCTTTTTTTTTTGTATCTGCACGTTACCTGATAATAAATGGTATCAAATGCTTGCTTTTCACTGGCATGTGGCTAATTAAGGATACTTGCCCAATTTCTGTGGTTTTTACTTTGCCAGTGTCACCACAAGTATCAACTTGCAACCCAGAAGATTAGAATAACCCCCATTGCTCCACTACTGTCAGTAGGGGAAAGTTCAGCTTCTCCCTAGAATGGCAGAACCTACTAACTCGTCCATAGATCTCAGTGAATAAGTGCAAATAAGGCTATTACTCCAGGTCATTAGGCTCGTTTGAATGGTCATGTTCGACAAGGATCCAATGAGACCTTGTTTTTCCGTATCCCCATCCTAAAAGCATTTGAGATATGTTCCCAGGATCCCTAGCGGAGAATCTATGGAATCGCAAGTCTACACACACATGAAGGGCGGCCTTAAAGGGGGTGTCTGAGTTTAAAAAAAAAATATATGTGTCCGGGAGAGGGGTTACTAAAACAATAAAGATGTACTTACCTCCCGTGCCCTCCCGTATCCAGCGCTGCTGTCGCTCGGTCCGGGGGCCATGTAAACAAACATGGCCGCCGGAGCAGCGCTGGATTCAGCTTCCGGCCGGAGAGTCGAGGACAGGCATGATCGGGGATGGTGTACAAGGCGGACGGGAGAGGAAAGCAGGCTGGATAAGGGAGGGCCACGGGGAGGTAAGTACATCTTTATTGTTTTAGTAAGCCCGCTCCCGGCCACATATATTTTTTTTTTTAACTCAGACAACCCCTTTAATTGGCAAAGTCTCGAGGGAGAAGAAACTCTTACTTGCTGCACCCTAGGAATCCACTCCAGACTATTGTTGCCTGTGGGCAATGATGCTGTAAAAGTAATCATGCATTAATAGGAACCTGAAAAAGCATAAAGCCAATCTGCATGTCAAAATACAACTGACGATCAAACACACTAACTTCTCCAGCAAAAAGATTAAACATTGCGCTTTTTTAATAAGACTTCTATGTCACTTTCATACACAAAGAGGGCCACTTGTTTGACAATCTTTTGGTGGTCTTCCCTTCCCTTGGGTGTCAAAACATAGTGTCACGTTCGACAACTTATTCTTGATTTCAGAGACTACAAACTTTGAAATGCAGCCCATTTTCTTAAATAGGCAAAATAAACCGATATTTAATTTTGAATAGATTAAAATAGTTTATAACAGTTTACCCCTATAGTTATAGATTTAGTATCCATACTTATAGTGTTGAAGATCCCAAAATGCCATAGATCCACAGTGCTTTAAGTAAGAGTGTGAAACGTTTCCCTCTATCCAGGTGTTGCTGGGAAGCTGATACACAAGGTCTCCTCTGCATCTGAATAACAGAAGCCACTCCTAATGAAAAAAGAAAATGGCGTTATGGAAGAAATCTGAGGAACCGCAACAAAAATCAAGCAATATTAATCTAACAGGAAAACACCCTACCGTTATACTCTGAGTAATTACGCGAGGCCCTCCTAATTTTAACCACAAAATACTGGAAAACCTATTTGATCCTTCTGAGTATTAAGCCCGAGGGTGGGAAATGAATTGGTCACACCCCCTGCCCCAGATCCCGTATAGCAGCCAGCTGCCAGCCCCGAGCCGGCCATCCCCTATAGCCAGTGCCAGCCCCTGCCCAGTCAACCACCTCCCCGCCCAGTCCCTATACCAGCTCAGCCCTGCCAGCCCTATCAGGCCGCCACGCCATTATGCCAGCCTATCCCCAGCCTAAGCAGCCACCTCGCTCCCACCAGCCCCAATGCTCCGCCAGTCCCTATAGCCCCAGCATAGACACAGCAAATGCAGTGAGAGAATCTAGTCCAGAAAAAAAGGTCCATAATAGGAACGAAGAAAAGAAAGGAACCCCCCTTTAAAAGAGCCAACAAGAAAAGGACAGGAGAAGAAAGCACAACTCCCGGCCAGAAGGAAAGAATCATAAAAGTACGCAGGACAGCCTGCCACAGACGCTGACCCAAGTACCTGAAGATACACACCTGCACAGTAACCTACGCCGACAGCTCCCTCAGTAATCAGACCTAGCCCGCCAGCCCAGCCTAGCCTCCCCAGCACCTGCCCATCCGATAGCCAGCCTGCCAGCCCCTGCCCCACCCTATAGACATAGCGGCCCGTCATAGCCACGAGCCCTCCCCTCGCCTCCACCGCCCCAGTCCCTATAGCCAGCCTGCCAGCCCCTGCCCCATCCCTATAGCCAGCCTGCCAGCCCTGCCCCCATGTACCTATAGACCAGCCTGCCACCCCTGCATCATACCAGCAAGCCTGGAACTAGTACGGCAAGCAAGCCGGCAACATCCCCCCAAGTAACTATAGCAGACCTGACCAGCACCCTGCCCAGTTACCCTATAGAAAGCCATGACCTCAGACCCGACCAGTCCCTATAGCCAGCTGACAGCCCCTGCACCAGTCCCATATACCAGCCTGCCAGCCCCTCCGTCCTTCCAGCCTGCCGCCCTGCCTCCTATAGCCAGCCTTCCAGCCTCCTGCCCCCAGTCCCATAAGCCATCTGCCAGCCCCTGCCTTCCAGTCCCGCATAGCCAGCCTGCCAGCCCTCCCCCTAACCGTCCCTATCAGCCGCGCAGCCTGCACCAGGCTCACCAAGCCCCAAACTCCCCTGCCTCCCTATAGCCAGCCTGCCAGCCCCTCGACCCAGTCCCTATAGCCAGCTGCCAGCCCTGCCCCATCCCTATAGCCAGCCTGCCAGCCCGCCCCAGTCCCTACGCCCAGCCTGCCAGTCCCCTGCCCAAGTACCCTATAGCACAGCCTGCCAGCCCCGTGCCCCAGTCCCTATAGGCCAGCTTAGCCAGTCCCCCCTGCCACAGTCCCTATACACCCAGCTGCACGCCCCTGCCCCAGTTCCCTATGAGCCAGCCTGCCAGCCCCTGCCCCAGTCCCTATAGCCAGCCTGCCAGCCCCTGCCCCAGTCCCTATAGCCAGCCTGCCAGCCCCTGCCCCAGTCCCTATAGCCAGCCTTGCCCAGCCCCTGCCCCAGTCCCTATAGCCAGGCAGACAATTGGACACAGAACCCTAAAAAAAGGAAGAAAAAGGAGAAGCGACAGAAATGCCCAAAATCCGCCAGGCATTGCAGACATGCCGACACTGCCATCCTAGTCCCATATCAGGCGCCACCCTGCCCAGGCCAATCCCAGAGCCGCCCCTGCCCCAGTCCACTATAGTAGCCTGCCAGCCCCCGCCCCCAGGCCTATAGCACAGCCTGCCACGCCCCTGCCCTAGTCCCTATACCAGCACTGACCAGCAACTGAACCAACGTGAAATAGCCAGACCTGAACAGACTGCCCCAGTACGCATAGCACGCCTGATCACAGCCCCTCCCCAGTCCCTATAGCCAGCGCCCTGCCAGCCATAGCACCTGATCCCCCCCAAGTCCCTATACGCCAAGCCTTTGCCAGCAACCTGCCCCAGTCACTATAGCCCAGCCTGCTGCCACCGCCCCCTGCCCCAGTCCCTATACCGCTGCCACCCCGCCCCAGTCCCTATAGCCAGACCTGCCAGCCCCTGCCACCAGTCCCAACAGCTGCCAGCCCTGCCCAGTCCCTATAGCCAGCACTGTCCAGCCCCCTGCCCCCACGTCCCTATACCAAGCTTCTGCCAGCCCCTGCCCCAGTCCCTATAGCCGCCTGCACCCCCTGCCCCAGTCCCTATAGAGCCAGCTGCCAGCCCCTGCCAGTCCCCTATAAAGCACCTGGCCAGCCCCTGCTCCCAGTCCCTATAGCCACGCGCCTGCGCCAGCTCGCTCCTAGCCACCCAGCCCTGTGGGTCCCTATAGCCACTGGCCCCTGACCAAGTCCAACCAAGCTCCCGCCCTGCCCCAGTCCCTATAGCCAGCCTCCACCGCCCCATCCCTGCCGCCCCCCCCCCAGTCCCTATAGCCATGCCTAGCCTCGCCGCTCTGCACCCCATCCCTATAGCCAGCTGCCAGCCCCACTGCCCAGTCCCTATGCCAACCTGACAACCTGCAACAGTCCATGCCAGCCTGCTCCCACTGAGTCCACTATCCCAGCCTGCCAGCCCTCTGCCCCCAGTCCCCTATAACAGCCTGATCCAGCCCCTGCCCCATCCACTATAGCCAGCCTCCAGCCCCTGCCCCAGTCCAATAGCAGATCCGCCAGCCCTGCCCCAGTCCATAGCCAGCCTGCAGTCCCCTGCCCCAGTCCCTATAGCCAGCCTCTGCCCGCCCATCCTACCCATGCCCAGCGGCCTCATCCTACGCCAGCCTGCCATCCCCGACAGCCTATAGCAGCCCCAGCCCTGCAGCCCTATAAGCCAGCCTGCCAGTCCCTGCCCCAGTCCCTATAAGCCAGCCTAGCCAGCCCTGCCCCCCATACGCCCTCCAGCCTGCCCATTAATAGCCAGCCTGCCAGACCCTGCACCAGTCCTAATCCAGTGCCACCCCTGCACCAGCTTCCAAGCTGCCACCATCCCAGTTTAAATCATTTCACGCCACGCATAGCCAGCCTCCACCCCCTGCCCAGTCCTATAGCCAGCCTGACCAGCCCCGTCCCCCAGTCCCTATAGCCAGCCTGACAGCCCCTGCCCAGTCCCTTAGCCAGCTGCAGAAGACCCGACATGGCAGCCCAGACCAGTCCCTATAGCCGGCACCTGCCAGCCCCTCCCCAGTCCCTATAGCCACAGCCTGCCCAGTCCCCTGCCCGCAGTCCCATCCACCTGCAGCCCGCCCGGTCCCTGCCAGCCCGCCCCTGCCCCAGTCCCTTGCCACTCCACCTGCCTTCCCCTATGACGCCGCCTGCCAGCCCCTGCCACCAGTCCCTTAATAGCCAGCGCACCCCTCCCGATCCCTTAGCCCCTGCCAGCCCGGCCCCAGTCCCCATGCCACCTCCACCGCCCAGTCCCTTAGCCGACAGAAACTGGACCATCCCTTGGGACCATAGCGAACGAAAGAGAACTAGGAAGAACAGCCCCTCCCCCATCCCATAGAACGCGAACTTAACAGCCATACTGAAAGTCCCTGACGGAGCGAAACAGGCTATAGACGACATCGCGAGACAATTCCCAGGATCCCTAAGACCAAAGAGACAGCAGCCTGCACTGCACACTGCCTATCCCCACTATAAAAACGGCACAGCCCCTGCCCCATCCTATAGCCACTGCCAGCCCCCTGCCCAGTCCCTATAGTTCGCCTGCCGATGCCATGCCCCAATCCCTTGCCCCTTCCACCCCTGGCCCCAGTCCCTATAGCCAGCCTGCCAAGCCCCTCCGTCCCGGCCAGCTGAGCCTGCCACCATAGCCAGCCTGCCAGCCCCTGCCCCAGTCCCTATAGCCAGCCTGCCCAGCCCCTGACACACGAGTCCCTTAGCAGCCTGCCAGCCCCTGCCCCCAGTCCCTATAGCCAAGCCTGCCAGCCCATGCCCAGTCCCTATGTCCAGCACTGCCACGCCCTGACCCCAGTCCCTCTATCCAGCCTGCCAGCCCCTGCCCATCCCTTAGCCCGCAAATAGTTCCAGCCGCCAGTCCATTCCCCACCTTCGCCCCCCCTCCTCCCCAGTCCCTATAGCCAGCCTGCAGCCCCTGCCCCAGTCCCTATAGCCAGAAACACCCCGCCCCAGCGCAATGAAAAGTTCCAGCGACAGCCCTTAGCCAGATCCCTAGCCAGCCCCTGCCCAGTAATTTTATACCAGCCTTGCCAGCCCCTGCACCCAGTCCATAGCCAGCTACCCCTGCCGACGTATCCTATAGCTCCAGCACGCCCTCGCCTAGCAGCCCCTGCCCCAGTCTCTATAGCCGAGCAACCCTGCCCAGTCTACTAGCCGCCGCCGCCCCTGCCCCCAGTCCTATAGCCAGCCTGCCAGTCCCTCTGCCCCAGTACCTATAGCATAGCCTCTGCCAGCCCCTGCCCCAGTCTCTATAGCACCCTGCCCAGTTAAGCCCAGCTGCCAGCCCCTGCCACCAGTCACCCTATCAGGCCCAAGCCCCTGCCCCAGGCCTCTCTATTATAGCCAGCCTGCCAGCCCTGGCCCCAGTCTCATATAGCCAAATGCCAGACCCTGCCCCAGTCCTACTATAGCCAGATCAAAAAGCCTGACCAAGTCCTCTATAGCCAGGCCCTGTCCCAGATCTCTTATGCCCAGCCCCATGCCCCAGTTTCTATTATGCACGCCCTGTGCTCCCAGTCCTACCGCTCTTGCCAGCCCCTCTGCCCCAGTCCTATGAGCCAGCCCTTGGCCGCCTAGCCCCCCTGCCCCAGTTCTATATCCACCCGCCAGCCCTCATTCCCCAGTCTATCTATCCACACGCGTACTCTATAGCCAGCCTGCCAGCCCCTGCCCCAGTCTCTATAGCCAGCCCCTGCCCCAGTCTCTATAGCCAGCCTGCCAGCCCCTGCCCCAGTCTCTATAGCCAGCCCCTGCCCCAGTCTTCTATAGCCACCTGCAGCCCCCGTGCCCCTGCTATATCTCCCCAGTGCCAGCCCACTGCCCAGTGGCTCATAGGCAACCGTCAGCCCTGCCCCGTCTCACTTAAGCGCAGCCTCCACCCCCTGCCCGCCAGTTCTTGCAGCTAGCCCAGCCCCTGCCCGCCAGTCCTCGTATATAAGCCAGGCCTGGCAGCCTCTGCCCAGTCAGCCAGCCCATGCCCCCAGTCGTTCCCTCATAGCCATCTTGCCAAGCCCCCTGCCAGTCTACTATAGCCAGCCTGCCCACCCTGCCCCAGTCTCTATAGCCAGGCCTAGCCAGCCTGCCCCAGGTTCTACTACCAGCTAAGAATGAAGAACGATGGAGCAAACAGGCATACTAGTGACGACATGCTTAGGCCCAGCACAAAGTCTATACAGCCCAGCCCCGTTATCGATAGACGAGCCTCCGTTGCCCATGTCCTCTATAGCCAGCCTGCCACCTCTGACGAGACCCTAGTCTACATATAGCCATCGTCCACAGGCCTGCCCTGGTCTCTATGGTACAGCGCTGCACTGCCAGCCCCTCCCACCCGTTCTATAAGGCAATGTCCGCCCTGCCCCAGGTCCTCTATACTCCGCTGCCACCATGCGCTCAACAATAAGAACATGCGAGTCCCAGCCTGCTCCGCCACCCCCGTCTCTATAGCCATCAGGCCCCCTGCCCAGTCTCTATACCCACTCCAGCCACTGCCCTACAATGCGCCCCTGCCCAGTCTCTAGCGCCTCCTACAGCCCCTGCCCCTAGTCTACTTCCGCCCTGTCACCCGTACTCTCTATAAGACCAGCCTGCCAGCCTCCTGCCCCTCAGTCTCATAATAGCCAGCCTGCTCACCCGCGCGTCTCAGGGCTCCTACAACCATCGTCATCCTAGCCCCAGCCTGAGCCGTGCCCCACGTCTATAGCTCAGCCCCCTCGCGCAGGCCCCATGCCACTAAGGTATGCCATAGAGCCACAGCACGTAGGAACCGACCCGGACCCACGGTGAGCCGACACGCAGAAGACTGCCGCTCTACATGCTCCTCAGCGCTATAGGCCAGTGCAGCTCCTCTCCCCAGTCTCTATAGCCAAGCCTGCCAGAGCCGTGCCCCATCGCTACAGCATTCCATGATTCCGCACTCGTTCTACATGGCCGATGCCAGCCCCTGCCCCAGTCTCTATAGCCACCTGCCCAACTGGGAAACCAGAGTGCCGCACCGCGAGTATAGGACAGCTCTCATCACCCCTGCCCAGCTCTGCAGCCCGCATGCACCAGTCCTAACCTGAGCGCTGCAGCCCCTTGCCCCAGTCTCTATAGCCACAGGCCTCCTTGCCCGCCTAACATGGCCTCCGAAGCTCTCTAACACCTACTGCCAGCTCCTGCCGCAGCCCCTGGACCCCAGTCTCTACCCAAGCCTGCCAGCCCCTTGCCCCAGTTCATCACGAGATGCCAGCCCCTGCCCCAGCTTCCTTATAGCCAGCGCTGCCACAGCCCCTGCCCAGGTCTCTATAGCCAGCCTGCAGGCCCCTGCGCCCAGGCTCTATAGGCCAGCCTGCAGCCCACTTGCCCAGTCTGCTATAGCCAGCCTGCCAGCCCCCGTGCCCCCAGTCTCTATCGACAGCCGCCAGCCCCTGCCCCAGTCTCTATAGCCAGCCTGCCAGCCCCTGCCCCAGTCTCTATAGCCAGCCTGCCAGCCCCTGCCCCAGTCTCTATAGCCAGCCTGCCAGCCCCTGCCCCAGTCTCTATAGCCAGCCTGCCAGCCCCTGCCCCAGTCTCTATAGCCAGACACTGCAAGGACCCTGCCCCCGTCTCTAAGCCAGCCTGCAGACCCCTGCCCAGTCTCTATGCCAGGCCTGCCAGCCCCTGCCCCAGTCCCTATAGCCAGCCTGCCAGCCCCTGCCCCAGTCCCTATAGCCAGCCTGCCAGCCCCTGCCCCAGTCCCTATAGCCAGCCTGCCAGCCCCTGCCCAGTCTATATAAGCAGCCTGCAAGCCCTTGCCCAGTCTCTATAGACAGCCTGCCCAGCCCTGCCCCAGTCTCTATAGCCAGCCTGCCAGCCCCTGCCCCCCCCAGTCTCTTATAGCCAGCCTGCCAGCCCCTGCCCAGTCTCATAGCCAAGCCTGCCAGCCTGCCCAGTCTCTATAGCCAGCCTGCCATAGCCCCTGCCCCAGTCTCTATAGCCAGCAGCCAGCCCCCTGCCCCAGTCTCTTAGCCAGACTGCCAGCACCCTGCCCCCAGTCTCTATAGCCACCTGCCAGCCACTTGCCCCAGTCTCTATAGCCAGCCTGCAGACCATGCACCCAAGTCTCTATAGCCAGCCTGCCAGCCCCTGCCCCAGTCTCTATAGCCAGCCTGCCAGCCCCTGCCCCAGTCTCTATAGCCAGCCTGCCAGCCCCTGCCCCAGTCTCTATAGCAGCCTGCCAGCCCCTGCCCCAGTATTATAGCCAGGCCTGCCAGCCCCTGCCCCAGTCTCTATAGCCAGCCTGCCAGCCCCTGCCCCAGTCTCTATAGCATGCCAGCCCCTGCCCCCACAGTCTCTATAGCCAGCTGCCCATACCCCCAGTCTCTATAGCCGGCCAGCCCTTGCAACAGTCTATATAGCCTGCCAGCCCCGCCCACAGTATCTATAGCCTGCCAGCCCCTGCCCCAGTCTATATAGCCTGCCAGCCCAGAGACCACAGTAGAGAGGAGCTACCCTGCCAGCCTGCCCAGTAGCTTATAGCCTGCCGCCACTGCCGGACAGATCGCACAGAAGAATAACAGGGGCGCGTCGCCGGAAGGAAAGGGAGTTTAGATATACTCGGTCAAAAAAAATAAAAATAAGCGAGTTTGGGTTTCTTCAAACACATTTTTTTGCTGCTGTGAAAAAACTAGGCTTATACCGAGTTATAAGGTATGTAGAATTTAACAATTTTATTTTCTAAAAAGTTTAAAATACATCTCTCTAAACAGTGGAGTTGCCATCTACATATTACATTATTTTAGCCACTTAAAGTTTATAATCTGTTCATTTGGGCACAGTCGCAAAAGCTACAAAAACAGGTATTTTAGATTTTCCATTAGTTCCACCATATGAGAATAATTTGATAGTATGGCCATTTTCAGACGTGACTCTTTGTAGTTTAATTTTTATATGTAATTAATAAAGGAGGGGTGACTAAAAAAGATTATGTAGTAAATGGGTATTCTCATTTGAGCATTTCACATCAGTTTCATTCTGACCCATATATAAACATTTCTTCATTAGATGTATTTTAAAAAAAAGTTCTATGTAAGATAATTTCTTATAAATGTTAGTAATATGGTCCTTAGAAACACAAAACTGGTCCTGGATATGGCCACCTCTGCTGAAGGATTTGTACAAGGGAAACAAAAAGTTTTTCTGAATTTTAAATGTACCACAGCCGTTACTGTGGGTAATGCTTGCTGTATCCATGTGGTAGACAAGTCACATAGCCGCATATCTGGCACATCTCTGCCAAAATGGAAGGTAGGTTCGTATCCTGGGAAGCCATTTCTAAGCGACCACATGGCTACTTTTATGAGAAATTATTTTCACACAGGAAACATTTTTTTTACTAACATCCAATTGAACGTTTCCATGTGACAATTTAATTTATGTGAATGCCCAGATGTGGGAGGAATACCCAACCTTTAAGCAGTATTTAGGCGAGTGCCAAGCATGTAGTTAAAAAACAAAATTTTTTTATATTATGTATAGTGACACAAAGAAAGAATAAGAAGAGTCAAAACATTGAACAACAAGATAGGATGTGTGTATTCAGATTACATACAAAATTTATGCCATTTATGAGGAAGGAGAAAATAGGACGTATTATATGGGGAAGGAACGGAATGGAAGTAGGAAGGAGGGGGGATCAGGAACAATCGAGGGATGAAGTGAATAATGCAGGAAGAACAGCAGTAAAAGAAAACCATGGCGTTGGAGGGGTGGGACGAGCCCATGAAATATGCCAGACTCTGAGCTTGGTCCCGTGTTCCTAGGGTACAGGCACTGCAGTGTCTGTAGCTGTATCAGAGGCGTTCTGATACAAGCTAGCAGAACCCGTCACCACATTTGCAACATATAAGCAGTGACAGGTCCGATTAGAGCCCATAACTGACTGAAACAATTTTAGCTTAAAAAGAAGGTGTCATTACCACACAAATACACCGTTTATTTATATCACCTGGCATTCAGAGGGGCGTGTCCACTTCAGTCTTGACCTCCTACAATCTATCCCCCCACATTCTTATGCCCTCCTTATGGCCACAGTTCATGCAGGGACCAGAGACACAGAGAAAAAACCTGCATACTAAGACGCAAGGTAAGTATGGTGGCGTGGATGCTTAAAAAAAAATTATACAAATCCAAAAGGTAGAACCCAAGTAGAACTATAAAGGAAAATGGCACCAGCTCAAGCATATACAGTGGATGTAAATGAAGGTTGTAATATACTAAGTTGAATTTCCCACCACAGTAGCTAGAAGTTTGTCGCAAGCCTTATATACTTTTCACAAAGTTCTTCTCATACAGATTGAGCCCTCTTGTTCTACACACCTTCCCCATTTCCTATATTGTGGTTTCTAAACTTACTTGAATTCACGCATTATAACCTGTAGGGGACTGCTGTCCTTTAACACTGTCTGGAGCTAAGGAAATAAAATACCCTGCATTACCTCTATGAAAAATAAACACATCCATAAACGGTTAATAGACAAATTGGTCATTCAAGAGCATTTATGAACATACAATATATAAAAAGGCTTTGCATTTTTTTATTCATGTTTTTATTTTACCAGGGTAAAGAAAATGAGGAGAAATTGTTTTACTGAATACAAGTGTGCAGCAGACAATTTGTTGTCTGCACTGCGAGAAAGCCCAGTGCCAGGGTCAGCATTGTGCATACCCGGGCAAATGCCAGGGCCCAGAGCTCCTGGGGAGGGGGGGGGGGGGGAACTTGTATAAAATAACCATGCGGGGGCTGTTTGGTATGATAAACTAGTGAATATTTTAGAGAACAGGGGACTGTATTAGTTTCTCAATTTTTAATACTGTAACGAGTTCTAAGAGGTCTACTGATTCTCTGTCACCCAGGGGCCTACTGAAACCTGAAGACGAAATCTTTGATTAGGTTATACTGCAAAACATGCACAGCTGCTTTTTAACAAGGCCAAACATGGATATTTTAGAATTTACAGCACATTAATATTTACAAAATAAAAACAAAAAATTATAACTACTATACTTTTATTTTACACATTCCCTTTAAAGGAAGGAGAGAAATAACTAGCTTTGAGAATATTAGATCTGCACTCACCGCTGCAGAGAGATCTTTGTTAAGTAATTGGGATTCAGATGAGGACATATCCAAAAGATTTAACACAAATTGCTTATTTGTAACTCGAAATTGAATGGAATGAACTTTCAATTCAATGGGATTTCCTACAAAAAATATAAAACAAATTATACTAGAAACTGGAACACAACATTATAAACTCCTACTATGGTATCTTCATAACTACCAAATATGGAAAGAAAAATCTGAACTAACCATTCACAATGATTGAGCTAACATCTACGGATCGATTCACAAGGGCCAGAAGGGAGGACATGAGAGACTGCAGGTTTGTATGAACTGTAGAATTCAAGTAAAGGTTGCCTCGTACTTTCAGATCTCCATGTACATCTCTGGTAGAGGAATAAAAACAATTAAAAAGATCTGTTAAAGGTAGGTCAACGCAAAAGTGTGCGATACAGATTACTACATGCCTGACTAAAAGTCCACGATTTTATGTGATACACAATGCTGGAAGCTTCCCCTTATTAACTAAAGACGTTCGTAATTATTGCTATATTGTTGGATAAAAAGAACCTTGCAGATGGAAGGACCTTCAACCATGAAACCCTCATATGAGTATAACATTTGGTGGGTGGTTTGAGTGGCCCTGGGCTACCACCCAAACCGCCTATATTATAATCCACTACGGTGACTAAAGCCTCTTCTGCACATGAGAGGATTCATAATACAACGTTATTAAAAGATTCCAAGCATTTCAGCACATCTTTCCAGTCTGACCTGGATCTCCTTTCATCATACAACAGTCATCCAGAGCAAGAGAACATGATAATGGTAAGTAGCTGAACAGTACTTACCATGACCACGTGGATTGCGCGCACACACACACTTAGGCAGCAAGGGCACATGGGAAATGTAGTTTGCAGAGCTTTGGGACAGTAGGAGACAGAAGTGATAGTGTCATCTTGAAAATGCAAGCAGCCTACTAAGCTCTGGACCTTGGAAGGGGGATCAACGCTAAGAAAATACTGGCAAAATGGTAAAGCAATGATCTACAAGAAGACAAACATATGATTGCTAGGCTATTTTTTTAAATTCTGAGTAACCAGAATACCCCTTTAAGCAACAGGTGTGGTCTTTAGGACAGCCACCAAATTAAGCATTAGTCAATTTGAGCAATATGTTATTAGCTTTATTTTAATATACTTTTAAATGGATAACAAAGATAATCACAGTGCCTGAATCTATGAGTAAATATCCCTGGTTTATCGTGATGTATTTTGACAATAATTAGTTTTTACAATGTGCGAGTCGCTGCTCTTCTGCTACTTGGGGACCAATGGGGAATACAAACCAATTTAGACAAGGCACCATTAAAGTCCATGTATTTTCCATGTCAGTGGATGGCTTTATGGCAGAAGGAAAGCCATGCGTTCATTAATTAAATTTCAGCCTCAGAAATGTCAACAAATTGATTAAACATTTTTGTTTGGCAAGTCTAAAAATATATGCTTAGAACTGGCAGGAAGTTCCAAGCACAATTTTTTTTATTTTAGTAATTGCCTAGTGTCATTTATATCCCACTTATTATAGCCACGCACTATACCAGTTGTAAAGCAGGAGTCTTACCGAATTTGGGAAATTAACACATTTGCTATTGGGAACACTGTATTAACAGCACGAAATACCTAGGAGAGAAAACATTAATGTTAATGGTACCGTAGTGGTTACCTATGGCTTTTTAATGAAGCTGTCAAAGAATTTTGTGGAACGTAGAATCTTCCCTTACCGCATTCTGTAGATTGTCCAGGAAACTTTGCTTTTCCTTATTTTGCTGGCTTGCTACAATATACCCCGCACGCAGAACTAGGAAAGATATTGGCAGAGTCTCCATCTCCAAATTAGATGTTGTGTATCCTTAAAAAAAAATAAATAATATATATATATTTCCTTGTTATTCCCAAGTCAGACTAGATATCATACATTATTAAATGGTTAGAGAACACATTAAGACACCAAGAAAGCAACCACCCTTAAGCATAGGGTATGTAATATGAAATTAAAGTCTCAACTCCTTATTCCCTACAATTGCTAGAATTCCAAAACAAAAGTAAAAACTATTATATTGTCCAAAATATAAGAAAATTTAGATTAATTTTTAAACAATGTAAAGGGATAGTTCAAATTAAAGGATAAACTACGGACACTTCTAGATCCAGGCACTGTGGTGATTGAAAGGTTACTAAACGCCCCAGCACAACCCCCACTGTAGTGCAGATTCAAGAAGAACTCCCCCCCCCCCCCCCACCCTCAGTAGTCTTTCAGGCTCATTAGCATATTTTTTAAAGTTCCTTGTAGGAGGCCATAGATAACAAATATAAGAAGATTACATCAGTCACAATGTCTGGAGCTGAGTAACTGTTACTGGTTTATCATGATTGATTTTAACAGATTTCCTGTAAATATTGGAGATCTTTGTTCATCTTTAGTCTTAGTAGGATTTAAAAGGGCATGTGGCTTTTTTTTTTTTTTTTAAATATATAGGGGAGTAGTTAGCAAACAGATGTAGTGAATGTCTAAAATTTGTTGTGATGCGCCCTGTTCTTTCATTCCCTTTCTAACATCCTCACATGTCAGAGACAGCCACCACACAATAAATAACACCATTTCACAACCTACCATCTACTTTTTCTACAAGTATGTTTAGAGTGTTAAGAGTCTAAAAAAAAATATATATATAAGAAAATATAAAACCACCATAGAGCACCATAAAAAAGCTAAAATATTGAGAATCATAAAATACTAATTTACAAATGAATAAGGTTTAGTATAGTAAAAATATTTTATCATGTGCAACCCTTTAAAAGGGAACCTGTCACCACATTTTTCAGAAATGCAGCAAGTGACAGGTTCCCATAGAGCCCTATTAACAGACAACCTTCTTATAAGCAAAAAAAATGTTTCCCTCAGATACCCATAAAATTAAATTTATAACCTTGCCCGGTATCCAGTGATATCTAGAGCAAGGTGGGGGGGGGGGGCGCCATAACCTTCACCGGCTGAATCCAGCAGCTCCTCTTGCCTTCTCAAAAGTCCTTTTGCCTAGTAAATGCATGGGGTAGTTTGCTAATGTTAGCAGGCTGAGGGACCTTCGATGTCACCCTGGTCAAAAATCATTACTTTCTGCATGCTAAGACAGTAGGTGGAGCTGCTTGGATTCAGCCCGAGGAGACCATGCCCCTGACTCGCTATAGATATCCCTGGATACCAGGCAAGATTAGAAATTTTATTTATTTGATCTGACAAAATTTTTAGCTTGTCAGTTAAGGGCTATATGGTAACCTGTCACTACCAGTAGATTAGCCCTTCCAGTTTAATACAAACTTACCACATTTAAAATTCAGTCAAATACATTTAACTGGAAACCATCTAAGAGCACAAAACAGAAAGCACAATAGAACGAACCATTTAATTCCACAGTTGAGCCAATTATAGACCACCCATAATAATTTGTCTTGTTTCCATCAGACAGGATAGTTCGGATAATGTCTGATCCACTTGGTGTAAAGATATTGCTCTGAAATACAATATTACTCATAACAATGACAGAGCCCCTCCTAAAAAAAAAGAAAAATTATAAATTATATAACAAAGAACATGAAAAAAGCCAACAGTAAATTAACAAGAATGGCTATGAAAGAGCAATGATTACACATACAGGTAAACCACAACATGCAAAATATTTCAGAACATTTGAATTATATTCATATTGCAGCTAGAAAGCCATTGGACCCAAATTAACCACATAATATAAATAAATGCTCATTCCATCACAGTGCTGGACCTAGAAAGAAAAAAGCATAAATACAAACAATTTTTTATTGAAAATTTTTTAAGATAAGTAATACATTGAGTATATGGGCATGAAAATCAATGAGGCCTATGCAAAGGCCCGCTTGGGATGTATGACATTCGTCACATAACTTTTGATTCATCCAGATGTAGACGCACAGTTGAGAAATCAATTCCAAGTCCATATAGTCAAACTTACAATGGAATGTAAACCAGGGAGGAGATCAGACAGGATGGGAGGGAAGAGACAATGAAAGGAAGGGAAATTATTCACTGGTCCAGGGAAAGGAAAGCAGGAGAGAAAGTCACACAGTTACAATATCAAGAGGTTGTAGAGATGTAGGTAACACAATCTTGCCATACTTTAGTAAATAGCTTCTCCCCATCAGATACACAAATATAATTGGAAAACATGCTGCACCCCCATTGAGCCACCAAGAGTCTGCATCAGCATTGGAGGGAGAACCCTCATGTAACAGACTGCTTACACAGGGCAAATAAACTCTTCCACGCGGGCAAGAAATTGTTTGGTGTGGATCATGGCTACTGTATCGCCATGGAGGAGACATGAAGGACACTGGAGATTTAAAGGACCACCTCTGGTCCCATCTAGTGGAAAAAAAATATCTACTGGATATTGTGCTAGTGAGAAGTCGCAAAATCAAAGATTATACATTAGAACTTGTACTACAGAACTTACATAAATCTTTTTATTTCTGTTTTAAGGTAACCATTCTTGTATTTTTCAAAAAGTATCTTGTCCATCTGCAAAACAAGAAACTTTTTAGCAGATCAGTTAGTTCTAAGTTTAGATTCCCAAGTCCGTCGCCATCTGCTCACTGCAAAATTTCCTACATTAGTCTTTTTTTTTTAGCCTATGCTCATTGGGCTTTCATATTGCTTACACTAAAATAATTACAGATTTGCAAAGCTTTGCATGCTCACTCCACATTAAACTAAAAAGTCAGTCAGAGGCTGCATATTAAAAAATAATAATGCATTTTAAATGCCCAAATATTACCCTCTAACATAACATGTAATTCGCTCATTCCGCAGCAGACAATCCAGAATTAGACCGCTAAGTCTCTGAAAACTTGGGGGATGGGACTCCTACAGCCAATCAGAAACTGAAAAAAAAAAATAATCTGCTCCGCAACTGATTGGCTGTATCAGTGTCAGAACTCCCTAATCATAACAGACTAGGAGTGTCAGAGCCATACAGAGTTATGTACATTCTGTTATGCTGCAGATCCGACAACCCCTTTTGTGTCATTGTCTTACTCAGCAGAACTCTGTGTCCTGTATACAAATAGATTCAGGTGGTGCGACTAAGCCCTAGGCATGTTCATCCACAACCGGACATATTAAAGGGGCAGCCTTATAAAATGAAGTTCACATCACTGACCTAAGTGCTGCAGTCACTTCCTATGAAGCATACTGCCATACACCGTACCCAAGTTGTCCTTGGTATTGCATTCACTTAATGGATACAATGCAAAGGTTGAACTCTGATGAAGGGATGCACAAAAATCGCAGCTCAAATCTACAACAGAAACCATTTTCCATAGTTTATTTTTGCCACAGTGGATATTCTACAGTGTTTACACCTCTTCCTGACCCACCCTTAATATAGGTCACCAAACCACAGGGTGCACCATAACTTGTAAGAAACAGCATCCACCTTTTGAGGTTTCATTTTTCTAATTTACAGAATGCCAAAAGAAATAGTTTTTGTATGATCTTACAGTGTGAAGGCTTCACATTTAAAGTAAAAAGCATATTATGTACAAAATTCCACAAAAAAAACTCACCACAAGTTTTACTTCCTTCTCCAGTTTCCTGTACTCCTCACTTGTGTAGTTCTCAAGCTGCTCATTAAATGAGACACCAGCAATGTGAAAGTTTAATGGCATTGTTACCACTGGAGAAGCGGTAGATTGGGTTAAACTTGTCTTAGGATTTATAGGTGTTCCAGTAATAGATTCAACATGAAAACTTGTTTGGTGAACCCATTCTTTAAGGGCCGGCATCAGTGTCACTTTACTTGACTTTGATAATGATACAAGCCTAAAAAAATTGGTAGAAGTAACTAAAGGGTTCAGTGTTCTAGTACTAGAAGTCCTTAAAGATGGACCAGAGACAGTATTTGGTTTGGAATAATTGTTATTAACTATGGTTGTGACTACATGGGGCAAACGTTGCATTGACGGATGGAAAGTAGAAGAAGTTTTTACAGATAAAGCTTCCACACCAGATTTAGTTGAGATTGTTCTTTGCAATGGCGGTATAGTTGTGGGATCATGTGAAGATTTTGCACCAATAGAAGGCGATGCAGAGATCTGTTGAGTGTAAGCTTCTACATTTTTGGCTTCTGTACCATAAGTGGTTCTCTGAGAAGTCCGTTCATTTTGCACAAACTGAACTGTAGAGTTTAACAGTAGGGGAGTTCTTGATTCCCTTAGCATAGGAACACTGGTTAAATGCTCATTGACCCATGTAGAAGCCATGGTAGAACTAGTACTAGTCAGATCAAAGTTACTTTCGTTCATCTCATCACTTCCATTGATCCCGTCATGAAATACATCATAGTGAAATGGTGTACTAGTGCTCTGGTAATCAGACTCTGTGTATACATCTGTAACTGTATGATCTACAAGTATGCCTTCATCACTTGAAGTGACAGAATAGTCGGTTGATTTAGTTGCTTCGCTTTCATTGCCAGTTGACTTGTTTATAGTAGTTTCTGAGGATACTGGTGTAGGAGTGTTTGTTAGATCATGGATTTGCAGAACACATGACCTATTCTTTGAAACATAAGGTGAATGAGTAACACTAAAATCAGTATTCAAGGCAGTGTAATCAGTAGTTTTCCAACTCATGGATCCACTAATCTCTGCAGAACTCAAAGTTGGAGATGGCCAAGTAGAGGGAAGAAAAGTCTTTAAAGTGCCCTTTTCCTGATCCAAATATCTTTCCAGTTCTGAAGTTTGATCAGTATTTAATGGATGAAGAGTAGTTGTTGCTGAAAAATCCCGTTCTTTGTGTACCTCCAAAGTAGGTGAAGAAATAAATGTACCAGCAGAGGTGCCAACCACTACAGATGAATCCCCCATTCTTTGTGTAGTCATGTGGGACATAACAGTAGTCTGATGATCAGTGTTCAATGAACTTTTGGTTTCTAAATTTCTCTTGGTTGTAGACAGATCAACATTTAACGTTTGTTGAGTAACAGATGTCAAGTCCCAATCATTTATTTTCTTCATGGAAACTGGTGAGTTGACATGAGGGAAATTAAACGGCAGGGTGGATAATGTGGGCCTTGAATTTTGGGAATAGAGTTTTGGATTAACAGAATCAGTAGAACTTGAACTTAACAGGGATATTGTAGTAAATGGCATATTACTAAGTTGTCGACCAATAGTAGAGGTTTTAGGACCGTGTATGAACACATTGCTAAAGGTGATAGTTTTAAGTGTAGATGACTTTGGAGAAGTCTTTCCAGTTAGGAGATTTGTTCCATCTTTTACTGGGAATGGGCTACTATGAAGATTACTGCTGTGTGAAAAACCCTGCATTAATGAGGGCAAAGAACTTACTGAATGCACCAACAACCTAAAATCAGAGGAAGCATTTTGGTGCTGGTTCCCAAATGAACCAGGAGAGGGCATCTCTTCAGGTTTGGCAGATGTCATAGGCTTCAGTATTGACAGTGTTTGCCCTTTTCCTGAAGGGAAAGTGCTGGCATCTAAAAATGTATCAGTTTGAGACACAACATCACCCAACTTTGTCTTGAATAAAGAGCTCCATATGGAAGGTAATGTCTGGGTCTCAGATATTTCATCATGTGAAACAGTGGTCAGGCTTAGTGTCTGTGATAGCTGATCAAAAGTGTCATTCCCAAGACCAATTCTTAAAAGCCGCCCTGGAAAATCGGACACACTTCTTGTATCACTGCTACCAACGGATTTAATATTTTCTAATTCAGGCAATAGAGAAAGATTTTTTTGGCCCACCCATTTTTTTAGCATTTCGTTAATAGTAGAAGCCCACTGAGATAAATTTGCACTGCTTTTAGGAGGTGAATCTCTCTTAAATAGTTTACTTTGCTTATAATGTTTTTGAGACCTTGCTGAAAGGATTTTCTCCACCAACATGGACCGTGCCTGTACCACACTTCTTAGTAATTCAGAGTCTGAATAGGGCAAGGTGTCCGATACTGGGTTTTCTGTCTGAGCACAATGGTAAGTAAGGCAGAAGAAAACTAAGAACAAGCTTTGCAACCAGAGTCTTTTTATCGTTCTGAAAGGACAGAACACATTACTTGGTCCAAAGACCGCATTTTGCCACCTGACAGCTTCTTGCTTTGTAGGTCTAAAGTAGAACCTCTGCATTGCACTGAAATCTCCGACACACTGAAATTGGAAAGAGAATCATTAGTTAACAGAACGGTAAGGCTACAGGATTGATTGATTCATATACATGTAGATGACATTTATTCTGACCGCAGCATTTATAAAGCCCCAATATACAAACCTAATAGTATAGACTGAAAAAGTCCACCAGGGGTCATTTATGAACTCATGATATACATGTATAAATTAAAAAAAATATTAAATATCTACATAAAGGGGTAACAAAAATGCATCCACATTCCCCACCGCAATGGGTGCACGGCGCCGTATGGGAGTGGTACAGTGAAGCACACGTCCGGCACCGTACAGTACCGTAGCCCATAAACTCATACATTGCTGTGCGCTGTGTTTCTCTATGGAGAGGGACGGGGGTGAGCAGCGCACCGTGCTACGGTACGGTGGGCACATGTGTGAATTTAGCCTAATAGGATTGCTAGAACTCGCTGTAGTGTGTGCGCTAGCTGTTGTCCAAAGGAGGTAGGGCATGTGTTCAACTCTCCCTGTAATTACTCCTAAAGATAGTCAGTGAGATGATTGATTAGCACCAACATGCCAATGCGTTTCAACAACTCTTATCAGGGGTCAACGATAAATGCAGGTACTCAATACATCAATACAGTGGCGTAACTAGAAGCTGATGGGCCCCAGTGCAAAGTCTGTGCCAGGCCCCTGACTATAATGTATAGTTTATAGCAATAGTATTCTTATATGGGAAAGTGACACCATAAGGGCCCCCTAAACCGATTGGACCCTGGTGTGATCGAACCTCTGCACCCCCTCAAGTTATGGCCCTGCATCAATAAATCAATCAGTATTCAATACATTGACATAAAAACAAAGGAGCAACGGAGTCCGCTGCCACATGGACACTAAACCGAGTTACTGCTAGCTTCTATTGGCATAGAGTAAACACACCCAACAATAACACAGAATAGCACCTTTAGCTTGTGAGCTTGCACTTCATGACAGAGGATCTAGACAACTACTAAAACCTGTATTACATCCTCAAAGAAAAAAAAAAAAATTCAAAGTACGACCACACAATGCTTTCTATTACTCTTGATACAATATTAAATTTATCGTACGTTTATCCACATAAAAAAAAAAAAAAAAAAAAAACACTAATACCCAATACATGAAAGTTCCTACAACAAGTGGATTCAAAATGGGGCCACAAGCAGCTACCCACCACTAGCCATAGCACCCATAGCATGGGTAGACTTCACACAACTATGGTCTGTTACCAGGTAGAAGATATTTATGTAGTAACCAACATATTCCACTATATGGCTGCCGTACTCTTAAAAAAAAAAAAAAAAAAAAAAATTTCAACAAAAAACAAAAAGATTCCATGCAGCAATAATGCCAAAAAAATAAGTTTGGCCAAATCAGATTAACAACAGATTAAATGTTATATGCATTTAAACCTTTATCAAATGCAAGTCATCTCGTAGGTTTTAATTGTAAACTGAAGAAATTCCAAAAACAATAAAATCTCAATGTATAAAATCCAATTTCTGTATTATGAAATAAATACAAAAAAAAACTGAAGATGTCATCTCAAAATTTGCATTGGAAAAAAAATTTGCAGCAGAAGTTTGAGGAGTCATCTTGGGAGGGTAGAAATTTTTTTCTTTATATGAATGATATCTTGTAAGTAACATTCAACCAACCCTAAAGCTAAGACGCTACCACCAGAAAAGACACCACACACGGCCCGGCTACTTGTGAAACAAGACTGTGCTCCCAGCCATTGCTTATCTCCTCTGTCAGCAAGATGAGAATCAGGTGAAGGCCCACAGCTGCTTGATGAAGTCTTGTGGAGACAGTAGACAGAACAGTTTGAGGGGGATCTTTGCCAAAATTATACTGAGGCCGGTGCCACACGCACTGCTTTGTCTGCGTTTGAAACCGCAAATGAAGACAAAGCCGCGCCCACCGGGGCGGGCCGTGGCCCGATCGCATCAGCGTTTATATGGAAACGCCTGCGATCACGAACAAGCTGCCGGTGTTTTGCATTAAATTAACGCAAAACACCGGCGGCTCATTCCCGATCGCAAACATTTCCATAGAAACGCCAAAGCGATTAAGCCGCGTCTCGCCCCGGTAGGCTGCGGCCTCAGGCTGGTGCCACACGCACCGCTTTGTCTGCGCTTGAAAACACAAACGCAGACAAAGTGGTGCGTGTGGCACCAGCATGAGGGCGCGTTCACACGTTGCATTTTGACCTGCGTTTTCATTGCGTTTGAAACGCATATACAACATGCGTTTACAAACGTAAACGGTAATGTAATTAGGCAAATTACCTCACATCAGCTGTTGTATATGCGTTTCAAACGCAATGAAAACGCAACCAAAGCGCACTGTGTGATCGTGCCCTAAAAGAAAAAAAATAGGGTGGTGGCACACGTACATTTTGGCTGCGTTTGCAGCATTACCACAGTCTTCCGTGTTGCCCGAGACTATACATATTTATATATCGAAACGACTTCAACAAATAGGGAATTCTTCAATAATGTCACTTTGAGTTAGGGTGATGTCGACGTGGAGCTTTGTCTGCGCTTGCAGCCGCATAACGCAGACAACGCCGCGCCCACGGGCAGGCCACGGCCCAATCGCATCGCGCGGCTTTGTCTGCGTTTGCGTTTGCAAGCGCAGACAAAGCGCCACGTCTGACATCACCCTTAATTTGAAAATTAAAAAAAAATTACTATGAGAGCGCGTTCACACATTGCATTTAGGTCCTGTTTTCATCACGTTTGAAACACATTACAACAGCTGAGGAGAGGTGATTTGGCTAATTACATTACCGTCTACACTTGTTAACACACATGTTTACAAAAGGCATGTGTTAACGTGTTGTAAACGCATGTGTTAACATCACGTTTGCGATGCTTTTTGTAAATGGAAATGTTAACAGTAATGTAATTAGGCAAATATGCTTTTTGTAAATGGAAATGTTAACAGTAATGTAATTAGGCAAATCACCTTCTTCAGCTGTTGTAATGCATTTCAAATGCAATGAAGACACAGGCCAAAACGGAACGTGTGAACATGCCCACAGGGTGCTGTCCCATGTTGCGTTTTGGCTGCGTTTGATTTCATCGCGTTGTGAAATACATTACTACAGCTGAGGAGAGGTGATTTGCCTAATTACCTTACAGTGGTTTTAGTTCCCGTTTTATTCTCTTGCGATGCAGGTCGGAGAGATTCAAAAAGACGTTCATACCGGCCGCTCTCGAGCTGTCAAATACCGCAACTAGGGGTAAAATAGGGAAGTTTTAGAATGTATGACTATTGGAAAGAAGGGTACTATTTTATTACTTTTTATAATTCATTTATTTATTTATTTACTGAATTTTAAGTGAAGTTTATATTTACGTGTATTGGTGTTTCTTTCTGTTCTATGGTATATGTGAGTCCTTCATACATGTGATGTCTTGTTGATTGATGTACTGCGGATGTGACACTTTAAGTTCCCGTTTGGGATAATAAAGTATAAAGTATTAATACCATAGTATTTCTAAAAGAAAGTGGATTTTTCTACAGCAAGAAAAGGAATCTACAAAATGAAATGGGTTCTTTTGATGGACACATTTATAAAGACTCATGTCAAGCCTAAATATGAAAATATTGAAGAAATTCTCATACAATAGTTTACAAGATCAACTCATCATCAAAAAAACAAAACAAAAAACTTAACTGACTAAGGATGAGAACAGGTCTCAAGGAACAAGGAAAGAAAATCCACATTAGAGTTTTAATGCATTATCCCCTGTAAACCTCTCTCAATAGAATCCAAGTACAGCTGGTTTATTTTTAACCCCTTAACGACTTTTTTTTAGTTTTTTCACTTCCATTTTTCACTCACCAACTTCAAAAATCTATAACTTTTTTATTTTTCCACATAAAGAGCTGTGTTATGGCTTATTTTCTGTGTAACAAATTGCACTTCATAGTGACGGTATTTAATATTCCATGCCATGTACTGGGAAGCGGGAAAAAAATTCCAAATGCAGTGAAAATGGTGAAAACCCACATTTGCAACATTTTCTTGTGGGCTTGGATTTTACAGCTTTCACTCTGCGTCCCAAATGAAATGTCTACTTTATTCTTTGGGTCGGTACGATCACGTGGATACCAAATTTGTATAGGTTTTATAATGTTTTCATACATTTAAAAAAATTAAAACCTCCTGTACAAAATATTTTTTTTTTATTTTGCCATCTTCTGGCGCCAATAACTTTTTCATACTTTGGTGTACGGAGCTGTGGATAGTGTATTTTTTGCGAATTTGATGGCGCTTTCATTGCTATAATTTTTGGGACTGTGCGACCTTTGATCACTTTTTATGAATTTTTTTGGCCTATATTGTCCATTGAGGGTTATAACAAAAAACACAGTGAAAAACCGTTATTATATTTTGATAGATCGGGCATTTTCGGACACGGCAATACTTAAGGTGTTTATGATTTTTACTGTTTTTTTATATTTATATCAGTTCTAGGGAAAGGGGGGTGATTTGAATTTTTAGGATTTTTTATTATAATTTTATATTTTAACTTTTTTTTATTTTTACTTTTACTATTTTTCAGACTCCCTAGGGTACTCTAACCCTAGGTTGTCTGATCGATCCTATCATATACTGCCATACTACTGTAGTAGTAGTATATGTGGATTTTACACCCCATTCATTACAATGTGCTAATTGCACATTGTAATGAATGGGGTGTAGTAATGCATGGGTTAAAGTAAAACGAAGTAGCCTCGGGTATTCGGAACACCCGAGGCTACCATAGCGACGGATCGCCGCTCCCTGTGACGTCATCGAGGAGCGACGATCCACGACAAGATGGCGGCGCCCATGCTGCCCCATCTTTTTGAAGCCGCCGGCAGCATTGCTAGCACCGATCGCGGGTGTTACCGTTAAGCCTTTGCTGCAATATGCAGCAAAGACTGACCAGCTATGGAGAGGGCTCGGCCCGCGAGCCCTCTCCATGCACCAGGACCCGGGAAGGGGTTAAATACTATCATTATGTCCTACAAAAGCACTTGACAGGGTTAAATGTGGCATTTATGTACAGGAATTTTTCTGCAGATTCCAACAAAAAAATTGTTTTTCCCCACCTGCAATCACTATATACAGCTCCCAGTAATCACTATATACAGCTCCCCCAGAAACCACTATATACCCAGCCCCCAAGGCAAATCACTATATTAAGATCCCCAGCAATCACTTGTTACACTTCACCGGGCACTTATTACCGTAGGTACACCACATGCTAGTAACGGGTTGGACCCCTTTGCCTCTTCAGAACTGCCTCAATTCTTTCATGGCATAGTTTCACAAGGTGCTGGAAGCATCCTCAGAGATTTTGGTCGTCCATATTGACATGATGGGCATCACACAGTTGCCGCAGATTTGTCGGCTGCACATCCATGATGCGAATCTCCCGTTCCACCACATCCAAAGATGCTCTATTGGATTGAGATCGGGTGACTGGTGGCGGCATTGGTACAGTGAACTCATTGTCATGTTCAAGAAAAACCAGTCTGAGAGGATTCCAGGCTTATGACCATTGGCGCGCTTATCCTGCTGAAAGTGGCCATCAGACTATTGGGACAGTTGTGTTTCAGGAAACACATTGTTATCGTACTTGTCAAGTTTTTATTAAAGCCAGGCTTGGTGATAAGCCCGGATATTCTAATCTACTTTCTCACCCCGCCCGCGGAAGTGCCTTTTGCTTTCCTAGAGCGTGTGTTTCCGGAACTTAGACGGTAAAAAAGCACTCAGGGCCGATATACTATGCTGCCACTCATTCCTGGATATAGACTTCGTGCTGGTAGAGCCTATCGCTCCCCCCTCACGTCTTGTCTGGAACGTTCCTACGTTAACACAGCTATACGTTGAAACCCCCTTCGAACCGCCCCCCCATTCTTTGGTGGGAGATTTTAATCACTGGTAATCCCGGCGGGACTACGCTCGCAATATCGACCCCCCCCCTCCCACTCACGACCACTCTCGGTATTTTGGTCGGTTGGATGACCCGGAGCTGGGGAACTTAGACGATAATCTGGGGAGACCACTTCACCCGAATCGAAGAGCTTGAACATGCCCCTCTACCGTCATTTATAATTCCTCTATTCTAGAATGCCCTTGTGTACTAGGGAATTGACCACAGGGTACGAGCTGTAGGCAAAATAGATTAGGGAGCAGAGGTCTGGTCCGACCATCTGCCTAGTGTGTTCTCGGTGTGAGGGAAAGTAGGGTGACTGGTTCGGTTTTTTTTTACAAACATTAACCACTTTCTGGTTGACTGGTACAGATGATAAAGGGGTCTTTAGGAACATCATTGTTTCTGGGACATGAGAATCAGGCTCCCAGGACATTGCTATGTCTGGATGCCTTGACAAACGGCCCCCCTGAGCGGGGCCTTGTGGCCGACCCGCCCGCCCCCTGACCCTTCCCCCCCACCGCAAACCCACGAGGGCTGGCAGCGCGTCGCCCGGCACCGCCACCGCATTGGCACCCCCCTGGCCCCGGAGCTTCGTCGCTTCTCCCACCGCTGGGCAATCACCCGCTTGGTTGGGGCCCCGCCAGACTGCCTATCGCCCCGGATATGCCCACCCGAACGCAACACGCGAGTTTTGGTTCGGGCCCGACCCCCCCCCCCTCCCACGCCCCCAACCCGCTGGACTGAACTTTGGGAACAATATATCTCCCCCTACCTGCTGGTCATCTCGTTGTTGACAACAGAACCCAGCAAATGCTGGAGCAACAACCCTATTAGAATCCTTAGGGACACCCGACACAGGGCTGCAGATCGTTACCCCCCCCCAGGGCAAGTAAAACACAGGGGACGCCCGCACATTTCAAACACCCAATTTTTGAATCCTCTCAACACCTCAGAAAGGGGAACCCCTTCGAGGAGTTCAAGGGATGCTCATGGCCAGGGATTTAGCTCCTCCCACCTTGTACCTCACATGACGAGGCACATTCAATAGGACGTCAACCGATTTACTGTTAGGGAAGAACTATTCCCGCCGCCCTTAGAAAGCTGCCAAAGGGTTTTTTGGTTATTTTTTTTTAGTGTATTTATTAAAATTATTTTTTAAAAGCGGTGGGAACAGATGGGAGATACCCGCCCGGAAGGAAGTTGTTACCCATTATGCGAAAATATTGCTTACCCTATTGCTAGAGGGTTCTAATCACTCAATTGACAAGGGGCCTAAACCTTTGGAACTCTATTGAGGGAAGCGACTTATTAATTTTAATCCACAACGGAATGAAAAATAGACCCATTGGGACCTAGCCGCTTTTTATAGAACCGATCTCGCCCTTCCTGCTGAACACCGCTACAAAGAATTTGTAGCAAAAAAACATTTTAAGCAACAAGGCCTTAAACTGACATCAGTTAGTTTAGGACACGGATAGTGCACTTATCCTGATGATCAGTCGGGTGTTTTTCATGCCGGGGGCGGGCGGTCCGGGACGGCAAAATTATTACGTCCAATATGGTGGGAGCATTAAACGAAACACCAAGTGATCAGAAGGGAGAGAACGGAGATGCGTGGTCCAGTGGCTCGACGCAGGTCAAAAGCCTCGACCCGTGGGGGGGTCGAGTGGGACTTATCTGGTGGCACCATGGGAAAAGAATGGGCTTTCGGATCCCTGTTTATTTATTAACTGGGTTGAAGATCCCTCTCACCAAGGGGGAAGGGGTATCGGCGAAGAGTAAAGCCGTTGTTTAATGGGCGGGCTATTCACACATGGGCAGCTATTACCGGGCACAACAAGACAAGGATCTGCGCCCCTTTCCCCACTGCTAGATTTTGCAGGATGGAGTTTTAGCGGCCTTTTGAGGCATTGGCTTATAAGATAATCCACCCAGATAGTAATTAAAAAAGGATTTTTAAGTGGAGGGTAATAGGAGAGGTCCAAAGTTCAGCTATACGCGGAACGATATGTTAATATATTCTTGTACGGATAGAGGTGGGGAAGGTAATAAAAAAGGAAAAGAGTAATCACCTAATGTAAAAAAACATGCAATCTATCAGGTTATTAATGTATCAACTGGGAGCAAGTCTGCATGCCTCCTCTAGAATCATAGGGCCCTCGGGGGAAATATAGACCAAACTACCTGTAGTCGAGAGACATGAAAAGAGAGGTCTCGGGGCTCCACCCCCCCTTTTTTTTTTTGTCCGTTCGTCCCCTCCTACCCTGCCTTTACTTTCTCTTCCTCTCCCCCCCCCCTGCTTCATTTCCCCCCCTCCGCCTCGCCAGTCGGCCCGTCTGGCGGCCCATCTGGGCCCTTTCCCCCGTGGCCAGCCGGGCCTCGTTTTCTTCCCCTCTGCCTTGCTTTTCCCCCCCACTCCTCCTTTCCGTTCCCCCCCCCCCGGTCCAGTAGTCATCCCCACCCTCCCTTTTTTGTCCCCTCCTTGCCCGTCCTCTTCCGGGCCCCCCTTTTCTGGGACTGGGCCCCGGGCCCCCGTCTGGTTTTAGGCCCCATTCTCTTCCACACCCGACTCACAGGCCGGCCCGGCCCGTGCGGCTCCGGCGTTCTCTCTTCTTTTCTAGCAGCCCCCCCGTGGCCCCCCCCCTTTCCCTTCGGCTCCCCCGACTCTCCCCCGTGGATCCTCCCCCCCCTATATCGCCCGTGCCCACTTCCCACCCTTTTCGGGGTTTCTGCCACTTTGGGTCCTCTTCGCCCCGGGGTTAGTGGTTTTTTTGCCTACTCTCACACATCCCGTCCGTTTCTCTCCGCCCTTGAACCCCCCCACCCTGTTTCCGTTATGCTCCGACCCCTCCCCCCCCCCCTGGACCTTCTGGGCCAACGGCCTCCCGGCTCAACCCTGCCCTTCCCCGGCTCTCAGCCCCCCCCCCCCCCCTTCATGGGGCTCATCCCCTCCGCTAATTTATCACACTTCGCCGAGACGAAGGAGTTTTCTCCGTTTTTGGCTCAGGGGCCCCCGGGGTTCTGGTTTCCTAGTCCCTATTTGGAAGCCCCCGGGTCCGCCTCCCCCCTCTGTTGAAGGGTTCTGGGTGGTGTCGCGTCCCCCCTGCCCCACCCGCGCTTGGTTCCCCCCCTTCTCTGCCCCTTCCGCCATGCTTCCCCACCGCGTTGTTCCGCGGGGGCGCGCCACCCCTCCACCCATCAGGCAGATCACCCCTTTTCACGCCCTGAGTCTCTCCACTTCACCCCGCCGTCGGCGTAGCTCCGCCCGGTTTTCCTGGCGCGTGTATTCCCCCCCTCCCTCCCCCCGGGGCCCCCTCGCCCCCGGGTTTCCGGTTTTCTCTTCCTTTCTTTTCCCCAGATGGAGGCTCCCTCCATGGGCCGCCCCCGCTCCCCCTGGCCTTCTCTCCGGCCCCCCCTGGGGAGCTGTTAGGCCCCTGGTTCCCCCCTCCCCACCTAGTCTTCTTCCCCCCCCCTTGTCCCCCCCTTCTCTCTCCCCCCCCGCTACTTATCCTCCCTGGTGTCCCCTTCTCCGCCCCCCGGCTGACTGGACTGACCCCCCCTTTTCTCGGCACCCTCCACACCGCCGGCCCCGTGCCCCCCTCCCTGCCTTTGCTCGCCGGCCCGCTCGGTCCCCCTGGCTTTCTGGCCCGCTTGGGCCCCGCCCGCCCTTCCTCTATCTTGGGTGTTTTTTCCCTCCTCCCTCGTTCGACTCGCAGACCCCCTTTTCACTGTACGTCTTCCCCCCCTCCCCCGCCCGTGTTTTTGTCCTCTTCGGCTCACCCCCCTGGGTCGAGAATGTGTGTGCCTATGCTCGGCTGCAGTTATGTGGGAGGGCGGTTGGTGCTTGTCCGTCACTGCCCAGGGCTTCTTTGCTTTGGCCGGCCCGCCATCCTCTTCCAATGGCACCCGTCTTCAAGGCCGCTCCCGGCGTTGGCCGGCGTGGGCGGACGGCAGCATGCCGACTGCCCCGGCCTGGGCCTACTCTCTCCGCCCGCCCCCCCGGCGGCCATCCTAGGCCCCCTATTACGCGGGCCGCCCCGCTCCGGACCCCCCTCTGGTTTTAAGATTTCCCCAAGCCCAGACTCGCCTCCCGTTAGACCTAATGCTCACTCCCCACCCGAAACTGGCCCCTCCGGGGGGATTAAATTAGTATCCCCACTCTTCACCCCCAATTGTTTCCCCAATTGTATATGCTCCTTTGTAGGCCGCTTATCGGGACCACCCCATCGGGGGCGGGCTGGGGTGGGTATCTATAACGGCCTATCACATGTTTAACTTATAATGACGTGTTAATTCTCAATTATTTGACACCAAGAGCCCTTTTTATATGCTTGCCTATTGTATGTTACCGATACTTTGCCCCCCTAACCCTCTAACAACCCAAAAAAAAAGATATTGGGTTCACATTTGTGTGGTCCATTAAGGTAATAACTATATACAGTTCTAGGTACAGTTCTCACCTCACAGAATAGCCCACATTTGGTGGGGGCCCCTTTAAGACACCCTCCTTTAATCCAGCCCTGTACTATATACAGTTTCCCCAGCAACCACTATATACAGCTCCCCCAGCAACCACTATATACAGCTCCCAGTAATCACTATATACAGCTTCCCCAGCAACCACTATATACAGCAACAACTATATACCTACCACTCCCAGTAATCAATATATACAGATTCCCGGGCAACCACTATATACAGCCCCCCTGCAGTCACTACATACAGCTCCCAGTAATCACTATATACTGCTTCCAATAATCACTATATACAGCCCCCTTGCAATCACTATATACAGCTCCCAGTAATCACTATATACAGCTCCCCCAGAAACCACTATATACCGTTCCCAGTAATCACTATATACAGCTTCCCCAGCAACCACTATATACAGTCCCCCAGCAATCACTATATACAGCTCCCCAGCAATCACTGTATATAGCTCCACCAGCAATGACTGTATACAGCTCCCCCAGCAACCACTATATACAACTCCCAGCAACCACTATATACAGATCCCCCAGCAACCACTATATACTGCTCCCAGTAATCACTATATACAGCTTCCCCAGCAACCACTATATACAGCTCCCCCAGCAACCACTATATACCACTCCCAGTAATCACTATATACAGCTTCCCGGGAAACCACTATATACAGCTCCCCCAGCAACCACTATATACCGCTCCCAGTAATCACTATATACAGTTTCCCAGCAACCACTATATACAGACCCCCAGCAATCACTATATACAGCTCTCCAGCAATCACTGTATGCAGTCCCCCAGCAATCACTATATACAGTCTCCCAGCAACCACTTTATACAGCTCCCCAGCAATCACTGTATACAGCTCCCCAGCAATCACTATATACAGCTCCCCAGCGATAACTATATACAGCTCCCCAGCAATCACTTTATACAGCCTCCCAACAATCACTGTATATAGCTCCCTAGCAATCAGTGTATGCAGCTCCCCCTTATCACTTTATAAAGCTCCCTCAGCAATCACTATATACAGCTTCCTCAGCAATCACTATATACAGCACACAGTAATCACTATATACAGCTCCCAGTAATCACTCTATACAGCTCCCCCAGAAACCACTATATACCGCTCCAAGTAATCACTATATACAGCTTCCCCAGAAATCACTATATAAACCCCCCCAGCAATCACTACTTACAGTTCCCCAGAAATCACTGTATATAGCTCCCTAGCAATAAGTGTATGCAGCTCCCCCTTATCACTTTATAAAGCTCCCTCAGCAATCACTATATACAGCTTCCTCAGCAATCACTATATACAGCACACAGTAATCACTATATACAGCTCCCAGTAATCACTCTATACAGCTCCCCAGAAACCACTATATACAGCTTCCCCAGAAATCACTATATAAAACCCCCCAGCAATCACTACTTACAGTTCCCCAGAAATCACTGTATATAGCTACCCCATAAATCACTGTATACAGTCCCCCAGCAACCACTATATACAGCTCCCAGTAATCACTATATACAGCTCCCACAGCAACCACTATATACCGCTCCCAGTAATCACTATATACAGCTCCCACAGCAACCACTATATACAGCTCTCCAGCAATCACTGTATGCAGTCCCCCAGCAATCACTGTATACAGTCTCCCAGCAACCACGATATACAGCTCCCCAGCAATCACTGTATACAGCTCCCCCAGCAATCACTGTATACAGTCCCCCAGCAATCACTGTATACAGTCCCCCAGCAATCACTGTATACAGTCTCCCAGCAACCACTTTATACAGCCCCCAGCAATCACTATATACAGCTCCCAGCAATCATTGTATACAGCCTCCAAACAATCACTGTATATAGCTCCCTAGCAATCACTGTATACAGTCTCCCAGAAATCACTATATGCAGCTCCCCAGCAATCACTGTATACAACTCCTCCAGCAATCACTGCATACAGTCCCCCAGCAATCACTGTATACAGTCTCCCAGCAACCACTTTATACAGCTCCCCAGCTATCACTGTATAAAGCCTCCCAACAATGACTGTATATATCTCCCTAGCAATCACTGTATACAGCTCCCCAGTAATCACTGTATACAGCCCCCAGTAATCACTATATACAGCCCCCCAACATTACCTATACACAATCCACAGCATTAACTATATACAGCCCCCTATAACAACTATATACCGCCTCCCTTAAATAACTATATAAAGTCCCCCTATAATAACTATATATAGCCCCCTATAATAACTATATACAGTCCCTCTATAACTATATACAGTCCCCCTATAACTAGATATAGCTCTGTATAATAACTATATACAGTCCCCACTAACTATATACAGTCCCCCTATAACAACAATATACACCCTTTATAATAGCGAACTATATAGAGACTCCTATTATAACTATATACACCCCCCATAATAACTATATACAGTTCTAGGTACAGTTCTCACCTCACAGAATAGCCCACATTTGGTGGGGGCCCCTTTAAGACACCCTCCTTTAATCCAGCCCTGGGGATCCCCAAAGAGTGACACTGACCTATCTGGAAGCTTTTACCTAAGTATGATTCTAACATTCCCTTGCCTGTGTTGACATGAAGAAGGCTTGGTCTCGGTAAATTTCTTTTAATGACTTTGTATGCTTCAGAATCTTTATATGCTGAGCTGTTATCTTTCCATGCATCCAACAAACTTGGTCTTTTCTTCTTCATATTTTCATTGCATGAAGTTCCGAACACTTAAATACTAATCATGAGGATATCAGCATTAACATTTTGGGAGTTATTTAATTGCTCCCTGTTGATGTGAAGCCATTTGTTTGCCTTTGTTTTATTAGGTTAAGGTATGTGGCCAAAATATGAATTATGCCACATATTTCTTTTTTCACTGAAATTAGATACAGTATTTTTATGTATTATGTTGTCCTAGGTTCACTGTATTATGGAGGCATTTTATAAAAAAAAAATAAAACATAGCTTTTATTTTTTATAATTTAAAAGATGAGGACAAGGCTGTGTATTAATATCAGACATAAAATCTCTGTGTACACTCCGGGTGTGTCTGACTAAGGTGAGTATTTGAATATTTTAATGATACTATCACATAACCTAGGTTAGTGTTACTTCACATTCAAACATTTGCCTTGTCGGATGTAACACACTCAGAGTAACACATATACACCAGGGGATTGTAATCATATTCTCAGCACTCCCCCAGTGTAATTAATGCAGCTATGTTAGCTGGCTATCTGAGCTCACTTTTTTGGGCACCCTGATATCGGCTGTTTTCCATCTTTGTCAGGGTTACTGATAAAGCCCTTTCTGCAGTAATTCTGCCTGTGCTAGCTGCTGATATCATAAATACATTGACCCTAGGCCCCAACGCCTTTCATTTCTTCCAGAAAATCATCAGGGGTATTCGATTTAGGCAACTAGGGTAACTGGTAATTAGCATTAAGTCTGTGCGGTATGCACGACAGCATAGTATTAGCCCTGGCACAAGCCAGGTCAGCCCGCTTTATTTCCAAGATCGGGCTTGTCACCGCTAATGAGGCCTCCTCAAAGGCCAATGTGTTTGCAGAATGTCATTGATGACATTTACATGGGTGTAGTACCCATCTGTCCTTCAGGGGCGGCGCCCTTACATATCCAGGCACTCCCCCAGTGATGTGACTGTTTCATCCTCACTGATGGTACTGTGATGCCTCGTGTTCAACCCCCTCCCACCGAGCATCCAACCACGGTTGACAGGGAAAGGACACAGCGCATCGCAGTGCTGGCATCTCTTCCATCGTGTTGATTGCTCATCTCCATCCATTACTGATCATGCCCACATGGAGGGGGAGGGGTAAGCGCGCCATGTGGGGCCTACTCATTTTTACCCAATGGAGGAATGCAGTGAGTATACTTACCACCATACCTGCAGTACTCCCAATGGACTAATGGAGGAATTCATGTATATTTTGGAAAAAGGTTTCTGTAAGGAAAACACGGCTTCTGGTGCTCTTATCACAGGGATTATGGCAACATTACCTGTTTGCCAATGACACTGCATATTCTACTGGCAAAAGAGGTGCAATAGGTAGCAATAATTAAAACCAGTTTAGAAGAATGCAAGGGGGGAGGGGGAGGCGGGGAAGGGCATGTCTTCATGCATATCTGAAGCTTGGTGCCTACAGTATCGTCATATTATTGGATAATTCAATAAAAAAACACGCATATGAAATGAAGTAATTTTTCCCTGATGGCTTTACAGAATTCATTCTATAAATTAATTCCTTCCTAAGGATCATCTTGTCCATCTAGGACAGTGTTGGCGAACCTATGGCACGGGTGCCAGAGGTGGCACTCAGGCCCCTCTTTGTGGGCACCCAGGCCACATTTCCCCAGCACTGAGTTCACCAGACATGACTTAAAGAATTCACCTGCAGGCACAGGCAATGTAGATGCCACTCTCAAAGCGTTATTTCAAAGCAACACATCCTCGCCTTCTTCGGACTGTAGAAAGAGTGAGAAGGTATGGGCAGGGGTAGTTTATTGATGGAGGTCTTCTTTTATTGAATTTGTGGTAGAACAGAGAGTTCATGCTTAAATTGCTGTGTCGGCACATTGCAATAAATACGTGGGTTTTTGTTGTAATTTGGGCACTCGGTCTCGAAAAGGTTTGCCATCACTGATCTAGGAGATGGTCTGAACTCTTCTATGCCTCTAAAAGATATTGCATTCATGTTCCCCTGGTGATGTAGCCACAAGTGTTTGGAAATGGGGGGATCATTTTGGTCTTTGATATCTGACATGTGTTCCTGATGATGCCACCACCCTAGGTCATGAAAGACACTTGATCTGAAAGGTGTAAGTCTGCTCAACAAAATACTGGTAGTGGTTTATTGGGTTAATATCTACTGATAAGTTCACTTAGAGATCTAGAAAACAGATGTACAAATCATTCCATTAAGCTACTTTACATTATACTCAATTATTTGTTTTAGCTTACAAATTCTATATGTAATAATACTAAGTACATTTTTTATTATCTGTACTTAATATACATCTTTTAATTATAAGCAATGCACATAGAGTTCTCAAGCAAATGATAAGATCACAAGAGAATTTTTGGAGGATTGTACACTAGACCTTAGCTTTGTGCAAACAAATCGGACAACTTGGACAATCCTTTGCTCTGGATAAATTATAGTTCATTATAAATAAGTTAATGTTGACTTGACATATATGAAAGTCATGGTGACCTGGTCAATGATATGCCAGGCTTGAAAGAGGAAAGGAACTCTCTACACTGTAGTATCTATATAGTGTAAAAAAAAAGGTTTTACATTGGAAAAAGAAAGCAAATAAAAAGGCCAAATTCACATCTCCAATAAAGATTTCTGTTGTTCTTTTCCGCAATGGAAGAGAATAACAGAAATGAAATACTTCCCATACATAAGGTAGAATAAGTTCAAAATAATAAAGAGATTAGCCAACAAGATAAGAATTATTATCACACTTCCATAAAGGTTATATTGGTAGACTGATTCTACTTGAAGTCTCTGAAATCTGGATTGGTTGGGCATAGTAAGAAGCAACTAATGTGTAGAGTAGATTATAAGATGTAAAGGTAATTACAGTCTAGGGCAGGGGTGCACACGGGGTCGGACTGGTCCGCCAGGGTAACGGTGAAAGCTCTTGTGGGCCCCAATGCCTTTTACCTCTGCCCCCTATTGACCGCTGACTCCGCCCCCTGTTGTGACTTCAATTGTATCTATTAGCTCTCTGCATCATCATTGTTAGCCTGCACAGAGGAAGATGAAAAGAAAAGAGCTGCTGGGGAACAGGGACAGGTGAGTATGTGGTGTGTATTTTTTTTTTAATTTGACATATAAAAAATGTGTTAAATTAAAAATATAATTTAAAACAAGGAAAAGAGGACAAGTGTGGGGCCACAATACGGAGGGGGATTAGAGGGGAACCACAATATGGGGGAGTATAAGAGGGGACACAATATGAAGGAGAGATAAAAGGGGCCACAGCATGAGGGAGAAATGAGAGGGGCCCAATATGGGGGAGAGATGAGAGGGGCCGACAAAATGTGGGGGCTATGACAGGGGGCCAACAATATGGAGAGATATGAGATGGGCCCCAATATGAGGAGGTGATGAGAGGCCACAATATGAGGAGGTGATGAGAGGCCACAATATGTGGGGAAGATGAGAGCTGCCAAAATATGAGGAGGGAGTTAAGGGCCACAATAAGAGCTAACAGAAGCACTGATTGATTTTAATAGGTCCTGTGTAATGCTGGACCTTACATCCATGTTCACAAGTTTGAATTACATTTTAGGCGTATCTGGAGAATCTCCTCCCAGAATGCATTTAGGAATAAACATATCTGCGTTCAGAGACAAGATTCTCCAGATAAGCCTGAAATTAATTTTAACCCTTACAGGACTTTTGCGTTTGTTTTTTACTCCCCTTACTCCAAAAGCAATAACTTTTTATTTTTACGTTAACAAGGGTTTGTTATCAGCGGGACAAATTGTACTTTTTAGTGGTGCCATTTAATATTCCATGCAATGTAGAGGATAGCTGGAAAAAAAATTAAAGTTTCCATATTCCAAGTTTAGTGAAAATTTACAAAAAAACATATTTGTGGCGTTTTCTTGTGTTTTGTGTTTCTGTTTTAAAGGGTTTTATTCTGCGCTCCAAATGACACTTTCCCTTTATTCTTTGGATCACATGGATACCAAATTTATAGAGGTTTTAATAGATTTTAAAAAAGTAAAATCTTTTGTACAAAAAAATATTTGCCATTTTGTCAAATTCTGAAGCCAACTTTGTCACATTTTGGTGTATGGACCTATGTAAGGTTTAATTGTTTGCTGTATGAGCTGACTTATTAATTTATATCAATTTGGGACCTATATAACTGATCATTTTTTCATGGATGTAAAGTTTGGGAAAAAGTGGTGATTCAGTGATTTTGGGTGCTATTTTCCATTATGGTGTTCACTGTCAGGAATAATCTTTTTTTATATTTTGATAGAACGGGCGTTTAGAGATGTACCTAACATGTTTTTGAATTTTAGTGTGTATTTATTTTTATGTGTTCTAGGGAAAGGGGGTGATTTAAACTGCATACTTTTTTTACATTAAAAAATTACTTTTTTTACCATTATTTCAGACCCTCCAGGGTACTATAATTCTGATTGCTAATGTTATATACTGTAATTCTACTGTATTGCAGTATATAATAATTTTACTGCTGATCTCTAATAGCCTTCCACCTGCTGATCATTACACATGGCAAGCCTACAAGTCTGAATGAGACTTTAGGCTGCCATTGCAACTAATCGCCACCCTCCAATGATGTCACGGAAGCAACGATAACGGAATGATCATGGAAGCTATTCAAGATGGCTGCGCCCGTGGGATGGTTAGTTAGGTGCCGCATATAACTGCCGCAATCGGTGCCAGTGCCAAACAGACAATATGGCTGCTCTTGAAACATTATGGCTGCTAAAAGCCAGATCATGTGAAATTATTTTCAACTATGAATGAAGCCATATCAACGTAGCTCACTTTCATAAAACACTTTGTTAACTCCTGGGAAACTTTCCAATGGAAATTGGCCACTTTCATAGGAAACACATGTGCATACACATATTTTTCCACATAGTTTTATGACACATACATATATATATAAGACCCCGGACTATCGCCTAGTGGGAGGGCAAGATATTGGCGGTAGCTCCTGTGGGACGCCCATGACAAACCTGATGATACCTGTCATTCCGTCATTCCATGGCTCAGTGATAAATCCGTGAAGAACCCTATGCCGCAACTCATCAATAAAGCTTGACAGTGTTGTAAGTAATACCTTTTGATATCTAACTCTTTATATACATTTGTATTGCAACAAACCTTTGAAATATTGTTGACTGTGTAGTTTTTCTTAACCCCTTAGCGCTCCGCGCCGTAGCTGTACTGCGCAGCTTCCGACGATTAGCGCTCAGCGCAGCACAGCTACTGCGCGAGCGCATAGGATTTTAGAATTGTCACCACGTCGCGAGACGTGGTGACATCGGGATGAGATTTGGGTGACAGAGGCAGGAGGAGTTCCTGTCTCTGTCACCCGACCAATCAAATCGGTCCCGCCCGCCGATCGCCGTGATTGGCCAGTCAAACCTGACTGGCCAATTACAGCGATTTTAGGCTAAAAAACTTGCTTTTAGCACTTTCCTCTTCCTCCAGCGGCACCATTTTGGTTTGGTATCGCTGGAGAGAGGAAAGAGCGTTACTGTGTGCACCAAAATACACTTTTACACTATAAATAGTGTTCTGATCCTTATCTGATCCCTATTGTTCCCTACAAATTCCCATCCCTATCTGTTTTTTCCTGTGTCCTGTGTGTTCCCTGTATGATCGCCTTGTGTGATCCCACGTGTCTTCCGTTTTTCCCTGTCTCTCCCTTCTGAACCCAAACGCACTTTTCAGTGCGCTGTGTTAGCGTTGTTCTGCACTGGACGCACTTTTCAGTGCGCCGTGTGAATAGCGCTGCACAGCAACTGTGTGATGCCATCATGTCAATATGGACCAAAATCTCTGAGGAATGCTTCCAGCACCTTGTTGAATCTATGCCACGAAGAATTGAGGCAGTTCTGAAGGCAAAAGGGGGTCCAACCCGATACTAGCATGGTTTACCTAATAAAGTGGCCGGTGAGTGTAGATACAGCAATGGAACCAAGCATGAACGTCGGGTCCTCCTATAGATGAGAGACTAGAGATGAGAGGACCCGACGTTCATGTTTGGGTTTGGCGTTCCTGATTGATTTTTAAAGAGAACATGTCACGAGGTTTTATCCCATATTTCACATAAAAGTCAGAATTTAGAATATTTTCATATACCTGAGGGGGCTTCCTGATATCGAATACTACTATAAGGCAACTCGCCTCACAAGGTTAGTGGACTGGTGCAGATATGGCCCTTACAAGGCCTGGGTAACTCTGGAACACAGCCAAAATGGTATCCCCCTCCCATGTCTCCCTTGAGTTAGCAGGTCTCACTCGACTGGACTGACCTCACATCCAACAATTTTTCACTGAAGGTCTTTTATGGCAGCTCAGGGGTCCCTTTGATATCGCCCTCTCCTTCTCCCATGTTTCTTACACTATGAAACCCTGACTTTTCAACAAGGGTCCCGGGAACCTACTTTCAGAAACTGGAGACGCTCTGGCAACTCTGTTTCATGCAGAGTGACAGAGGGGTATTACTATCCATGCTCTACCAGATGGTTTCCACTCCCCTGGTTGGCCACGCCCCTTCGTTTCTGCAGAAGTTGGAAAGAGACGTGAACCTCACGCTTTCCAACTCCTATCAGGAAACTTACTTCAAAATTCTGAGCAGATAATGTAGGGTTCCACATGTCCTCCATAAAATGTTCCCAAAAAACATTGCCACTGTGCTGGAGATGTCGTTCATCAGAGGGAACCATAGTGCACATCTTTTGGGAATGCTCTAGGCTCCGAATATCCTGGGAAGAGATGGGGTGCTGGACAAACTGACTGGACACAACCTAACAGACAACCCTGCATTGTCCCTCCTGCATCTTTCAGAGCGGTCACTACCTCAGTACAAAAGTCATTGACGTGACATTTACTAAACGCAGCATGTGCCTGTATCCTGATACGATGGAATTCGGCGGATCTCCCTCAGTGGGGCACTGACTAAACAGGGTTAGTAAGCGCTTCATCCACTCTCCCCAGCTGCCATAAACAGAATACAGCATTACTCAATATGTGATCATAAACGTAAGTCAGGGAACACAAAGTGGGGCTCATAAAGGGAAATAGCGCCACTTATCTATGTTGCATTCCACCTGCTGCCATTCCTGTCCTGCATTCTCATTGGGCCCAAGGTATTTTTTCAAGCTCAAGCTCAAGATATTTATACTGGGCACCTGCCATACCACAGCACACCCCCTAGAGGAAGCGACGGCGAAACGCGCGTCGGGGTGTTGTGGCGGTGGTCATACCTACTATTTCACAATTATTGGCTGTTCATTACACCCTGGTGGGTAATATTATTGCTCATAGCCTCATTGTGTATAAATTTGTGTTTGTAATTTTGGATGTATTTACATGTACTGCATCACTCGTGACCACCGCCACACCTTTTGTGGTTTTAATGTGTAAGTTGTGTGTTTTTAACTGTTTGTTTCTTTGATGGCCGATTTAATAAAGTTATATTGGAATTTTGAAATATTTATGTTTAGTTACTGAGGCATCCTATATACTCTTATTGGTATTGCTTGTTTATTGGTAGTAGTAGGATAGTACATAGGGGATTGGGATATCTTAAGTTGGTATTCATCATTCACAACCTAACAGACAACCCTGCATTGTCCCTCCTGCATCTTTCAGAGCGGTCACTACCTCAGTACAAAAGTCATTGACGTGACATTTACTAAACGCAGTATCCTGATACGATGGAATTCGACGGATCTCCCTCAGTGGGACACTGGCCAAACAGGGTTAGTAAGTGCCTCATCCACTCTCCCCAGCTGCCATAAACAGAATACAGCATTACTCAATATGTGATCATAAACGTAAGTCAGGGAACACTAAGTGGGGCTCATAAAGGGAAATAGCGCCACTTATCTATGTTGCATTACAGTAGAAGATTGGAAAAACGTTGCCTGGTCTGATGAGTCTCGATTTCTGCTGCGACATTCGGATGGTAGGGTCAGAATTTGGCGTCAACAACATGAAAGCATGGATCCATCCTGCCTTGTATCAACGGTTCAGGCTGGTGGTGGTGGTGTCATGGTGTGGGGAATATTTTCTTGGCACTCTTTGGGCCCCTTGGTACCAATTGAGCATCGTTGCAACGCCACAGCCTACCTGAGTATTGTTGCTGACCATGTCCATCCCTTTATGACCACAATGTACCCAACATCTGATGGCTACTTTCAGCTCCTACTGTTTGAAGAGAAACTACAACAAAAGTCCAAATTTACCCTTCATCTTTCAACTGTATTGGTGTCCTCAGGAGGCCAATACAATATAAATTTGTTGCAGAACAGGGAGCAATTCGAAATGAGCGATCCCACGTTCCTTTGCAGGGCACGGGTTTGGCTGTCTGACTTAGACATTTTGCTGCAGTAGTGGCCAAACAGCCAATCCGGCAAATTGAAGCTCCTAGCTTCAGCTATGATTGGCCAGGGAACTCCCATGGCTATTTGTTAGGGGCCTGAATTTAATGGATTTCAGGTTCAGCAACCAATCCGGCAATACATCCGGGTCAGGTCGCCAAACCCAAACATGAACGTCGGGTCCTCTCATCTCTAGTACCAATAACTTACTACTGAAATTGCTGTTTTGGAACTTTGCAATAAATAAGTGGGTCTTGCTCGTAGTTTGGGCACTTATTCTCTAAAATGTTCGCCATCACTGCCCTAGAGCTTGAGCAACATAACAACTTCATATGAACTAACAACTTCATAGTTGTTTTGTTGAAACAGCTTTCCAGGCGTGAAGGTGGTGGATCGGGGCAAATAATCGAAAAACCTAGCAATAAGCTAGCATCTGGGATTATTTCAGGGCCTCTGCGCCACTGGTGTGGCACAGAGGTCCTGATAAATATGCCCCCTGGTGTCTCACAATTATCCAGTCAAGTTCAGCAAAATACACTGACATGTACAGGGAAGATTTATCAAACTGTCTGCAAACTAATTCTGTCACAATTTTCACGAAGCATCATCCTAAAACACCTTGTACCACATTTTTCAAAACCTTTCAGAGTCACAGTTTTTAGTCACATATGCGACAGATGTGAAATAGGGGTGTGTCCTTGGTGAAAAAGGGGGTGTGTTCTGAACTAATAGGAGGGGCAAACTTAGAGTAGATAGTCTTAAACAACACCAGAATTATTATCCAGCATGGACTTTGACTTTTGATACATCTGGTGCAGTGTAAGACTGTCTGCCTAATTTTGAGACACTTCTGATAAATCGAACCCCACTGCGTGGCTATGACAGTGTGACAACACATGCAGCCAAAGCCCCCACCTACCTACAGTGTAGCTGCTTAATTACTGTTATACTACAGCCTTCCCGCTTTCGGACATTTTTTTCTAGATTAATGGAGAAGGCCAGTATATTCTCGTACATCTTTTTTTTATTAACCTTCATTTCATATTCCTATTAAATATGACTTATGAATTGTACATTAACTCCTTAAAACATCCAATATGACTTAACTAAGGCCTTAAACTTGTACATACTCACAAGTCAACTATGCCTATGTCCTACGCAATTCAGATATATAATCCCTAATATACTGCAGGAAATAGAGACTGTGCCACCTATGAGGTTTAAAGACTTAGGTTTTTTCTCTGAAAACTGATGGAAAACTGTAAAAGGGGGGGTATGTTTACGGTTTGTACACCAGAACACTGGTATACAAGCCATGACATAGTCGCAATTCCTGGTGCAGAATCAGGACTATTTCTCCCTCTACATCATGCGGGTGGGGAGGCGATGGTGCCAGGCCACAGAATCGGCTAACACGAGGAAACCTGCTCCTAGTCACCGCTCACTCTGTGCTGTGGGGTAAACATCTGGAAAGTTCCTAGTTATATGTATCCCAAAATGGTAACAATAAACCCTACAGGTCTTCCCAAACAAAATGTCATAACTTTTTAAAAAAAATTGTCTTGAAAAAGAAAAATATTTTTGATTTTAGTAAATGGGTTTTTACTAGAGATGAGCGAGCACTAAAATGCTCGGGTGCTCGTTATTCGAGACGAACTTTTCCAGATGCTCGAGTGCTCGTCTCGAATAACGAACCCCATTGAAGTCAATGGGAGACCCGAGCATTTTTCAAAGGGACCATGGTTCGGGAATAAAATGTGTTATTTAATTGAAAAAGAATGTCTTCTGATAAGTGATCAGATGTATGGAAACATCTGCAATCTATTCTTCACTGTTCCGCGCGTATATTATCTCCCGACAAGTTAACAGATGTGAAGAACAGTGAAGAATAGAATAAAAACAGTGAACACAGGATGATTTAAGTGAAAAACGCAGTGAAAAACACAGTGAAGAATAGATTACACATGTTCTGCACATCTGCTTACTTGTCGGGGTGATACGCTGTCCCGGGATCTGCTCCTCTTCTTCCACTGAACTCTCCCCGTGCTGCCCAATGTCTGTCTCCCCCGTGCTGCCCGATATCTGTCTCCCCCGTGCTGTAATCTACATTACATCTGTAATCTATTCTTCACTGTGTTCTTCACTGTCTTTTTCACTTAAATGATCCTGTGTTCACTGTTTTTATTCTATTCTTCATTGTTCTTCACTGTGTTTTTTTAATTAAATGCTCGATCTCGAGCAGGGGAAATACTCGTCCGAGCAACGAGCCGTTTCGAGTACCTTAATACTCGAACGAGCATCAAGCTCGGACGAGTATACTCGCTCATCTCTAGTTTTTACTGTGCAAAAGTAGTAGAACTTAAAAAAAACAAAACAAGCTTGTTCAATGTACCTATAAAAAGTACCTTTAAAACCTACAGTGATGGGAAATAACTTCTTTCTCTTCTAGAATTTATTTTATCCAGCTGCAATGAATAATTGCTAGGTTTCTGAGAAAAGTGCTCATTAATTTTGTGATATACAGTGTATATTTTACGGTTTATGTGATTTTGACCTACGGTATGTTTGAGATATAAATAACTAGTTTATTCTCTCTACACATGTGAAGCAACAGGTGCATGAAGAAAACGCAAAGGCTTTTTTTTTTTTTTTTAAACATGCCTGATTTTTAAAGAGAACATGTCACCAGGTTTTACCCCATATTTCACATAAAAGACAGAATTTAGAATATTTTCATATACCCGAGGGGGCTTCCTGATATCGAATACTACTATAAGGCAACTCGCCTCACAAGGTTAGTGGACTGGTGCAGATATGGCCCTTACAAGGCCTGGGTAACTCTTGAACACAGCCAAAATGGTATCCCCCTCCCATGTCTCCCTTGAGTTAGCAGGTCTCACTCGACTGGACTGACCTCACATCCAACAATTTTTCACTGAAGGTCTTTTATGGCAGCTCAGGGGTCCCTTTGATATCGCCCTCTCCTTCTCCCATGTTTCTTACACTATGAAACCCTGACTTTTCAACAAGGGTCCCGGGAACCTACTTTCAGAAACTGGAGACGCTCTGGCAACTCTGTTTCATGCAGAGTGACAGAGGGGTATTACTATCCATGCTCTACCAGATGGTTTCCACTCCCCTGGTGGGCCACACCCCTTCTTTTCTGCAGAAGTTGGAAAGAGACGCTTTCCAACTCCTATCAGGAAACTTACTTCAAAATTCTGAGCAGATAATGTAGGGTTCCACATGTCCTCCATAAAATGTTCCCAAAAAACATTGCCACTGGGCTGGAGATGTCGTTCATCAGAGGGAACCATAGTGCACATCTTTTGGGAATGCTCTAGGCTCCGAATATCCTGGGAAGAGGTGGGGTGCTGGACAAACTGACTGGACACAACCTAACAGACAACCCTGCATTGTCCCTCCTGCATCTTTCAGAGCGGTCACTACCTCAGTACAAAAGTCATTGACGTGACATTTACTAAACGCAGCATGTGCCTGTATCCTGATACGATGGAATTCGGCGGATCTCCCTCAGTGGGGCACTGACTAAACAGGGTTAGTAAGCGCTTCATCCACTCTCCCCAGCTGCCATAAACAGAATACAGCATTACTCAATATGTGATCATAAACGTAAGTCAGGGAACACAAAGTGGGGCTCATAAAGGGAAATAGCGCCACTTATCTATGTTGCATTTGCAGAGCTCCTAAGATAACCAGGACAATGAAACCACCTGCCCCCAAAAAGTAACCTTATTTTAGAAACTACATCCCTAAAAAAACAAAACATGTAATATACTAAATATTGTGGTTAAATATGTACTTTCTAATTAAGATGCAATGGCTGCTGCAAGGTGAAAATTGCAATTTTTTTCTACATTTGAATTTCAGGTTCCCAATACGTCATAACTAGGTCAGGTCACTTTAAAATATTGTGTTTCTTTCCTTTAAATTTATCCACAATCCTTTGCCAGTAAATACTTTTTATCTTCTAGGTTCTATTGTAACGTATGTATATGCATCAGTTGTGCATCAAAATCTGTGATCCAAAGGCCAAAAGCTCTCCTTTACTTGTATGCTTTTACTTCTAAGAGCAATTTACCGTACTCCCAATTTATGGCAGCTTTGTGGGTTATTCTGGGAGAATGTAAGTATAAACTGCCGTTTAAAAAAATGCAAAGAGCCAAAAGTAGGAAAAATATTATTTTTTTCAAATGTTTATTTAGTTGGCTCCATTTTATGGATGACATGCCACACTTGAAAAAAATCATTTATGTGGAATCAAAAAACATTAAACATTTTGACCCTGCAGTTATTGCAACAGGTTGTAAAGAGAGCATTGGATACATCACACATCCGACTAACTCCAAGGACGGCAGGAATTCTGGAAGTCACGTCTGGTGTTCTTGTCCCCGTAGACACTAAACTTGGTGTGTATGCTGATGTATGCCTGCACTGCTTATGTTTTTAAGATATTGGGAGGCGCGGTGGTTTAAAAAAGCTGGCACATATAATAAGAGGCTGCCCAGAACTGACACCGACTATAGCCCCTCCGAATTGGCATGGAGGTGGCCTTCCGGCTGGGAATTGAGACTTTCTCAAGGCTTTCACATCAGCTCAAGCCTTAATAAACGAGTGTATGTTCTTACAGGCAGCGCCCTTATGCTTATTGCTCCATGTGACGGATTATACTCTGTAAAGTAATATTATATTTGTATATTCCCCCTTTGATTTGTAAAGTGCTACAGAATTTGATGGCGCTATATAAAAATGATAATAATCCTCTCCCATTGTTTTATACAACACCTAATGAAGAGACTGGCTTAGCCTCAAAAGCTTGTAACGGTCATCATATGGTTTGGTTAGCCAATGAACTGCAGCATTGACTGAATACTATTATCAATCCATCACCTGGCTAACACAGTACAAAGAATCTTTCCGCTTTTATTTACAGAAAAAGACACTTTACATCAAGTTTCACATATCTTACATCAGTTTCTTTTGGCTAGTATAGTACAATTATCATGGACACATGGTATCAGCAGCCCAGCAGCCCTTTCTGCAAAAAGTCATGGTGTTAATTAAAAACAGAAACTTAAGCATTCCGTGTTTGGTACAAAGTGAATAACGTCAGGGAAAGAAAAGTAGACCTCAACACAAAGTACATGGTTCTTTTAATAAACCTCAAGATAAATTACAAGTTGTATTCTAAGCAAGACAGATGTACCCTTGCAAAACACACTTCTTATATAATTTTGAGGATGCCACACTAAAATTATTGTATTATTGATGGATTAAAGGGGTTGTCCACTGGCTGCAAATAAATGTTTGCATAATGAAAAGTTATACAATTTTGATAATTAATCAATTCCTCAGTTTGCTGTCATTCAATAGGAAGCGTTATAGTTAAAGGGGTTTTCCCATCTGGGCATCCACATTTAATTTAATTCATTTTCCATATGTAAACATTTCTTCAAATGGATGTGATTTAAAAAAATGTTCCTGTGTGAAGATAATTTCTCATAAATGTAGCCATGTTGTCCCTTAGAAATGAGATAGCTTCCTCGGATAGGACCATACCACACTCTGGCAGCAATGGCCAGACTTGCGCTATTGAGTCCTTCCTGACCACCTGGCTTCAGCGATCATTACCACAGGATGGATGTGGGACATCCAGTAACTGCTGGACATTTCATATACAAAAACTTTTTGTTTCTTTGTGCACCTTTCTCCTGCAGTGGTGGCCATATCCAAGGGCACAGTCTTGTCTCTAAGGGCCCATATAACTGCATTTATAAGAAATTATCTTCACACAGGTAATTTTTTTTTAATATTATCTTATTGAAGAAATGTTTATATATGGTAGATTAATGAAACTGAATGTGAATGCCCAGACGAGAATATCCCTTTAACTTCCAGTGTGTAAACCAATCCATAGTCATGTGATCGCACACAGGTGCACGATTCATTAACAGAGGGCATAATTAGAGCTATGTGTTATAAGAAGTATATTAGAAAATTGTCAAACTTTCAATGATAAATTATTTTATGATATTAAGGATGATATCACTTTTTCTGCAGCAGCATTGAAGATGTGTATGTTTTTTTCCCTTCACTGAAGGCCATGGATAATTTGGCAAGGTTTTGGCTTTCATGATGATTTTTAACAGAAATAATATCAGATCATTGGTGCAAAACGGTAATAAACTGGATAAGAAAAGATGCATGTACATCCACACTACATAAACCCTCATCAATTACTTGCATATAAATTTGTGCTCATTTAGGGCAATTTTCCACATGACAAATTTTTAGAATTTTACACCAGCCATAATCCTTACAGTGTGGCTTTCTTCACAAAAATTCATATGTCAATTTTACAACATGTATGCAAAAAATGTAGTGCTTCTTCCGACTATTGTTTAGTAGTTTTCTTCTTTGAAAGCTTCATTGTCATTTTCAGTTCTCCCTGAGCTGTTTGGGTTTAGTGTAGAAAATACTTAACCCTTTACCCAATTGGAATTTTATCAATTTATTCTAACCACCCATTTATTTTTTGGAAACATTGATCATATGTACCATACAATGAATACAAAGCACATATTTCACGCATTAACATTTCAATCACTGCGCGGGTTCAGCTTTCAATCATTTCTTTCAATTGCAGTCTGTGGAAACGGGCTCATATGTGGGTACAAATAGTGCACCTTGTATAGAAGAGGACTTATTGCATTAAGTTAGGTGGTCTAACTTTGTTCTTTAATGCAATGTACACATTTGACCACATGTATAAATAGAACAGTATAAAAAAAAAAAAAACCTTAAGGAGGACGACATATATCACCAGGATCATGGACTGTAAACCAATCACACAGATATACTAGTGTGTTTTTAAATGAGGGAATAACAAGCTAAAAGAAGAGCGGATCCAGCCAGAGGGGTGATACACCAGTATGTTAGTGTGATTTATAATCCTTGATCCTGGTGGTAGATGTCCTTTAAAAAAAGGAAACTATTTTTATGCATTTGCTAAAATGGCTTTTTTTGGGTTACATCTCTGGTTAGGGCACATTTGATATATATAGCTAAGGGCGACGACCTCCTTATAAATCCCAGTAGGAGGTAGGGCTGCACTGCACAAGCAGGACAGTTCTATGGAGAGTCTAGCCTGGCGTAAAACTGCCCCTGCACAGTCTATAGCCAGTCCACAGGGATGGAACATTCCTGCCCTCCACATCGCAAGCTGTAACCAGCTTCACGCCTATTAGGCATTGGTGGGGTTATGCAGGAAATGGGCGCAATTCCTGGTTGTGCACCGGGAATTGCACCTATTTCAGGTGTAACAGCCCTGTGTTATTAAAAAACATCCTACGGCAAATTCATATTATATATAATGTGTGTGTGTGTGTGTGTGTGTGGAAGAGGCAGTTTCCATCACATTAGAGATGCCATTGTTCTAGTGCAAGTGGAAGCAGTAAGCTGACTAAATGCTATTCGTAACCTTTTTTTTAGAACGGGATCCATCTAGATTATCAGCAAAACACATTAATGCTGGAAGATACAAACTAAAATATTGAAATGAATAAAATATCACACTAATAAAATGGGATTGAAAACTTTCTACAGCTGCCAACATGGTCCCAAAACTACACTTCAAGGGGGTGGGGGGTTCACATGTTTTAGAAACTGGCCTCCGAACATACAAATTGCAATGCCAAAGTATAAATTCTTTAGTACACCAATGAAACATATCAAGTTGTAGAAAGTATAGGACTTGCATCACCCTAAAAGACCTGTATTTAGCCCAACACATTATATTTATCTTTCCTAGAGAATTCACTTAAATCTACATCGAAAGTAACAAAGCAAAAACTTATTTTAAACCACAAAGTGGCCACAGATTGTACATTGCAATAAAAATGTGACTATTAGATGTGATGCACGCAGGGCAACACCGCAATACTCAACAGCATATGGCCCTAGCTTTATAATAGAAGCCCACTTGATAGCATTGCCATATATTTGGAAAGCCAACACTATTAAGTAGTTCCTTCTGCTTCTATCCCATAACACCTATGACGATTAAGCATTAGCCATGCTCAAAAGCAACACAACGTATCTTTACTCCGAGATCTGCTGTTTAATTACAGTTCGTGAAGTTATATGGTTGGCTTATATTCCCCAAAGGAGCAAGTTTAGCTGATGGCAAATCAATAGGCTGTTAGGTCACATAACTTTAGGGTAGCTTTCTCTAAAAAATCATCCAACTGTATTTTAAAAGCAGCTTTGGGCATGAAAGGAGAAAAATGCATAACATTAATATTGAAAGCAGTACAAAAAAACAAAAAACAGTAAGCCAAGTAAAAGCAGGTACTCAACATTTCATTTAGACGCACTGTGCGCACAGCTCAAAATTGGGTAATCTCCAATACAACTGGACTAGGGTTAAGTTAATCTTGCTACATATTATTTTATAACAAAAACAATGAAAATTGTAATACACATTAAAATACCCCAAAGAAAAATAATTGTAAAGAGAAATATGTTCAGTAAAAAAGTACTATGGACAATACAGTTGAATCCAGGATACCTGGTTAAAAATGTACATAATAAGTTATCCCAAAAACTGACAAAAAGTCAAAAGGAAGTATAAAGAAGGCACATTTTTTCAGTGATCACTTTTTTATCCACAATTTGGAGTGGAAATTACGAAAAAAATTAAATAAAAATGTTCACTATGCTCCAGGCCTGCCTGGGCTATTGTGCGACCTACGCTTTACATTGACCAGTTCAGACATCTAGTTGCAACCAGCCTTTCTCATAGTCCTGCAGTAGTTCTAAGAAATAGCGAGTGCCAGGCTCTTCATCATACCACACCTCAAACTGTGTGTCACGCGGGTTACTTGAACGTCTGTGTACTCTTAACACCCTACCACGAAACCAGGCTTCTTGCTCACCATCATCAAACAGGTGTAGGATGCGACGCCCAACAAGATTTGGAAAGCTTTTACTTCTACGCCGCTTCCTTTTCTTGTAGGTAAACACAGGGCGAGCCCTACTCAGTTTCTTGCAACGAGCAGGACTATTCCGCAGTTTATCCTTCTTTTGCAGAGTCTTTGGATTTTGAGTCTTGTACACTTGGATGCCAGAGTGTTTGACGACTCTCTGTAACTTAATAATTAAGGAACTTTTTACTTTTCTGGGCGAGGCACTGTGTGGTTCCTTCTTTGGCGAGTCTGCAAATTTAAGCTTCTCTTTATTAAGACTTTTTGTTATTTTACCTGAGAAATAATATATAAAAGATAATGTTAGAAAGAAAAGTATAGAGTAAAAAAAAACAAAACAAAAGGCTTATCAGTTGTTATGATCTAGCAAAAAAATAAAAATAAATAAATAATATATACAGCTGTGCATGTGGAATAAGAAAGGTTTACTTTTGCTTCTCCCTGTCACAGAGATTTCCCTTAAGGTCAGCATTCACATGAATCTTAAGCTATAAAAAAAAAAGACCTTCATCCATTGTCACCAATGGTATAACAAACAGCTTAGATCCCAATGTAGTGACTGGGCCAGGTATCTGCAGCTCAGTTCCCATTCACATGAGATCCAAACTTCACACAGCTCAGCCAATATACAAGAAACAAACCTGTTCTACTACCTCCTAAAAAAAAAAATTTAAACATGCTGGGAGGTTTTGTCCCAGCAATCCTTGCTGCCAATTAGAACTTTATTTTCTAGTTGATCCTGACATGTCAAGATTAGTGCCGGACAGCGGAAAAGTCAAGCGGAAGCAGTAATTTAAAGTGAAACCATGTGTCTTTATGTCTGTAATATACCATATATACTTGAGTATAAGCCGATGGTGGGAAATGCATTGGTCACAGCCTCCCAGTATATAGCCAGCCCCCTGTAGTATACAGCCTGCCCAGCCCCCGGTAGTATACAGCCTGCCCAGCCCCCGGTAGTATACAGCCTGCCCAGCCCCCGGTAGTAAACAGCCTGCCCAGCCCCCGGTAGTAAACAGCCTGCCCAGCATATACAGCTGTGCATGTGGAATAAGAAAGGTTTACTTTTGTTTCTCCCTGCCACAGAGATTTCCCTTAAGGTCAGCATTCACATGAATCTTAAGCTATTTAAAAAAAAAAAAAAACCTTCATCCATTGTCACCAATGGTATAACAAACAGCTTAGATCCCAATGTAGTGACTGGGCTAGGTATCTGCAGCTCAGTTCCCATTCACATGAGATCCAAACTTCACGCAGCTCAGCCAATATACAAGAAACAAACCTGTTCTACTCCCTCTGTTCACTGTGTTAAAGAACAAAACCACCTAAAAAAAAAATTAAAACATGCTGGGAGATTTTGTCCCGGCACTCCTTGCTGTCAATTAGAACTTTATTTTCTAGTTGATCCTGACATGTCAAGATTAGTGCCGGACAGCGCCAGGATCAAGGTGAAGAGGAGCAGGGGCAAGTATAAATAGGTTTTTAAAAATGTTTTTAGGTGGTTGGTTTCATTTAACTGCGCTGGTGGTAGTTGAGTATTTATCCAATGTCTTCAATAAAGTTTTAAGTCAAGCGGAAGCAGTAATTTAAAGTGAAACCATGTGTCTTTATGTCTGTAATATACCGTATATACTTGAGTATAAGCCGATGGTGGGAAATGCATTGGTCACAGCCCACCCACATCACCCCAACCCACAGGGACTGGTTCTGAGTAATTTCAGAAACTGCTGAATCTATGGGATTTTCAGGGTTTACAGAGAATCGTCCGAAAAAGAAAAAAAATCCAATGAGGGCAGTTTCTGGGGCGGAAATGCCTTGTTGATGCCAGAGGTCAGAGGAGAATGGGAGGACTGGTTCGAGCTGATAGAAAGGCAACAGTGACTCAAATCGCCACCCGTTACAACCAAGGTAGGAAGAAGAGCAACTTGAACGCACTGTACGTGAACTTGGGGCAGAGGGCTACAGCAGCAGAAGACCACACGGTGTCACTCTTTCAGCTAAGAACAGGAAAAACTGAGGCACAATTTGCACAAGCTTCTCGAGAATTGGACAGTAGAGATTGGAAAACATTGCCTGGTCTGATGAGTCTTGATTTCTGCGCGAACATTCGGGATGGTAGGGTCAGAATTTGGCGTCAACAACATGAAAGCATGGATCCATCCTGCCTTGTATTCAAGGTTCAGGCTGAGTGGTGGTGGTTGTCATGGTGTGGGGAATATTTTCTTGGCACTTTTTGGCCCTTGGTACCAATTGAGAACGGTTCAACGCCACAGCCGAACCTGAGTATTGTGCTACCATGTCCATCCCTTTATGACCCCAATGTACCCAACATTTGATGGCTACTTTCAGCAGGAGGATAATGATCCATGTATAAAGCTGGAATCATCCAGACTGGTTCTTGAACATGGACATGAGTCACTGTACTCAATGGGCCTCATCCACAGTCACAGAATTCATCAAATAGAGGCATATTGGGATGGGTGACGGGAGAGATTCGCATCATGGATGTGCAGCCGACAAACTCGCGGGCAACTGTGTGATGCCATCATGTCAATAGGAACCAAAATCTGTGAGGAAGTTCCAGCACTTGTTGCATCTATGCCACGAAAAATGAGAGGCAGTTTCTGAAGGCAACGGGGGGTTCCAACCCCCGTTACTAGCATGGTGCGTTGCACCTAATAAAGTGGACGGTGAGTGAGGTGTGTATAATAAATATATATATATATATATATATATATGAGATATATAGATATATATATATATATTATATATAGATTATAGCTAGATGTATGAGAATACACAAAAACATATACAATATACATACAGTACAGAATACTACTCATTGTTACTACTTTATTATAGTATCCCTTGTAATTCATTTAGGTTGTAATCTGGCAAGAAACCTTAAAGAACAAACCATTTTGGTCTCGCCCTAGCTAAACGATTATTATTACATTTCACAATATGTAGAATAGATGGGGGAATCTGCAAAATCGGTGTTTGTTACTGCAAATGCCCCTTCAGTGTTTAACGGAAGAACCTTCTTGGAAGTGAAGACAGATGACTAATCAACTGTGTAGTAAGATACTATAGAGCAGTGATGGGTAAAACCTCTTTAGCCGAACCGAGTGCCCAAAAAGGAAACCCAAAAACCCCCTTATTTATCGCGAGGTGCCAACCAAATTTAAAGCGTAACTTTACAGCTCCTTTCTTCAACAATCATATTGGCCACCTGAGGACAGCAACACAGTAGAAAGAATAGAAAATAATTTTAGCTTATGTCCAGGGTCCTCTGTACACAGAAAGAATAGGGGGGCCAGCAGGAGGCTCATCCAAGATCGGACCTGTATACTCATTCTCCCTCTTTTACAGACCCACAAGTAGCGAAGTAAGTATCAAATATCCACTGAAGCGCATCTTTTAAGTTGCTTGAAACTGCAGAAGGATTCGATGAGTCCGTCTGTGTGCTGGGGCAATGGCCAGAAGTGCCCACAGAACGGGATCTGAGGCCGCCTCTGGCACCCGTGCCATAGGTCGCCACAAGGCTATAGAGGTCACATGGCACTTACTCAATGCCTGAACAGTGATTGTGAATCTTGTACCCTCACTAAGGTGGACCTCATTAGTCTGTTTTGGAATGCAGCTAGGAAAGCAGGGTTTTCAGATGATAGCCAAAAGATGTGACCTTATCAGCCATTACCAGAGAAGGTTGCGTTGCAAGTTCTTGTGAGGTGACCATCAAACTCTATGAGTTCCGTCAGAAGGCTGGTAAACCTCAAAGACAAAAATTCAAGGAACCTAGGGTCAGGGATACTCGGGCTCATTTGCATCATTTAAGAGTGATTTAGAAGAATAAGGGGCCATGAAGAATATAAGAAGATAGGACAAGTCTTTTAAGGGAAAGGAAAAAATGGTTTCACAGTGGTGTAATAACAAAAAATCCGGTACCCCACCCTTTTGCCAACGCCTTTCAGAACGTAAGGGAGGGTTGGGAAAGCTTTTACCCAAATGGAGTGGACAAAAGTTGCATCAGTGCTTGGGCCCCATTTTTTCACAAATATTTGTTCTATAAAGAAATAGATACAGGTGTTACGGATTATAAAGCTCTACAGCTAAGATTGGCATTTAGGCTTTCAGGCTTTGCTTTATCACTAATGGAAATAAACAATACATGCTCGTTGTACTGGCCCAGTACAGTGAGGGGTTTGCAAAATGACACGCATTTTAGAGCATTCAGTCTGTAGTGCAGGCTTTGCCTCAGGCAGCCTGCACCTGAGTAGATGTCCTGGAGGGTACACTTAAGCCAATAACAGCAAAGTCTATTATTATTTTTAATTAATATTATAGACAGTATAATCAGAAGATATTCAGGAAGCAAGGGGTTTTGACAACTGTTTGTAAGGCCAGTTTTGAATTCCAGTGGTCGTAAATACCACTTAAGACATTATGAACAATAGAACTTAGATTTGGAATTAGTATTGGCAAGGATTTAAAAAACTACGATGTGAAGGCATTAAAATGTACATAAAACCTACTTATTTTAATAAGTGAAATATCTTGTTTAAAAGTACAAATCAAATCGACGCAAGAAGAGAGTCTCCTCTAAAACCTTTTTCTGATTCAATCACTTATAAACTTCTCTTCATAGGTTTTCAGTAAATACTTGTACTAAAACCAAAAGAACCATTTTGGGCATCTTTTTTATTAGAATAAGGTTCATAAACATAACGGGTGTGCCACTTTAAGGCGGGGCAGGACAAACAGGCTGGGTGCGGTTGTTTGCAGTCTGTAGTACATTGGGTTGAGCACGATCACACATTCAATGTCCTTGAAGTGTGTCCATGCCACAAAATCAGGCTGGATGGGAAAAGGGACTTGTTCTATAAATTGTGGAAGGCTGGCAAGGCACATCATGGGTTGTGGACACACATATGAAGTTAATGTGGGCCGTGAATAGATGCCGTTTGTGGACTAGCCCCCAAAATACAGCTGTTTTGTTTTCTTTAAGAAAGTACGTTATTTACTAAAATTGGCATGAGAGGCGAGCGTCCTTTTAAAAATTACTCGTTTAATATCATTTAAAATTATGACTTCGAATTACTATAAACACAAGAATTAAAAAAAATTATATCAGTCAAAAGGAAACATGCACAAATACGCACAATTGTGTATACATGGACACAAATTAAAACACATTCTAAACTCCCAAGTAGTTTGATTTGCAAAGAACGAATACGTCCTTGAGTGTATGTGCCCAGACTGTGTACGGGAACGGAAGACTGGAAGATATAAGTTTAGGGACATGAGCCCAAAAGAAATTGGAATACAGGAGGAAAGCCCTGTGTTAAAGGCAGACAACTCAAGGCAATAGAAGTCCGTTGTAGGGTTTTCATCTTCTTGAATATTGAGGATCTATCCATTGATTGACCAATTAACATCAGAGTGTGGAAGTTGCCACCATCACCAAAATGGTTGGCTTTCTCGGATGATGGACACAAGAAAATGGAGGGACTAACTACAAAAACCTGGCCTGCTCATTACGCAGAGAGACAGCAGCAGTTGGTATCCAACCAAATAGTGGGGTCCGGAGTGTTAGCTCTCAAAGATCTGATATCGATGACCTATACCTTTGTATAGTTCTTCAGTATGTAGACTCTGGAAAACCCCTTTGAATGACAGCGTTTGTATGAATATTGTTAGCAAAGGTGTAGCATTAAAAATGAGCAAGAACTTGTTAGTAATAAAGATTGATTGGAAAATGTTTTTGTCCCAAGAGAAAGCTGGAGTTGTTTCACCCAGATTGGGTTACCAAGCCTGCAAGGAAAATAAGGAGGGTCAGCAGCATGAATGAATTCTGCAAAGGAAACAGAGTGTATATGAACTAAAAGAAACTAACTTTACCCAAAAAACATTCAAAGCAAGAGATTGAATCTTCATGACAGCGCTCCTTTTATGAACAATTCTATTAGACTGAGATGCACCAAGGGTCTAACTAAATGTATTAGCTACTAGCATAGATTCTTAATTAGATGGAAAAGTGAGGTAGGGTGGTTAAATCACATTCTAAAAGTTGCTTCAGCTCAAGTACTAAAGAAAACCCTAATCAAGGTTCAGTTAATAATCACTTTTTTCACCATGAAGGTAAACTTTCTAGCGGGATAGCATCCTTTAAAAAAGTCTATTTTTAATATATTGCGGAATGATATAAAAAGGATTGTGCCACTATCAATACAGCAGGAAGAGCTGAATCAAGAGCTACCGGTTTTTAAAGCGGGTTCAATAAACATTTCAAGACGGTCAAATGCTAAAACAGATCAGCCACTAAATTGGTTCCTACAAAATTAATACGTTTCTCAAACGAGCTTCCAAGCCTGTACACGTGGAAACGTCTTTTCAGTTATACGCGCGCAAGGCAGGGCCCTGATGACCTCTTTAAATCTACCCAAAAATACTGCCTATGTCATATAGGGTTATTCCCCACATTGCTAAATGCCCAAGGTGCAGTTGGATTTAAGTATGTTATTAGCTAAAGGAAACAAGCAGATCTATTTGATTCATTATGATTGATGTTTTACATCGAGGACCCTGTCGTATTGTTACCATTGCATATGACAAATGGTATGACACATGATGAAGATCTTCCAACAGGTTTTCCCTTCGCATTTCCAGAAAGATAGTCGTCCAGTTGTCATCCAACGACTAATGTAATTCCAGCTGCCCACTTCCTTCATTGGTGGTGTTCGTTCCCGCCCATTCATTTATCTTCCCGTTCGTTCGGCGGCGGCCAGCCCAGGGGGCCCGGGGGCCTACGTAGATATGAGGCCATGCGGTCTTCACACTGGTATTGGCGCTCCAGCTTTACCTACCCCACCCGCCGCTTCTGCGGGTTCGGAGCCGGGAATTCCTAACAGGCAGCGGGGAGCAGGGAGCAGCTGGAAAAAAGTAAAAAAAGGGCCCAGGTGCATATGTGGGAATGCCCTATACATAAGATAGCACGTTGTTTGGTAGGTTGATGTGGTGCTCCAACAAGTCAATTAGAGAGAACACGTCAAACTGATTTGTTACACTGTAAATAACCGAAAGGAAGTCTCATGGAGTCGGACCCACGTGAAAAGTTATTCCTATCACCAAGCTCCATGGGACTGCGGGGTATTCCAGCACCTGAAGGGAGGAATAACTTACAGGGCAGTGACCGGTGCTAACTCCCAGGGTGAAAAGTGGGCCAGGTGCCACTCTGCCCTCCCTGTGCACAGGGACGCGCAAACCTTTCCAGATGTCTAATTTAAACCATCCCAAGTCTCGTTTTCTTCCGAGGTGTTTTTTATAGCGAGCGTAGCTTTCCAAGGGAAAAAGATTTACGTCCCCAGTCAGAGTACTCGCCATGTTTTCTTTAGGTTGCATACGTCTGTGGCATACGCCTCACCTGAGAAGATCTTTGCTTGGCGAATGGTTGTAGAGACAATCACAGATGCCAGATAACATTGGAGTAACAGTTTCGTGGTTTTTAATTTCAACAAAGACAAAAGACACATGGGTCACACTCGACATTTCAATGTACAAATAAAGTCGAAAGCGATCGTTTATAAATAAGGCTGCTAGGATATTAACAAAAACCAAACCTCAAGGGGCTGGTCTGAGTATTTCAGAAACTGCTGATCTACTGGGATTTTCAGGGTTTACAGAGAATCGTCCGAAAAAGAAAAAACATCCAATGAGCGGCAGTTCTGTGGGCGGAAATGCCTTGTTGATGCCAGAGGTCAGAGGAGAATGGGCAGACTGGTTCGAGCTGATAGAAAGGCAACAGTGACTCAAATCGCCACCCGTTACAACCAAGGTAGGCAGAAGAGCAACTCTGAACGCACTGTACGTTGAACTTTGAGGCAGATGGGCTACAGCAGCAGAAGACCACACGGTGTCACTCTTTCAGCTAAGAACAGGAAAAACTGAGGCACAATTTGCACAAGCTTCTCGAGAATTGGACAGTAGAGATTGGAAAACATTGCCTGGTCTGATGAGTCTTGATTTCTGCGCGAACATTCGGGATGGTAGGGTCAGAATTTGGCGTCAACAACATGAAAGCATGGATCCATCCTGCCTTGTATTCAAGGTTCAGGCTGAGTGGTGGTGGTTGTCATGGTGTGGGGAATATTTTCTTGGCACTTTTTGGCCCTTGGTACCAATTGAGAACGGTTCAACGCCACAGCCGAACCTGAGTATTGTGCTACCATGTCCATCCCTTTATGACCCCAATGTACCCAACATTTGATGGCTACTTTCAGCAGGAGGATAATGATCCATGTATAAAGCTGGAATCATCCAGACTGGTTCTTGAACATGGACATGAGTCACTGTACTCAATGGGCCTCATCCACAGTCACAGAATTCATCAAATAGAGGCATATTGGGATGGGTGACGGGAGAGATTCGCATCATGGATGTGCAGCCGACAAACTCGCGGGCAACTGTGTGATGCCATCATGTCAATAGGAACCAAAATCTGTGAGGAAGTTCCAGCACTTGTTGCATCTATGCCACGAAAAATGAGAGGCAGTTTCTGAAGGCAACGGGGGGTTCCAACCCCCGTTACTAGCATGGTGCGTTGCACCTAATAAAGTGGACGGTGAGTGAGGTGTGTATAATAAATATATATATATATATATATATATATGAGATATATAGATATATATATATATATTATATATAGATTATAGCTAGATGTATGAGAATACACAAAAACATATACAATATACATACAGTACAGAATACTACTCATTGTTACTACTTTATTATAGTATCCCTTGTAATTCATTTAGGTTGTAATCTGGCAAGAAACCTTAAAGAACAAACCATTTTGGTCTCGCCCTAGCTAAACGATTATTATTACATTTCACAATATGTAGAATAGATGGGGGAATCTGCAAAATCGGTGTTTGTTACTGCAAATGCCCCTTCAGTGTTTAACGGAAGAACCTTCTTGGAAGTGAAGACAGATGACTAATCAACTGTGTAGTAAGATACTATAGAGCAGTGATGGGTAAAACCTCTTTAGCCGAACCGAGTGCCCAAAAAGGAAACCCAAAAACCCCCTTATTTATCGCGAGGTGCCAACCAAATTTAAAGCGTAACTTTACAGCTCCTTTCTTCAACAATCATATTGGCCACCTGAGGACAGCAACACAGTAGAAAGAATAGAAAATAATTTTAGCTTATGTCCAGGGTCCTCTGTACACAGAAAGAATAGGGGGGCCAGCAGGAGGCTCATCCAAGATCGGACCTGTATACTCATTCTCCCTCTTTTACAGACCCACAAGTAGCGAAGTAAGTATCAAATATCCACTGAAGCGCATCTTTTAAGTTGCTTGAAACTGCAGAAGGATTCGATGAGTCCGTCTGTGTGCTGGGGCAATGGCCAGAAGTGCCCACAGAACGGGATCTGAGGCCGCCTCTGGCACCCGTGCCATAGGTCGCCACAAGGCTATAGAGGTCACATGGCACTTACTCAATGCCTGAACAGTGATTGTGAATCTTGTACCCTCACTAAGGTGGACCTCATTAGTCTGTTTTGGAATGCAGCTAGGAAAGCAGGGTTTTCAGATGATAGCCAAAAGATGTGACCTTATCAGCCATTACCAGAGAAGGTTGCGTTGCAAGTTCTTGTGAGGTGACCATCAAACTCTATGAGTTCCGTCAGAAGGCTGGTAAACCTCAAAGACAAAAATTCAAGGAACCTAGGGTCAGGGATACTCGGGCTCATTTGCATCATTTAAGAGTGATTTAGAAGAATAAGGGGCCATGAAGAATATAAGAAGATAGGACAAGTCTTTTAAGGGAAAGGAAAAAATGGTTTCACAGTGGTGTAATAACAAAAAATCCGGTACCCCACCCTTTTGCCAACGCCTTTCAGAACGTAAGGGAGGGTTGGGAAAGCTTTTACCCAAATGGAGTGGACAAAAGTTGCATCAGTGCTTGGGCCCCATTTTTTCACAAATATTTGTTCTATAAAGAAATAGATACAGGTGTTACGGATTATAAAGCTCTACAGCTAAGATTGGCATTTAGGCTTTCAGGCTTTGCTTTATCACTAATGGAAATAAACAATACATGCTCGTTGTACTGGCCCAGTACAGTGAGGGGTTTGCAAAATGACACGCATTTTAGAGCATTCAGTCTGTAGTGCAGGCTTTGCCTCAGGCAGCCTGCACCTGAGTAGATGTCCTGGAGGGTACACTTAAGCCAATAACAGCAAAGTCTATTATTATTTTTAATTAATATTATAGACAGTATAATCAGAAGATATTCAGGAAGCAAGGGGTTTTGACAACTGTTTGTAAGGCCAGTTTTGAATTCCAGTGGTCGTAAATACCACTTAAGACATTATGAACAATAGAACTTAGATTTGGAATTAGTATTGGCAAGGATTTAAAAAACTACGATGTGAAGGCATTAAAATGTACATAAAACCTACTTATTTTAATAAGTGAAATATCTTGTTTAAAAGTACAAATCAAATCGACGCAAGAAGAGAGTCTCCTCTAAAACCTTTTTCTGATTCAATCACTTATAAACTTCTCTTCATAGGTTTTCAGTAAATACTTGTACTAAAACCAAAAGAACCATTTTGGGCATCTTTTTTATTAGAATAAGGTTCATAAACATAACGGGTGTGCCACTTTAAGGCGGGGCAGGACAAACAGGCTGGGTGCGGTTGTTTGCAGTCTGTAGTACATTGGGTTGAGCACGATCACACATTCAATGTCCTTGAAGTGTGTCCATGCCACAAAATCAGGCTGGATGGGAAAAGGGACTTGTTCTATAAATTGTGGAAGGCTGGCAAGGCACATCATGGGTTGTGGACACACATATGAAGTTAATGTGGGCCGTGAATAGATGCCGTTTGTGGACTAGCCCCCAAAATACAGCTGTTTTGTTTTCTTTAAGAAAGTACGTTATTTACTAAAATTGGCATGAGAGGCGAGCGTCCTTTTAAAAATTACTCGTTTAATATCATTTAAAATTATGACTTCGAATTACTATAAACACAAGAATTAAAAAAAATTATATCAGTCAAAAGGAAACATGCACAAATACGCACAATTGTGTATACATGGACACAAATTAAAACACATTCTAAACTCCCAAGTAGTTTGATTTGCAAAGAACGAATACGTCCTTGAGTGTATGTGCCCAGACTGTGTACGGGAACGGAAGACTGGAAGATATAAGTTTAGGGACATGAGCCCAAAAGAAATTGGAATACAGGAGGAAAGCCCTGTGTTAAAGGCAGACAACTCAAGGCAATAGAAGTCCGTTGTAGGGTTTTCATCTTCTTGAATATTGAGGATCTATCCATTGATTGACCAATTAACATCAGAGTGTGGAAGTTGCCACCATCACCAAAATGGTTGGCTTTCTCGGATGATGGACACAAGAAAATGGAGGGACTAACTACAAAAACCTGGCCTGCTCATTACGCAGAGAGACAGCAGCAGTTGGTATCCAACCAAATAGTGGGGTCCGGAGTGTTAGCTCTCAAAGATCTGATATCGATGACCTATACCTTTGTATAGTTCTTCAGTATGTAGACTCTGGAAAACCCCTTTGAATGACAGCGTTTGTATGAATATTGTTAGCAAAGGTGTAGCATTAAAAATGAGCAAGAACTTGTTAGTAATAAAGATTGATTGGAAAATGTTTTTGTCCCAAGAGAAAGCTGGAGTTGTTTCACCCAGATTGGGTTACCAAGCCTGCAAGGAAAATAAGGAGGGTCAGCAGCATGAATGAATTCTGCAAAGGAAACAGAGTGTATATGAACTAAAAGAAACTAACTTTACCCAAAAAACATTCAAAGCAAGAGATTGAATCTTCATGACAGCGCTCCTTTTATGAACAATTCTATTAGACTGAGATGCACCAAGGGTCTAACTAAATGTATTAGCTACTAGCATAGATTCTTAATTAGATGGAAAAGTGAGGTAGGGTGGTTAAATCACATTCTAAAAGTTGCTTCAGCTCAAGTACTAAAGAAAACCCTAATCAAGGTTCAGTTAATAATCACTTTTTTCACCATGAAGGTAAACTTTCTAGCGGGATAGCATCCTTTAAAAAAGTCTATTTTTAATATATTGCGGAATGATATAAAAAGGATTGTGCCACTATCAATACAGCAGGAAGAGCTGAATCAAGAGCTACCGGTTTTTAAAGCGGGTTCAATAAACATTTCAAGACGGTCAAATGCTAAAACAGATCAGCCACTAAATTGGTTCCTACAAAATTAATACGTTTCTCAAACGAGCTTCCAAGCCTGTACACGTGGAAACGTCTTTTCAGTTATACGCGCGCAAGGCAGGGCCCTGATGACCTCTTTAAATCTACCCAAAAATACTGCCTATGTCATATAGGGTTATTCCCCACATTGCTAAATGCCCAAGGTGCAGTTGGATTTAAGTATGTTATTAGCTAAAGGAAACAAGCAGATCTATTTGATTCATTATGATTGATGTTTTACATCGAGGACCCTGTCGTATTGTTACCATTGCATATGACAAATGGTATGACACATGATGAAGATCTTCCAACAGGTTTTCCCTTCGCATTTCCAGAAAGATAGTCGTCCAGTTGTCATCCAACGACTAATGTAATTCCAGCTGCCCACTTCCTTCATTGGTGGTGTTCGTTCCCGCCCATTCATTTATCTTCCCGTTCGTTCGGCGGCGGCCAGCCCAGGGGGCCCGGGGGCCTACGTAGATATGAGGCCATGCGGTCTTCACACTGGTATTGGCGCTCCAGCTTTACCTACCCCACCCGCCGCTTCTGCGGGTTCGGAGCCGGGAATTCCTAACAGGCAGCGGGGAGCAGGGAGCAGCTGGAAAAAAGTAAAAAAAGGGCCCAGGTGCATATGTGGGAATGCCCTATACATAAGATAGCACGTTGTTTGGTAGGTTGATGTGGTGCTCCAACAAGTCAATTAGAGAGAACACGTCAAACTGATTTGTTACACTGTAAATAACCGAAAGGAAGTCTCATGGAGTCGGACCCACGTGAAAAGTTATTCCTATCACCAAGCTCCATGGGACTGCGGGGTATTCCAGCACCTGAAGGGAGGAATAACTTACAGGGCAGTGACCGGTGCTAACTCCCAGGGTGAAAAGTGGGCCAGGTGCCACTCTGCCCTCCCTGTGCACAGGGACGCGCAAACCTTTCCAGATGTCTAATTTAAACCATCCCAAGTCTCGTTTTCTTCCGAGGTGTTTTTTATAGCGAGCGTAGCTTTCCAAGGGAAAAAGATTTACGTCCCCAGTCAGAGTACTCGCCATGTTTTCTTTAGGTTGCATACGTCTGTGGCATACGCCTCACCTGAGAAGATCTTTGCTTGGCGAATGGTTGTAGAGACAATCACAGATGCCAGATAACATTGGAGTAACAGTTTCGTGGTTTTTAATTTCAACAAAGACAAAAGACACATGGGTCACACTCGACATTTCAATGTACAAATAAAGTCGAAAGCGATCGTTTATAAATAAGGCTGCTAGGATATTAACAAAAACCAAACCTCAAGAGTGACTCAAATCGCCACCCGTTACAACCAAGGTAGGCAGAAGAGCAACTCTGAACGCACTGTACGTTGAACTTTGAGGCAGATGGGCTACAGCAGCAGAAGACCACACCGCGTGTCACTCCTTTCAGCTAAGAACAGGAAACTGAGGCTACAATTTGCGTATACAGCCTGCCCAGCCCCCTGTAGTAAACAGCCTGCCCAGCCCCCTGTAGTAAACAGCCTGCCCAGCCCCCTGTAGTAAACAGCCTGCCCAGCCACTGCCCGCCCCTCCTGGACAGGTCCTCTTCTATACTGCGATGCTCCTTCATCGGCTTCGTGTCCCGGTGCGGTCCGCAGGGATCCTGACGTCAGCCATTCACTGACATCATAGTGTGTGCCAAACGGCCGACGTCCCGATCCTGGAGACTGCGCGGGGACACAGAGCCGATGTCGGAGCATCGCGGTACAAAAGAGGACCTGCCAGGGGGGCGTCAGAAGGGGAGTACAGTGTTTGTTTTTTCTTTCATGACTGGAGTATTAGCCAAGGTGAAGTTTTTCAGCACATCTTTTGTGCTGAAAAGCTTGGCTTATATTTGAGTATATACGGTGCATCTTCTATTTATGAGGTTGTCAGACATAAATACAATTTTATTACTGAAAATAGTCATATTCTTAAATACTTCTTTACTAAAAAACTAGTTTTCACAATTCTTCTCTAAGGCTGGTTTCACAAAAATAATATGCTCCGACATCGGCTCTGTGTCCCCGCGCAGTCTCCAGGGGAGACCGCACCGCACCGGGACACGAAGCTGATGACGGAGCATCGCAGTATAGAAGAGGACCTGTCCCAGGGGGGCGTCAGAAGGGGAGTACAGAGTTTGATTTTTCTTTCATGACTCGAGTATTAGCCAAGGTGAAGTTTTTCAGCACATCTTTTGAGTGTATACGGTGCATCTTCTATTTAGGAAGTTGTCAGACATAAATACAGTTTTCACAACTAGTTTTCACAATTCTTCTCTAAGGCTGGTTTCACAAAAATAATATAGAAGTAAGTTGTTTATGTTTAATGGATAAGTATCATAGCATCGGTTTGAAGGAAATCTACATAAAATCAAGGAGCATGATTAACCCTAGGGGAATCACACTCTATGGATCAGGCCACCGTGGCTGCAGTAATCTTCTTATATCTGGTTATCCATTGGCCTCCTTCTTCTAAAATCAACTTTCAAATAATGCTTAAAGAGCCTGGGGGGGGCCTGCTACAAATGAGCAGAGTTGGTCTCACCCTCTCCACTGTAGTTCCTGTTCCTGAGTACCCAGGGGAGGAGCATGATAATCCGATGAGGGAGAAAAGTTTTGTTGTTGGTGTCATCCTTCCTGTCTCCAAGTTTCCTGCCACCTTCTCCTGCCCACACGTTCTGGTGATTTCCCTCTTGTATGCCTTGAAGTGTTCTACTCACTGTGAGGAGAGTAGTATGTTTTTCCGCGTGAGTCTGTCATAGCAGGAGAAGCCAGAGGGTCAGTGATGATATCACCACAGTCTCAAGTTCATCCTGTATACAGTAGGAAGGTCCTCAAGCAGTGAGTATAACATATATTCAGTTTTTAAAAACGTTAATAGGATTGCGACCCCTGTGTTTGGGTCGTTCGACCCCCTCTGGGGTCGCGACCCACAGGTTGAGAAACGATGTTATAGTCTCCTACATTCAAGTCTGATAGGGGAACAGAAAAGAGAGAATGACACAGGGAAGTCATCTGTCGATGTGTAATTTCCATGTTCAGCTGAACAGGCTAATGGCAAATATAAGCAGACAACATCTGTTTGCTTTTTCATTTTTGTGGATTAAAAAAAAATAACACTAGGATTGAAATACTAAACGGAACACAGATTGTAAAACTGCATTATTTTGTTGAAACCAGCCTAGAGAAGAATTGTGAAAATAGTTTTTAGTAAAGAAGTATTTAAGAATATGATATTTCAGTAATTAAAATTGTATTTAGTCTGACAAAACCTCATAAAATAGAAGATGCACCGTATATACTCAAATATAGCCAAAGCTTCAGCCCACAAAAGATTGTGCTGAAAAAACTTCACCTTGGCTAATACTCCGTAATGAAAGAAAAAAACAAACACTGTACTCCACTTATGACGCACCCCTGGCAGCGTCCTCTTTTGTACCGCGATGCTCCGACATCGGCTCGGTGTCCAAGGAGAAGTATACGAAAATGGTAGAGCCTGCTTTGTGTTCTCTAAGCAATCTGCGTCTGCAGCAGGTTGGATTGCATTCTAAAACTAAACCAGCCTGTCTTTTTTTTTGTTTCCTCTAAAAGGACATATACCACCAGGATATTTGTCAGACCTGAGACTGTATGGCTATAATATAAGTAAAAATATAAAACGGAAAATAGCTCCCAAATGTCCGAAACAACACTTTCCCACCATTTTACACCACATAAAAAATGGTACCAGAGAAGACGTCTGCTTATCTTGCAAAAAATTACACCTCACACAGCTCCGTATACCAAAGTATAAAAGTTATTAGTGTCAAAAGATAAAAAAAATTTATTTTGTAAACATTGTTTTCATTTTTGAAAATGTATTAAACTACACTAAAACCTACCGTATATACTCGTGTATAAGCCGAGTTTTTCAGCACAAAGGCTGGGGTGGCTGTACACCGCTGGGGGGCAGGCTGGGCTGGCTATATACTACTGGGGGCTGTGACCAATGCATTTTTTCCCCCTCGGCTTATACTCGAGTCAATAGGTTTCCCCAGTTTTTGGTAGTAAAATTAGCGGTCTCAGCTTATACTTAGGTTGGCTCACACTCGAGTATATATATGTATGTATGTATAGAATAAAGTAGACGTACAATTTTTAGTGCACATGAAAAGTCGTAAAAACTGAGCCCACAAGTAAGTGATGCAAACACGTTTTACCACAATTGGAATATTTTTCAACTTCCCATTACATGGCATAGAATAATAAACAACGCCACTGAGAAGTAAAAAAATTGTTACAATAAGCCCTCACACAGCTCTGTAAGCAGAAATATTAAAAAGTTATAGATTTTTGAAGTGGGGAAGCAACAAATTAACGTAAAAAAAACACTGCATCCTAAAAGGAAACCTGTCATCAGAAATTAGCCTGATAAAACACTAGTAGGTTGTCAGGGTTTTATGAAGTCAGGGAAGTGGAGAGTTTAACACTAAAGTCAAGCTTTCCCTGTCTTCCACTGTAATTGTGGTCCTACGACCAGATCTTCTGACTGGTCTGGTCATGATGTCAATCACATGTGAGGCAGGAAAAGATCTCCACCTCCCAGACTTGATACAACCAACACCTCACTTCATAGATGATTTTCTGGATGATTCCACCACACTGGGCCATTAAAGAAACATGATCTAGAAGCTGTTCAGCTGCTTCACAACATACTGATAGGGGTTTATTATGCAAATTTCTGATGACAGGTTAGGGGTTAAAGTTGCACAAGTCATGAAAAAAAATAAGTACATTTTTTTTTACAAAGATACTGTCTTTTTATAGTTAAAACAGATAACAGAACTGGGACTGATGAGGATCTTTCACCACTTTCTGCTATCCTTTAAGAGATGCTGTTCTGCAGTTAGAAAAAAAAAAAATACTAACTCCCACCATAATCCATCAATTGCAGTAGAATCTGTGTCTATTAAAAAGAGCTGAAGTCCAAAGAGCTGTTGAGTGGATCTCATTGAAAAGAAATTTGAGATCTTTTAATGGAAACCTACCATTTGATTTCATGCATTATGAAACAAACATACTTTGAGAAAGCTGTAGCTAAACTGATGCAGCAGCATATCCTGTTTAATTCCGGAGTTGAGTTGAGTTTTGACAGTCAGGACCTTGGGGAAGCTGGATTACATGCTTCTTGCAGTACATAAACAGATTACACAGTGCTTCATGAACTTTCCAGACAGAACTAATCAAGCAGAGCTGGATCACTCAAACAGCAGCAGGGGGATGGGGCATCGATTGATTACTTCTGCTTGTTAGTGATTACATCAGTCTCCTGAGCAGTGCAAGAAGAGAAGTGCTGAGCCAAGCAAAGGAGGGACAGAGACTCATTATCCTGAATGTTGTCATTGTTTTTCAGCAAAACCACTCAGCTCAGTGATTAAACAAGATATGTTTCTGTATCAGTGTAGCTACAGCATTCTCAAGATATGTTTGGTTCATAATGCATCAAATGGTATATCTTCTTTAAGTGTAATATTTTTCAAGGTTTGCAATTGTAGAAAATGGAAATCAGTATACACGCAAAGCAGTTCTACATAGTTTTCTGCACTTAAGAACAAAAATAAAATTCTGCAAATTGAATTCTTCATTTACTGAACTATTTTTTTTAATAACACCCCCTTTGGGAGTAATTGGACTCAAAACATTTCTTGTAGCCAGCTAAAACTAAAAAGGTAAAATCCAAGGTAATTGGATTGAAAAAATTAAAAAAGTTACAAAAAGTTAAAGAAAATGAAAGTACCATTCTTACAGTATGGTAGGAAGCAGAGCTTTGACTAGAAAGGCTTTGTTGCTGCATGGCAAAATGGAGACAATTGGTGGTGTCAAATGACTTGTCTCCCCTACTAACTAGAATGGTAACTCTTTATACACACACTAGGATTTCCTAATCTGCTATTGGGTTTTATTAGTCTGCATACCACCTGAATACCATATGTGATCTCATAAATATGTAAACATAGACTAATTAACACACACACATACATACATATCACACAATTAACATATAAATATTACTATTGTAAATGTTGACTCAGCTGGCAGATACAAAAATTCAATGGGAACCCCGAGGCCCATAATGCACCATGCAATGCCATGATAAATGACACAATCGTTCAATATAATGAAGGAATTAGCATTTAACAATGGTGACTCAACATATGCCTTTAAAATGTAATATACTTATCCAATTCCCTATTCCTAAGTTACCCAATATAAGGTAGATCAAAATATATATATATCACACTCACCGGCCACTTTATTAGGTACACCTGTCCAACTGCTCGTTAACACTTAATTTCTAATCAGCCAATCACATGGCGCCAATTAAGGGTTAATAAAATGTAGTCAATAAATTATAAGTACCCCACACTGGTACTATTAAAACAATTAACCTCAACCCACAATAATATTTCATGTCCACTTGACACGGAGTGTATATAGATTATGCTGTATGTTTGATATCTGGTACATGTATTATGTGCAAGCTGTATTTAAAGGGGTATTCTCGTCTGGGCATTCACATTCAGTTTGATAAATCTTCCATATATAAACATTTCTTCAATTAGATGTTATTAAAAATCATGTTACTGTGGGAAGATAATTTCTCATAAATGTAGTCATGTTGTCCCTTAGAAACGAGATAGCTTCCTCGGATACGGCCACGTCTGCTAGAGGGATTGCAGAAATAAACAAAAAGGTTTTGTATATGAAATGTCTGGGAGTTACTGCATATCCCACAGCCGTCCTGTGGTAATGATTTAAGAACAAAAATAAAATTCTGCAAATTGAATTCTTCATTTACTGAACTATTTTTTTAATAACACCCCCTTTGGGAGTAATTGGACTCAAAACATTTCTTGTAGCCAGCTAAAACTAAAAAGGTAAAATCCAAGGTAATTGGATTTAAAAAAATTAAAAAAGTTACAAAAAGTTAAAGAAAATTAAAGTACCATTCTTACAGTATGGTAGGAAGCAGAGCTTTGACTAGAAAGGCTTTGTTGCTGCATGGCAAAATGGAGACAATTGGTGGCGTCAAATGACGCGTCTCCCCTAGTGACTAGAATGGTAACTCTTTATACACACACTAGGATTTCCTAATCTGCTATTGGGTTTTATTAGTCTGCATACCACCTGAATACCATATGTGATCTCATAAATATGTAAACATAGACTAATTAACACACACACATACATACATATCACACAATTAACATATAAATATTACTATTGTAAATGTTGACTCAGCTGGCAGATACAAGAATTCAATGGGAACCCTGAGGCCCATAATGCACCATGCAATGCCATGATAAATGACACAATCGTTCAATATAATGAAGGAATTAGCATTTAACAATGGTGACTCAACATCTGCCTTTAAAATGTAATATACTTATCCAATTCCCTATTCCTAAGTTACCCAATATAAGGTAGATCAAAATATATATATATCACACTCACCGGCCACTTTATTAGGTACACCTGTCCAACTGCTCGTTAACACTTAATTTCTAATCAGCCAATCACATGGCGGCAACTCAGTGCATTTAGGCATGTAGACATGGTCAAGACAATCTCCTGCAGTTCAAACCGAGCATCAGTATGGGGAAGAAAGGCGATTTGAGTGCCTTTGAACGTGGCATGGTTGTTGGTGCCAGAAGGGCACTGGTTTCTTGAACATGACAATGAGTTCACTGTACTCAAATGGCCTCCACAGTCACCAGATCTCAATCCAATAGAGCATCTTTGGGATGTGGTGGAACGGGAGATTCGCATCATGGATGTGCAGCCGACAAATCTGCGGCAACTGTGTGATGCCATCATGTCAATATGGGTCAAAATCTCTGAGGAATGCTTCCAGCACCTTGTTGAATCTATGCCACGAAAAATTGAGGCAGTTCTGAAGGCAAAAGGGGGGTCCAACCCGTAACTAGCATGGTGTAGCTAATAAAGTGGCCAGTGAGTGTACGTCCTATTTGCACATGCCCTGTGCAGAAAGGACATCTATAAACATCTTGACAGTGACCAACTTCAAATGGCCATATCTCCTGAACCCTGGCACATAGAACAGGATATTTATCATACGTCATATCATGATAGGACCGCCTCTGCATTTTCACAGTGCGAAATGTCAAGAGGCTGCAGGCTCCTGCGATTATTCTACACCAGGCCTGCCACATGTAAAAAGTCGCCGGCAGCAGGGCGTGCACAGGGGGAGTACGGCTGCACCCTCCGCTCGACCAGAGATGGTGAATATCTCTGGTTCCCTTAAAGGCGTATTCCCATCGAGCATCTTCATTTAATTTAATTAATTTGCCATACGTAAACATTTCTTCCAATGGATATTATTAAAAAAAATATTCCTGTATGAAGATAATTTCTCATAAATGTGGCCAGAAACCTGATGCTTTCTCAGATACGAACACCTCACATTTTGGCAGTGGTGGCCAGACATGTCCTGCCCGACCCCTTGGCTTCAGTGATTATTACCACAGGACGGCTGTGCGACATGCAGTAACTCTCGGATATTTCCTATACAAAAACCTTTTGTTTGTTTGTGCAATCACTCCACCATAGGTGGCCGTATCCAAGGACACAGTCTTGTTTCTAAGCGACCATATCACTACATTTATGAGAAATTATCTTCACACAGGTAAAATGTTTTTAATAATATCTAATTGAAGAAATGTGTGTGTGTGTGTGTGTATATATGTGATATATATCTCTCAAATTAATGAAACTGAATGTGAATGCCCAGGCGAGAATACTCTTTTAAAGGGCACCTACCACCACGATTCTACCTATAAAGGTAGATCGGGTGGTAGGTGGATGAATGGGACGTGAGGATTAGCCCTTTATTTACTCATGTATAAGCCGCAGTTTTTCAGCACAAAGGTGGGGGCTGTTACCACCGCTGGGGGCAGGCTGGGCTGGCTATATAACTACTGGGGGGCGGTTGACCAATGCAATTTTCCCCCTCTCGGCTTATACTCGAGTCAATAGGTTTCCCGTTTTTGGTAGTAAAAATAGCGGTCTAAGGCTATACTTAGGTTGGTCACACTCGAGTATATATATGCATGTATAAAGAACGTAGACTTATAATTTAGCGCACAGAAAAGTAGTAAAAACTGAGCCCACAAGTATTGCAAATACGTTTACCACAATTGGAATTTTTTCACTCCCATTACATGGCATTAGAATAATAAACCACGCCACTGAGAAGCTAGTAAAAAAAATTGTTACAATAAGCCCCACACAGCTCTGTAAGCAGGAATATGAAAAAGTTATAGATTTTTGAAAAGTGGGGAGGAGACAAAAATTAACCTAAAAAAAACACTGCGTCCTAAAAGGAAAACCTGTCAATAGAAATTAGCCTGATAAAAACACTGTAGGTTGTAGGGTTTTATGAAGGTCAGGGAAAGTGGAGAAGAGTTAACACTAAAGTAAGCTTTCCCTGTTTCCACGTTTGTGGGTCATACGACCAGACTTCTGACTGTTTGGTCATTCATGAGGTCAATCACATGTGAGGCCAGGAAAAGATCCCACCTCCAGACTTGCGATAAACCAAACACCTCACTTCATAGATGATTTTCTGGATGATTCACCACCTGGCATTATAAGAACATGATATAGAAGCTGTCGCTTGACTCAACAACATACTGCTAGCGGTTTATTATGCAAATTTCTGATGACAGGTTAGGGGTTAAAGTTGGCACAAGGCATGAAAAAAAATAAGTACATTTTTTTTACAAAGATTACTGGGGGACATTTACTTAAAGTGTCGTGTCTGCATTGGCTTTGTTACGACCGCTCTCGGAAAGAAGATACACATTTAATTTGTGGAGATGTGCAGAGACATCTGTCCCGAGACCATTTTCGTCCCCGAGAACAAAATTGTCCCGAAGCCACCAGAAACTATGTCCAAACAGTCCCTGCTAGACCAGTTTTCTTTGGTGTAATTCCGCCGTTTACAGCCGCCCAAAAATGGCATGGACAACATATTAATTCTGTCTGAGTTTCCCACTCCGCCAAGCCACGCCCCTTTTTCGGAGAAGAGTCGGAGAAGAGAAAAGTCCATTTTTCTGTCCCGAAAGGCTAAATAAATAGGGCAGAGCAGAAAATGTGGTGAGAGCGCCACCAAAAAATGGCGGAAACACCATAGTAATGTCCCCCACTGGTCTTTTTATAGTTAAAAACAGAATAACAGAACGGGACTGATTAGGATCTTTCACCACCTGCTATCTTATAGATGAGGCTGTTTGCCAGTTAGAAAAAAAAAAAATACTAACTCCCAACCCTTAATCATCAATTGCAGTAGATTGCGTCTATTAAAACGAGATGAAGTCCAAAAGAGCTGTTGAGTGGATCTAGAGTGAAAGAAAATTTGAGATCTTTTAAATGGAAAACCTAACCATTGATTTCATGCATTATGAACAACAAAAATACTTTGAGAAGAGGTAGCTAAATGATGCAGCAGCACTATCCTGTATATTCGGAGTTGAGTAGTTTGACAGTCAGGACCTTGGGGAAGCGGATTACATGCTCTTCAGTACAAAAAGATTACAAGTGCTAATGAACTTTCAGGTACAGGACTAACCAGCAGGGGGTGGTGATCGATTGATTACTTATGCTGTTAGTGATTACATCAGTCTTGAGCAGGCAAGAGAGAAGTGCTGACCGAGCAAGGAGGGAGGGAGACTCATCATCGCTATGTTGTCATTGTTCTTTCAGCAAACACCACTCAGCTCAGTGAATAAACAAGTATGTTTACGTATCAGTGTGCTACAGCTTCTCAAGATTGTTTTGTTCATAATTGCATCAAATGAGATATCTTCTTTAAGTGTAATATTTTTCAAGGCTTGCAATTGTAGAAAATGAAATCAGTATACACGGTAAAGCACGTTACTACATAGTTTTCTGCACTTCAAAGAGGGTATTATCGTCTGGGAATTCCATTCAGTTTGATAAATATTCCAGCATAAACATTTCTTCCAATTAGATGTTATTACAAAATAATGTTCCTGTGTGAAGATAATTTCTCATAAATGTGGTCTGCTGTCCCTTAGAAACGGATGCTTCCTCGGATACGGCCAACTCTTGATGAGGGATTGCAGAAAAACAAACAAGGTTTTGTAGATGAAAGTGTCCGGGAAGTTACTGCATATCCACAGCCGTCCTGTGGTAATGATCGTTAGATCCAGGAGGCAAGGCCATTACATCTATAGCCAAGTTGGCCAAGCTGCCCAGAGTGTGACGTGGTCGTATCCGAGGGAAGCTATTGTTTCTAAGGGACCCTGACTACATTATGAGAAATTTATCTTCCACAGGAACAGTTTTTTTAATAACATCTAAATGAAGAGAAATGTTCTATCTGGGAAGGTTAGTGAAAACTGAATGTGAGTGCTCAGAGACGAATACCCATTAAGAACAAAAATAAAATTCTGCAAATTGAATTCTCATTTACACTGAACTATTTTTTATCAACACCCCCTTTGGGAGTAATTGGATCAAAAATTTCTTGTAGCCAGACTAAAATAATAAAAAGGTAAACCAAGGTAATTGGATTTAAAAAAAATTTAAAAAGTTCCAAAAAGTTAAAGAAATTAAAGTACCAACTCTACATCTGGTATTTGGGAGAGCAGACTTTGATAGAAGGCTTTGTTGCTGCATGGCCAAATGGAGGACAATTGGTGGCGTAAATGACGCGTCCCCTAGTGACTAGAATGGTAAACTTTTATACACAACATAGGATTGTCCTAATCGCTATTGGGGTTGTTTGGGGACGTTACGTCTGCGACCACCTGAATACCATATGTGATCTATAAATTGTAAACATAGACTATTAACACACACACATCACATTACATATCACACAAGTACATATAAATATTTACTATTGTAAATGTGACTCACGCTGGCAGATACAAGAATCTCAATGGGAAACATGAGGCCCATTATGAGCCATGCAATGCCAGGATAAATGACACAATCGTTCAATATAATGAAGGAATTAGCAGATTAAATGGTGACGTCAAACATTGCCTTTAAAAATGTTTAATGACTTATCCAATTCCTATCTCCTAAGTTACAACATATAAGGTAGATCCAAAATTATATATATAACATCCGAGCACTTTATTGGTACACCTGTCCAATGCTCGAACAACTTATTTAATCAGCCAATCACATGGCGGCAACTGCGTGCATTTAGGCATGTAGACAGGTCAAGACAATTCCTGCAGTTCAAACAGAGCATCAGTATGGGGAAGAAAGGCGATTTGAGTGCCTTTGAACGTGGATGGTTGTGGTGCCAGCCCAAAGGGCTGGTCTGAGTAATTTCAGAAACTGCTGATCTACTGGGATTTTCAGGGTTTACAGAGAATCGTCCGAAAAAGAAAAAAAATCCAATGAGCGGCAGTTTTGGGGCGGAAATGCCTTGTTGATGCCAGAGGTCAGAGAGAATGGCAGACTGGTTCGCAGCGATAGAAAGGCAACAGTGACCAAATCGCCACCCGTTACAACCAAGTAGAAGAAGAGCAACTGAACGCACTGTACGTTGAACTTGGGCAGAGGGCTACAGCACAGAAGACCACACGGTGTCACCTTTCAGTAAGAACAGAAACTGAGGCACAATTGCACAAGCTCATCAAATTGGACAGTAGAGATTGGAAAACATGCCGGTCTGTGAGTCTTGATTTCTGCGCGACATTCGGATGGTAGGGTCGAATTTGGCGTCAACAACATGAAAGCATGGATCCATCCTGCCTTGTATCAACGGTTCAGGCTGGTGGTGGTGGTTGTCATGGTGTGGGGAATATTTTCTTGGCACTTTTTTGGGCCCTTGGTACCAATTGAGAACGTTCAACGCCACAGCCGAACCTGAGTATTGTTGCTGACCATGTCCATCCCTTTATGACCCCAATGTACCCAACATTGATGGCTACTTTCAGCAAGGATAATGTCCATGTCATAAAGCTGGAATCATCTCAGACTGGTTTCTTGAACATGACAATGAGTTCACTGTACTCAATGGCCCCCACAGTCACCAGAATTCATTCAATAAGCATACTTGGGATGGGTGGAACGGGAGATTCGCATCATGGATGTGCAGCCGACAAACTCGCGGCAACTGTGTGATGCCATCATGTCAATAGGACCAAAATCTGTGAGGAATGCTTCCAGCACCTTGTTGCATCTATGCCACGAAAATGAGGCAGTTCTGAAGGCAAAGGGGGGTCCAACACCCGTTACTAGCATGGTGGTTCACCTAATAAAGTGGCGGTGAGTGGAGGTGTGTATAATAAATATATATATATATATATATATATATGAGAATATATAGATATATATATATATATATATATAATTTACTAATGATAAATACACAAAACATATACAAATACATACAGTACAAATACTACTCATTTTACTACTATTATAGTATCCCTTGTAATTCATTTAGTTGTAATCCTGCAAGAAACTTAAGAACAAACATTTTGGTCTCGCCCTATGCCTAAACAGATTATTATTAATTTCACAATATGTAGAATAGATGGGGATCTGCAACATCGGTGTTACTGCAAATGCCCCTTCAAGTGTTTAACGGAAGAACCTTCTCTGAGAAAGTGAAGACAGATGACTAATCAACTGTGTAGTATAGATACTATAGAGCAGTGATGGCAAACCTTTTAGCGACCGAGTGCCCAAAAAGGAACCCAAAAACCCCCTTATTTATCGCGAGGTGCCAACCAAATTAAAGCAGTAACTTACAGCCTCCTGTTCTTCAAACAATCATATTGGCCACCTGAGGACAGCAACACAGTAGAAAGATAGCAAAATAATTTTAGCTTATTCCAGGTGTCCTCTGTACCAGAAGAATAGGGGGGCCAGCAGGTAGGCTCATCCAAGATCGGACCTGTATACTCATTCTCCCTCTTCTTACAGCCCCAAGTAGCGAAGTAAGTATCAAATATCCACTGAAGCGCATCTTTTAAGTTGCTTGAAACTGCAGAAGGATTCTATGAGTCCTGTCTGGTGTGCTGGGGCAATGGCCAGAGTGCCCACAGAAAGGGCTCTGAGTGCCGCCTCTGGCACCCGTGCCATAGGTTCGCCAACACTGCTATAGAGGTTCACATGGCTAATGCCTGAACAGTGATTGTGACTCTTGTCCCCTCACTAATGGTGGATCCTCATTAGTCTGTTTTGGAATGCAGCCTAGGGAAAGCAGGTTTTCCAGATGATAGCCAAAAGATGTGACCTTATCAGCCATAACAAGAGAAGTTGGTTGCAAGTCTGTGATGTGTAACATCAAACTCATATGAGTTCCGTCAGAAGGCTGGTCAACCTCAAAAGACAAAATTCAAGAGAACCTAGGGTCAGGGATACTCGGGCTCATTTGCATCATTTTAAGAGTTGATTTAAGAATTAAGGGGGCCATGAAGAATATAAGAAGATTAGGAAAGTCTTTTAAGGGAAAGGAAAAAATTGTTTCACAGTGGTGTAATAAAAAAATCCGGTCCCCCACCCTTGCCAAAGTGCCTTTTCAGAAAGTAAGGAGGTTTGGGCAAAGCTTTTTACCCAAATGGAGTGGAAAAAGTTGCATCAGTGCTTGGGGCCCCATCACAAATATTTGTTTCTATAAGTAAATAGATTACAGGTTTTACTGAATTGTAAAGTCTACAGCTAAGATTGCATTTTAGGCTTTCAGGCTTGCTTTATCACTAATGGAAATAACAATACTGCTCGATTTTACTGGCCAGTACAGAGTGGTTTGCCAAAATGACACGCTATTTTAGACATCTCATTCTGTAGTTCAGCTTTGCCTCCTGCAGCCTGCACCTGAGTAGGCTGTCCTGGAGGTACCACTTAAGCCAATAACAGAAAGTATATTATATTTTTAATTAATATATTATATACAGTATAATAGAAAGATTATTCAGGAAGCAAGGGGTTTGACAACTTTTTGTAAGGCCATTTTGAATTTGCCAGTGGTCTTAAATACCACTAAGACATTATGAACAATAGAACTTAGATTTAAAGTATTCAAGGTATTTAAAAAATATATGTGAATGCATTAAAATGTACATTAAACCCTACTCTATTTTAATAAGTGAAATATCTTGTTTTAAAAGTACAATCAAATCGACGCAAGAAGAGTAGTCTCCTCTAAAACCTTTTTCTGATTCTAATCACTTATAACTTCTCTTCATAGGTTTCAGTAAATACTTGTACTAAACCAAAAGTAACAATTTTGGAGCATCTTTTATTAGACTAAGGCTTCATACACATAACCGTGTGCACTTTACAGGCGGCAGACAACAGGCTGGGTGCGGTTGTTTGCAGCCTGTAGTACATTGGTGGTTGAGCACAGGTCACCCCACCAATGTCCTTTGAAAGTGTCCGTCCATGCCACAAATCAGGCTGGAAAAGGACTTGTTCTATAAATTGTGGCAAGGCTGCTAGGCACATTCATGGTGTTGTGACACACATGAAGTTAATGTGGGCCGTGAATTAGATGCCGTTTGTGGGACTAGCCCCCAAATACAGCATGTTTTTTTTCTTTAATGAAGTACCGTTATTTACTAAAATTGGCATGAGAGGCGAGAGTTCCTTTTTAAAAAATTAAATGTTAACTATCATTAAAATTCTGACTTCTGAATACTATAAACACAACTGAATTTAAAAAATAATTAAATCAGTCACAAAAGAGAAACATGCACAAATACGCACAATTGTGTATACATCGGCCCACAATAAAACACACTTCTAAACCTCCCAAGTAGTTTGATTTGCAAAGAACGCATACGTACTTGAGTGTATGCTGCCCAGACTGTGTACGGGAACCTGGAAGATATAAAGTTTAGGGACATGAGCCCAAAAGAAATTGGAAATACAGGAAAGCCCTGTGTTCACAGGGCAGACAACTCCAGGCAATAGAAGTCCGTTGTAGGGGTTTTTCATCTTCTTGATATTGAGGATCTATCCATTGATTGACCATTAACATCAGATGTGTGGAAGTCTGCCACCTATCAACCAAATTTTGGCTTTCTCGGATGATGGACACAAGAAAATGTAGGAGACTAACTACAAAAACCTGGCCTGATCATTACACAGAGATGCCAGCAGCAGTTGGTATCCACCAAATAGTGGGGTTCCTGAGTGTTAGCTCTCAAAGATCTGATATCGATGACTCATCCTTTGGATAGTTCTTCAGTATGTAGACGCTGGAAAACCCCTTTGAATGACAGCGTTTGTATTGAAATATTGTTAAGCCAAAAGGTGTAGAATTAAAAATGAGCAAGAACTCTGTTAGTAATTAAAGATGATGGAAAATGTTTTTTGTCCCAAGAGGAAAGCTGGAGTTGTACACCCAGATTCAGGGTTACCAAGCCTAGCAAGAGAAATAGGAGGGTCATGCAGATGAATTCTGCAAAGGAACAGCAGCTGTCTATGAACTAAAAAGAAATAACTTTACCCAAAAACATCAAAGCAAGAGATTGAATCTTCATTTATCAGCGCTCCTTTTCTGAACAATCTATTAGACTGATATCACCAAGTCTAAACTAAATGTATTAGCTACTATGCATAGATTCTTAAATTAGATGGAAAGTGCAGGTAGGGTGTTAAATCACAATTCTAAAAGTTGCTTCAGCTCAAGGTCTAAAGAAACCCATACATTTAATGTTCAGTTAATAATCACTTTTTTCACCCATGAAGGTAAACTTTTCTAGCTGGATATGCATCCTTTAAAAAAGTTATTTTTAATCTATTGCTGAATTGATATAAAAAGGATTGTGCCACTACTCAATACAGCAGGAAGAGCTGATCAAGAGCTACCGGTTTTTAAAGCTGGTTCAATAAACATACAGACTGTCAAATGCTAAACAAGATCAGCCACTAAATTGTTTCCTACAAAATTAATACTTTTCTCAACTATCTTCCAAGCATGTACAAGTGGAAACCGTCCCTTTCATTTATAAGCACGCAAGGGCCCCTGATTACCTCTTTACAATCTACCCAAAATTACTGCTATGTCATCTAGGGTTATTCCCACACATTCTAAATGCAAAGGTGCCAGTTGGATTTTAGCATTTTATTATGCTAAAGGAACAAGCATATCTATTTGATTCATTTATGACTCTGATGTTTTTACATCCAGGACCTTTCTTATTGTTACCATTTGCATATGACAAATGGCTAAACATGAAGATCCTGTCCAACAGTTTTCCCTTCGCATTTCAAAGAAAAGAATATTCGTCCAGTTGTCATCACAACTACTTAATGTAAATTCCAGCTGCAAACTTTCCCTTCAATTGGTGGTGTTCGTTTCAGCCAATTAATTATCCTTCCCGTTAGTTTAGGAGGAGGAAAGAAAAGGGGGAAGAGGGGGAATTAATGTAGATATTGATGAAATGAGGTATAAAACTTGGGTATTTGCGTACATACATCTATAAATACAACCAAGACATTATCGCGGTCTCGGAGCCTGGAATCCTAAAGGATCGGTGAGCAAGGAGCAGCTGGAAAATAAAATAAGGGCATAGGTGACATGTGTGGACATAGCCCTATACATAAGATAGCAGTTAGTTTGGTAGGTTTATTGTGGTGATACAACCAAGTCACTTAGCAGAACACTTCAACTGCATTTGTTTACACTATTAATATAAAGAAAGTAAGTCTCATAGGAGTCGGACCCACACTGAAAAGTTATTTCCTACTCACAAAGATCAATGGGGACTGCTGGGTTATTCCCAGCACCCTTACAGGGAATAAAATTACAGTGGCAGTACCATGTGCTACCTACCCCCAGTCTTGTGAAAGTGCTGTCCCCAGTTGTGCACTATGCAAATTATCCTGTGGCAACCTGGACTAGCCTCCTTTAACTATGTCTTAATTCTAAACATACATACCAATGTATAGTTTTTCATTTCAGAGGTGTTTTTTTATAGTCCGATTTAGCTTTCCAAGGAGAAAAATATTTTACCTACAAAGTATACCAGCAGTACTTGCCACTGTTTCTATTCTACTGGTCTTGCCATACAGGTCCTTGTGGCCATCAAGCCATCACACTGACAGAAGATATTTGCAATGGCAGAATGGTAGCAGACAATCACAAGTGCCAGATAATCATTGGAGTAAAAGTTTTAGTCTGTTTTTCTCCTTTCACAACAAAGACCAAAAAGACAACACATTGGGACAAAATCCTGACACTTTCAATGCTACAAATAAATCTGCAAAGCTATCCTTTTTCATCATAAGTGCTGTATGGCATATTAAAAAAAACCACAACCTCAAAAGCACAAACACTGAGGAAAATCCTAAATAGAAAAAAAAATAAAATAAATTGTTGCCTCTAGCAATCATCCTCCAAAGAACAAGAATTTTCCATCAGCATATGATATAAAACAATGCATTACACATAAAGGGCAATGTTGAGACATAACCCCAAGTTAAAAAAAAAAAAAGCCAAAGGCTTACTACCCTGTTTCCCCTAAAGTTGGACATCCTGCGAAAGTCCTAGTACTATTTTGTTTAATCTTAGAAATAGAAGGTTTCCCATGAAAATAAAACCAAGCAGCAGTCACTGCTACATCTCCCCCCAAGCCGTACATTAGGATCAGTAGATCTTTTAGATGCTGCAAGAGGTTGTGACATAGGTGAAGAATTTGTGGAATAAGATCACTGACTGCATGGACATGAAGTGGTCATTTAAGGAAAGTGCTATTGCTAAACATGAGAGATTGAACTATTGGAATATTTGGCCCCAGAGTTTGGAGAGTTAAGGATGTTTGAGAAGTTGATTTTTTTGTGCACCAATGTAAATTCTTGTTCATGGAAAAATAAGAATCCCCTGAAAATAAAACCTAGTGCCTCTCCCTACGAGTAAAAATGAATATAAGATGCTGTCTAATTTTCGATGAAACAGGGTAGGACTAAACTAATGAAGGCTTTCTGGCCTAAGAACAGTTTGTCTCACAAAACCAACTGACATGTTCTCTTAAAACAATGCTATAGAAGAGATGCATGTGTAGACATTTAGTTAGATCGATTTCTATCCATTTTTATAAAATACTTTGTATTGCGTTTTACCAAACCCAAATAGCAAGTTTGTAATAAAGCAGCATCTAGTAGACAATTGTAGACAGAGATACTCACCAAGCTCCTGTTGTATAATGTTTCTACAAAACAGACACAGCAAGTCTGGATACACATCAGGCAGTTGCTTAAGGGCAAGTAGTTTTAACATGCGAGAAGAACAAGTCTTTAGCTCAGTCTCTCGGAGTAGTTTTTCTTCAGACAAAGTAGTTGGACGAAGTTCTACCTTGTGCTTCTGCAATATTCTATCCACTGAAGGACCAAGCAAATCTGGGAACAAAACTCCTTTTACAAGATGGATAGGGATAAAGATTGCCCCAGCTCGTATCACATGAGGAAAAGGACAACTCCGAGTAAACATGAATGTTTCTAATTGGGACAGCAGCTTATGAAGTAGTAAACGAACCCCATCGAAATCAAGCCATATATCATGGCCTGGCAAATCTGTAGATTGGTCGGTTGACCTAAAACTATTCTTGGTCTTTACAGGTGCCTTGCTTAACTCTTCCTCCTTTGTCTTTGATAGCCAGTCCTCTAATAAACTGGTAGAAGATCTAGCTACAGCGCTAGTGATGGTGCTCTGCACAGAACGGTGAAGTTCAGAGAAGTGTTTACCAGAGCTACTAAGAGATGATTCTCCAACACTTGCCAAAGACACATTCGCTTCTCCTAGAGCTGGAGAGGATTCAGGTGCACTGGGAGGCAGGGACTGTACAGTTTCGGATGAAAATGGATTAGGCAGAATTTTGGTAGCCGAGTCAGTACCATCTTTATGCGTTTCCTCTTCAGACGAGGAAAACCTCTTCATTTTGTACTTCCGAAACATAAATGATTTTGAACTGTGGAAGCCATTGCTTTCATTTTCTGAACCTGAGGGTGAAGACTGTGAATGGCAGGCTTCAAGAGGATTTCTTGCACCTGACCCAGGTTTCTCAACAGGTGGTGGTTGTGGGGTGTGTAATGCCATAGTATTTGTAAAGTATACAGTAGGTGCAGAGGGAAGTATAATAGGCACAAGGGTGGTTTGAGTTTGCATGGTATTTACAAGGAGAGAAAATCCTGAGCAACTGGGATTTTGTATAGAACTATGAACAGGTAAAGCTGCTAAAGTTTGCCTTGTACTGGAAAGGTCTTGTTGTGGCAAGCTTTCAGGTACCTGAGAAGAATACTTATCATGAGGTAGGCATGGCACACTTGTGTTGGAATTTGATTTGTAACCATCATGAAATTTATAAACTTTGCTGTTATCTTGAGATTGGTGTTTCTTACGAAGATGTTGTGATAAGTGTTCAATCATCTGAGATGGGCATCTTTTTTGATGCTGCATGGGCATTCTCATAGCATTTTGTGAATAGTCCCTCTCCTGATGTCGACTGGACAGACTGTTAGTGGCTGAAGGCATGGGGCTTTCCTGTAGATTGCTCTTGTGCGTTTCTGCAGCATGAGGCTGCCAGTTTTCCTGAAGCTGCCAAGGAGACGCCTGGCTGACCCGAGAGGGAGTTTTCTGCCTGTGGCAGAGCAAGTCCTCAGACAGTCTATTCTGATTGTCACTCAAAGAAGGTGGGTTGCAGGTTTCTTGACTCAATTTTACCATTAAGTGAGAGGTTTGAGTAGGAAAGTTTTCCTGATGATCCAAATGGAAAATTCTATTGTTATCTGTACATATGTAGCCATCATGACCCTGGGCTGCTTGTTTAGCTTTACCTAAGCAATTTTCTGCGGCAACAGTATTTAAGGTATTTTTGTTCTTGTATGAATTATCCTGCTGGCCACTTGAAGAACCTGTCTGAGGTAACTTTTTTAAACTAAGATCCAGAACCTCCGATTCTGTGCCAGTATTTTCTACTGACACTTCACCATTTTGTACACATTCTATGTTTTGATTTTTTACAGCATTCTTATTCTCAGCATGTACTACTTTAGTGATGCTAGAAACCCTTTCTGCTTTACCTGTCCTTTCATCAGAATCTGTGAAAGCAGAGTTAGATGCTAGATTTTCCCCTTCAGATTCTTGATGAGAACCAAAAGGATGAGGAGCTTTGCCTTCCAAATAAGCACGGTATGGGGCAAGGCTAAACACATCATTAATAACTGGCATTGGTGGGGATTTTGGATTTTCAACATCTTCATTGCCTGAAGGAGGAATAGATTTTGGTTCATCAGCATCTAAAGCATTATTATGCGGAGGTTCCTGGTTGGTAGGTAACTGTTCAGCTGCATCAGGCCTTATCCGTAAGTTATTTTGATGCATCTGATATTGGCTGCCAATTCCAGAGGCAGAAGATGGACTTTGAACAGATGATTCTCCATGTTCTATACCTGTGTGTGTTCTACTGCTATGACTTGCGGCATTGTTTTCTATTGTACAAACACGACTAACTCTACCGTCATCAATACAATGGATTGAGCGATTCAAAGAAGATTCTTCCGACCTAATTGAATGCCTACTAGAATGTTCACCAGAAAAACCTTCATGATGGGAAACAACTGGGGCAATAACAGAACTTCTACTTTTTTGAACAAAAGCATGTGAACCCTGTCCTGTAAAAGGATCTCGATAGGGAATTTGTTCCTGCAAACTCCTATTTCTTGGGTTTGAGTTGAACATTTCCTGGTCTACTCTGTTAGACATCCCACATAGATCTGTATTCAACTGACCAGACTGACCCCACAATTTTTTAGCTCTTTGAGGTGAGCACACTGGAATCTCTGTAACAGTCTTGTGCATACTTTTGTTTATTTGGAAGGCTCTGTCACTTGGTTGTAAAGTTCCATCAAGTTGAGATGTTTGTACTCTTAGCTCTCCATTCATATACCCTGAATGCATATGTTGTGCTCTATTTGGATAACCTGAGCTTCCGCTTACATTGTGAGTAGACCCTGTTGAATCCATACTGCAAGAAAATGGAGACAATCTTTGGTGGATACTGTTTGTTGCATTATTGTAGAGATTCTTTGAATACAAATGCCCCATTCGATGGTCTAAGTTACCTTGATAGGCACTAGGTTTATTGTTTTTCTGCTTTGGAGAGGGAGTGGTAAAGGCGGAGGTTCTCGGCCTTCCTAATGGTGCCGTGCCTTCACTATACAGAAGCTGAACATTTTGTTGAGACACAGAATGGCAGGCATCTGTGAACATGTCTTTTTTGGAATATGTTGAAGAAACCCCCACTGCAAGGCTCATATCAGCTCGGTGTCTATACACTGTATTTTGTTCAGCTAAGCCCCTTGACAAAGAGGATGGGCTCCCAGCTACTTCAGGGTAAGTGCTAGAGGTGGAGAGGTGCTTCTTGGTTCCAGGAGAATATAATGGAGAAGTTGGAGGGGCAAATCTTCCCGAATTCCATTCTATAGCAGGTGGACAAAGTGGTTGAGATGCTACACAAGCACCCAAAGGGTGTAGAGTCCTTGGACCATAAGATGCATCAATAAAATTGCCTGGACTTCTGTAAACAGGTCTGGGCATAGCAATTGGAGGGCATGTGCGTGGGCATGACAAATGGTAACCATGTACTGAAGGACTGTGGTGAACAGAACCTTGATTTGGGTTATCTGACAGTTGCAGAGGGTTATGCTGACGTTCAACTTGTGGTCTTTGACACTTCAATGAAGCTTCCCTAGTTTGTAAATGTTCACTCAGGGCACTGCCTGCATATTGCAAATATGCTGTTGTAGAGCTCCATGGAGAAGAAGATGCATGTCCATCACTATCAGGCATAGGATAAGATATAAAGTTCTGACATGTCTGCAAATCCTGTGTGGTTGCAATCCCAAAACAGGCTGTAGAACGCTGTGATGCCATTTCCAATCGAGATAATTTATTGTGAATCATATGATCCACAGCACCAAAGTGTCTTTTTTCAGCCATTGTAAATACAAGCGGATATTGGTCTTCAAGTCTTTCTTGAGTGCTGGTTCACTTTTCCTGAAAAAAAAAAAAAAATTAAGAGTTTTCAAAGCCAGTACATGTGATAAAATCTGAATTCTACTATTGGTGGTAAACCCTAAAACATAATTTTGGTTCTTCAGCACCAATGATTTGTAAGATTAATTTACCCAAACAGATAACTGTCCATTATTTCTGTTGGGACTTTGTTGTAGACACTACACTACTAACATTTTATGAGTAAGAACAGCCGTTTAACCTATTAGATACTGCTGCCAGTGCACTGTGACCACACTGTGCCAATGGTCATATTGCAAGCAGAGACCATGAATTTGTTAGTATTAAGCCATGCTTATGTTACTTACAAACTCAGTGTGGTTTCCCCATTTATTTCTATAAAACTGCCAGTGTCATACTTAGTTTCCAAAAAATGTGTTCATTAAAAGGAGGACTTTTTCTTCCTATCTATGGAATACAATGTTAAATCTTACACCTTTATAAAATAGTATCCAGTTGAAAATCCTTATTAACAAACTTTTGGTGCAGGTCTACATATTTCATACTAGACTTTGTCGATTGCAAAGTGTGATAGGATCCAACCTTAAGTCAAAAGGGCATCGTAGTTATGGGCAGCATTTTATAGCATGTGTGCTTTTTCTTTTATTTCCAGGCTTGAATTATGTGGCTACTCTTGTACCGTCTGTAGACCAAATTTGTGCATTTAAAGGAAATTTACCATGAGATTTACTAATGGTAGACATGTCCTTATAAGAAATTGCCCAGGAAATATGTTCCTCAGGACTTCCTTTACTAGAACTCTATAAAGTTAAAATGTTACTAATTATTCTGGGGTGCTCAGTCTACATCCCCGAAGCGCTTCACATACTTTGTCTATTAATTTATTGACTCCCCCTGTTCCGATACAAGTCCCGCCTGTCCACAGTGGATAGAGCAGTTGACGGGCAGGACTTTTATTGGAAGGAGGGGAGTGAATAACTTCATTTTTCAGTAATGTAGTGTGTAAAAAGCTCCTGCGTGATGGGTGGCATTGGTGCCATAGCCTGTCCATTCCCCAGAAGTGAATTTAATAGAGCATATCAGGGACATTAGGCCAGATCTATTAAAGTGGCAGCACCAGTTTTCTGTATAACCTTAAAGGGAAAATAACATCTTTAGAACTATCACATGTGTGCCAACAAAACAGAAAAATGTGCACCTAAAGGAGCGTGTTAGTGCTTAGTTGGCGACACAAAAAAAAACAAACAAACAAAAAAAATCTATGGATACTCACCTACACTCCTCTTCCTCTTGATCCTTTGCTAAGCTAGACACGCCGGGATCACCTAAACACAAAACTTATAATTAGCAGCTCGGAGCATGGGGACAAGATGTCTGGCGCTCCGGGCTGCTAAATATGCACGCCCCAGAAACTCCCTAGGAGCATGGGAGAGGCTGGTGACGTTGCGCATATGAGTGGAGGTGCGCGGGCATGCTGCCAATTATAAGTTTCTAGGCATGCAACTGGACTTGCTTTTGTATATTCTCTCCCGATATTCTGCTTACAGTCTTCTTCTGTGCCAGAATTATCACGTTGTCCAATGCTGGATGATAAATTTATAGCACTGTCAAACCGTACTTTACACCTTCTATTACTAGTTTGCTACACCTGCGATAATTTATTTTGTCAAAAGCCACATTTCATTTTCCAAGGTCACACCCCTTAATGATACAAGTCGGAAAAGTGCCAAATGGTCTAAAACCTTTGAAGAAAAAAAAAAAAAACATTGGTGGCCGGAAGGGGGCTGCCTAAAAAAAAAAATTAACATTCACTTGCCTCCGTGGTCCCTCCAGGTGTCCACACTGCTGTCTCTCTGGCCCGCGCCCTTGTAAACAAATAGGGGCACGAAAGCTGTGTTGCGTTCAGCTTTCGGCCATGTGAGGTAATCAGCTACGGGCGTGGCTGGCCGAGAAGGAGATACAGCAGTAAGGGATACCGGTAGGGACCGGGGAGGTAAATAAATGTAAATTGTTTCATTAAATCAGGCCCCTCCCAGCAACTTTTTTTTCTTTTTTTTAACATTCTCGGACAACTCTTTTACTGCATGTGGAGCAATAAATTTTGGACAGTTCCAGAATTCTGGCTTAGGCTACATTCCCACTGCCGTGAGCCCGTAGCACGGCGGGCACACGGCAGCACGGGGAGAGGAGGAGGTGGCGAGCGCAGCTTACCCCCGCCCCTCTCCATAGCGATGTGTGGCCGCGGCGCCGTAATACGGGAAAAGATAGGACATGTCCCATCTTTTCCCGGGCTACGGAGCGGTACGGTGCCGCACGATACCGCTCCCGTAGGGCGCCGCGAGCCATAGAAGTGTATGGGGGACGTATATAGGCCGCATATACGTCGGCCGTATATACGCTGCCATACTGTAGTGTGAATGCAGCCTTAGACAGATGATACATCCCAGCTTGAAACACCCCAAAAAAAAAAATCTTATAATTCGCCGCCTGTGGTGCAAGGACAAGATGTCTGGCCTTCCGCAATGCTAAATATGCACGCCTCTGGCATGAGGTCACCTCCCTCTCCCACCAAGAGAGTGCATGGCATGCATAATAAGCAGCCCGAAGTGCTGGACATCTCGTCCCCGTGCTCCAGGCTACTAATTATAAAGTTTTTTCTTCAGTTGCTCCCAGCGTGTAGAGCTTAGAAAAGGACACCACTGGGATGAACATTAAGAGAAGCTTAGATAAGTATTTGTAGATGTATTGGTAGACTTCCTTTAAGCACATGGATAAATCTCCCCTAAAGAGCCTACAGAAGGTACAAGACTAGCCTCTCACATAATTAAAGCTTGAAATAGGAGGAACTTACAGAAAGAGCACACATGGTATACAATGCTGGCACACATTCACTAGTCTGGATAGCTACCATGCCCTTAGGACTTAAGGTTGGATCCCATGACACTTTGGAATCAAAACAATAGTCTAATCTAGTCAAGGAAACGTAGAAGACAAACAATGAACACTAAATAAATACAGCCACATACTGCTTATGTGCTTCTATGCAACCTAAAAACAGTACTGTTTTAGTGAACACTCCACATAACAATAAAATATGTATATATTTTGATTTTCCAGGCCACTAGTGAATGCATATTCGTGAAAAGTGCTATTTTAGAGCATTCAGATGCACGTTACTGGTGAATACAAATAATATAGCAATACCATGTGCAATACTTCAAAAATTGTTATTTAGGAGTAAATGAGCAGTTAAAGAAAATCTACCATTAAAATCAAGCATGATAAATCCAAGGACTTTTACCATGCTATAATGAGCCTGAGCGGCAGCCTGCAGGTCCGGATCACAGAGGGATTAGGGGGCTCATTAGCATGATTTTAAAGGTTGATTTTTATAGGAAGGAGGCCATGCATAATAAATATAAGAAGATTACCAGAGTCACAGTAACTGGATATATGAACAAGCGTCCCTGGTTTATCTTGTATGATTTTTATGGCAGATTTCCTTCAACCATCTGCTCTACAGAGTGTGCGAGTTCATCTGTCACCAGATTAATTACATATTATAAGGCAGCAGTGCAATATAATCAATATCTAGGAGACACTATATTGATTAAGGCAGTTCCCAGGGGTCTAATGTTAATGACCTAAAATAGCACTCTAGTGATAGAATAGCACCCTTAACAATCACCCTTTCCATACACGTGCAGTGATAAAAATCTGCTGCTTCTTCAAGCTTATAGCAAGCTCTTTCTGCTCTGAGCACTGTGTGTAACCTGAAATACAGAATCATAGTCATCTGGGATGCTGGAAGTCCCTGCCTAGTGCTTTTTACTAGGAAGATGTTTTCAATATGGGACATAGCCATGGGAGACTACTAGCATAATCTTAGATGGCTAACATAATGCAAGTCCAGGTCCCCAGACACTGCTCAGTCTGGGAAATCTAGCCAACTCACAGACTCTTTCCAACCTTAAAAGAACTCTAAACCTAAAAATGAACAACCACCACATCTCAACAGGAGATAAATCTAACCCCCAATAATCTTAACCTTTAACATTGTTGGAGGTGTCCGATAAGAGTAGTGGGTTAGACGCTGCCAAAAAGATTGCTGCCATTTTTACAGAAAAGCTAAAATCAGTGTCAGTGATGCTCACTTTCTTCTTATGATGTACAAAGAAAAGGGATCGGCACCACCCAATAAACACAAGTCAAACACACTAAAGCCAATATGTAGACATACAAAAAGACAGATGTGTGTTAATATAGGCAGTTCATTTTATTATACAACATAAATATACTTTTCAAGGATACAACGACGCTAGTGCAAAAAGGTAAAAAATACCACCATAAGACCATCTTCAAAGGGCGCCACATCTTTACAGCGATACACACAGAGACTTATTTGTTGTGCATCTCCCACCTTTACCTGGATGCGTCTATAGGTATGTATGTAGTGTTTTCACATTGGTATTGTATAAATTTGGGATATTTGTTAGTGGAGCCATAAATAAGAGGCTGACTTATATAGACTGTCATTTGCACTACTCTACATGGTCATATTATGTTTGTTTTTAAACTTGTACTAGTCTTGTTGTATCCTTGCAAGATAATTTTATTATACAACATAAATGTAACTGCCTATAGTGACACATCTGTGTTTTTGTTTGTCTACACTTACTACTGAAGAATCACAAAAAATGACTAATACATCAAATAATCAGATAAATCCTTCACTTTCCCTCCTCTGCCAAGTCTTGTGTGCCATGGCAAAGCGGACTGCATGACAGATTTGAACTGTAGGCCGATTTTGGTTGTCTTACTTGGGACATCTGCATCTTGTCTGCGCCTGAGGAATTGTTTGTAACAGTTTATAAATTGGAATTGTTTAGAACAGAGACAACCATTTTTAGTAAGCTCATGTGTGCCCCCTAGTGGCAAACATTAGAAAAAGAATAAAACTAGGCCAGAAAGGAAAAAACAGTAACAAGTTTGTCACAATAGTTCACATTGTTTGATAAATTTGGCACATCTTGCCACATCAGATACTTTTATATTCCTTACTGCAGCCTCCTGTAGGCTTTACTTTACAACAGCATTTTGCACCAAAATGCAGCACACCCCGCTATAATATCTGGTGCTTGCCTTAACCGCATTGAGCTGTTTAATAAAGCGCAGTAAGTGTTACATTTAGGGATTCTATATGCCCTACCTGTAACACATCCACTGTATTAGCCGCTTTTACCTCATTTCCAGAGGAAAACTAAATAATATCAATTGACTTGCCCTACAAGTTCCCAACATCCACTCAATACCTCACCCCCCCCTTACATTTGTGGCTTTTAGTCATCTTGTGGTTTTATGCTTATACGGCTTGTCCATCTAGTAGTTTGCTTTTTTTCTTACCATCATTTATAAAGGTAGTAAAACAACAAGTACAATGTATTAAAGTGTAGATACTGATACAGTAAACATAGCAACATATATTCTGGCATTAGAGGGGACTCTCACACGAATAGCACCTCAGAGATTGGGGGACAGAGCAGAAATATTTGGATACATTTTAGATATAGTTATGCAATGCGTGTCGTATATATTAATAGATCAACATAGGGAGATGCAGAGACAGATAAGAAGCCCTCTGTTTATTATTTGTCACACAATACTATTGTTTGCAGGAAGGATATAAAACCGCATGACTGAAAAGGAAAGGCAACGCTTTCGCTTGTCAATGCGACTATATCTCTATCCCTGATCCAACAGTGACTGCCCGGCAGTGAGGATGGTCCATGTACTGCCGCACTATGTGAGCACTGTCCCCTTCATTCCCAGAACCAGTCAGCATACACTGACCTTCCAGAGTACTACATCACATTCCTGGTTTTGCCATAAAAACACATCAAAATACTGAGCAGTGTTAACATAGCCAAGCCTTCACACACAGATTTGTTTGCCGCTTATCAGATACTGAAACAATCTTGAGAAGTGCCTAGCAGAGCAGTGTCATGTGTCACCGGAGTCTGCCTGCTCCGTCTATAGGGCAAAGAGCACTGGGTTAGGGAGACAAGACTAACATGAAAAATAAAGTTTTTTTTTTTTTGTTTATTCCCTGTTGTTGATGACAAAATATTTTACACGCTGAATATGCAAAGGCTTTATCTGAAAAGAGTCATCTATATTGTGGACTTGAGATCTAGGCATCCTCATGGATTTCCATCCATCCTGGGTATCACATCTTACTATACCCTATACACAGCACATCAATTACACACATTCATAGTGAAATACATGTTTTTGACATATTTCGGGAACAGAGGCATCTTCCGTCTTAAAGGAGCACCCCAATTTCCTGAAACTGCTGTCAATAAGCAGAATATATGGGTTCAGCCCTTTTTCTAACATAGGAATATCCCAGTATGGATGAAACACTTATGGTCTAGATCTATATAACCTTTTAACATGGAGGATGCCTTTGTCTCCCTAATCATTTTTGTTTGTAGAAACCAATAAGGGTTTGACCACTACCTTAGTGGCTGCACCCCATTCTTTCATTCCCATGCAAGTGTTCACAATAATCACAAATGGGTGCAGTACCAGGATGCTGCAGAGGTTCCTGTATACACCACAAGCCCCTGGCCACACTGCCTTCTATATACAGCCCCATATATATATATTATATATACAGCCCCATGCCAGCATGCAGGAGGCATCCCTCACACATGTACACAGGAAACCAAACAAAGCAGAAGTGAGTACAGAGGCGGACAGCAGTACTCACATGCGGGTGTGCAGTCCTCAGCAGTCCTCTCTTCGCCTATACAGCTGGATACTAGTTCCCAGGCGCACATCCAGGCTGTGCCCAGCAACAAGTGGCTGTAGTGCTACCCTGTGCAAGCTGCCCGCTGGACACGGCGTCATAGTGTCAGCAGCACATCGTTGTGTACACCCTGCACGTTGTCACCCAGCGAGGAGACTGAACCGGGGGAGGGCACAGCCGCGAGTCAGGAGGAGGGGGAGGGGCGCACGTGTGGGGGAGGAAGATAACACAGAGGAAACGGCCCGCGCTATGGGGGGCTGCATAGTGGTGAAGAGAGGACAGGGGGCTTACCTTCACAGCACCGCCCCAGGCGCCAATTCTTTACAGGGCGATGTGAAGGGAACGCGTTTTCTTTGCGTATTTGCATATATACAAATCTCATAGGATGGACTCCTGCCTCATTCACATGCCAAGAACTAAAAATACACGTCCACAAATATCTATGAAAATAAAAGTGCTTCCATTATGACATAATCCTAGGTTATTCTGCCCTGTGTCAGGGGAGCAATACGTAAATACTGACCCGTGTGATAGGAAGGACAGGACACTATGGACCATTGGGCTCAGATATTGAGGTACATTGGATTGTATTGACGGTGATAATTACAGAGGAACTGAGGTGCACAGGACTACACGGCCGTGCAATCTACTGAGGAACTGGACAGTCAGATATATGTATTACTGATGCTAGATGTCCAAACTTACCAGCTCCTATAGGGGATGGAAACCTCTTTACTATCATTTAGGAACATCTGGATTAGTGTATATCCAAAAAAATGCAATGAGGCAGCACTCCAGTAAGTATAAAGGTGATCTTTCTTCACCCATGGCAAAATAAGGTGCAACGTTTCAGCTCATCCATAGAGGCATGCTTGATAATGGCTCTATGGATGAGCTGAAACGTTGCACCTTATTTTGCCATGGGTGAATAAAGATCACCTTTATACGAAGTGCTGCCTCATTGCATTTTTTTTGATATCTGATCTTACAAACCGGTGGATCGGGTTTGTTGGAGGCCTGCACCCACTACTGGACTTGATCCATTATACTCGCTGTGCTGCTCCACAATCAGACTGATTGGATTAGTGTACATTTATAAAAATATGCCTATGAGACGCGGCCGTTCTGGCTATATCACTGGGGCACCGCTCTGCCATCTGATAATGTATGCATGCCCCCCGCTCTGTACTGTGCTGCCTAGTCCCTGCATCTATCGTGATGTTGCATTGTTTGGATATCCTTTAGGAATTCTACCTATACTGATCGGCTACATTAGATCATATTGCCTGTGAGGTTTACCGAGGAATTGTCCCGGCTTGCCTGTTATCTAGCAACCACCAGATATATACCAAGCTTCAGGCTTCTCTGTAGTCCCATTCACCTTGGACTTTGTATATAAGATGACGGCTGATGACTGGGTCAAGCAGCAGCATTTTTATTTATTATATTTTGCTCTATTCCCTTATGAAGAATGGCCAGGGGTGGAGTGGGAATTTAAAATAGCCCTTGGAAAAACTGTAAAAGTGGCCCCATTTTTTGGGCGGAGTCAAAACAAATGGGTGTGGTCAGATAATGTGGGTGGAGTTATAACAGACAAATTGTTGGTAGATGGCCTTAATGCAAAACAAGAACATCTTTTGCTAGTAAGTGAGTCTAATGGGCAAAGAATGTGACCTGTCCATCAGTAAATTAAGGAAACACACGACCCGGTAAGCCTTAAATACCTTTCCCCTGTACCATACATGTACAATTCAGAGAAAGAGTAGATTGATACTGCCTACTATGTACAGGAATAATGCTACAATTAACAAATTTAGGAACTAACACAGTCAAGTGGTGCCAGGCCAAGCATGTAGTGCGAGATACAAAAGAGAAAAGACCGACAAGACGTCTCCAGGGTGATTTGGGTACAAGGCAAAATAATAATACTGGCCCTATGTCAGGAATATAACTACATAATCTGCCCCTATGTACAAGAATATAACTAATATATACTGCCCCTATGTTAAGAATATAACTACTATAATACTGCCCCTATTGATAAGAATATAACTACTATAATATGCCCCTATGTACAAGAATATAACTAATATTATGACTGCCCCTATGTATCAAGGAATATAAACTACTAATACTGCCCTTATGTACACGAAGTATAACTATCGTATAATACGGCCCCTATGTACAGGATATAACTACTATAAGACTGCCCCTTATGTACAAGAGTATAACTACTATAATACTGCTCCTATGTACAGGAATATAACTACTATAATACTGCCCCCTATGTACAGAAATATAACTACTATAATACTGCCCACTATGTACAGAAATATAACTACTATAATACTGCCCCCTATGTACAGAAATATAACTACTATAATGCTACATATATACACAGAAGCGAACATGGAAAAAAAATCAGTATTTGTCATATAGAGCTACAGAAAACACATGAGAGATCCTCACCTATTGCATCCAGTGACATCAGGTGACGTTTCCTCGGATTGTACTCGTTCCTCATCTTCTCCATTAGTTCCACCATCACCTTGAGTCAATTGGTAAACCGGGAGCTCGCTCATCCCGTGGCGGTGGTCGAGCGATTCTGCGCATAAACATCAGCCCTCTCCTTCTCGGATCACTGCTACTTAAAAAAAAGCCGTGGCTGGAGCGCAGGCGCGTGGCCTTACTGTTCTGCTCATAACGCATGATCGGCGGAACGAGGTCTCGCAGCTACGATACCCAGCACCCCGCAGCCTGCGCGCCGAACATGGGTGAGTAGGAAGTGTTAATGTTGCTAACCGGGGAGTGGAGTAGGACGACCTTTGTAACTCAGATGACGGCTACTCCACGCCCCGGTAGTCCGCTAAGTAAATAACATATATAAGTAATAAAAGTTATAAAACGATGCGTGGAACTGAGGATTAGCTCCTTAAAAGGGCTTATCCTACGTCCCATTGATTCACACTACCACCCGATCTACCTTTCTTGTAGATTTTTGTGGTAGGGTTCCCTTTAAACCGCCCGCGTAATGCACAATCCCATAGCTGAAGGATCAGGGAGCCTCAATCCAGCCAGTTACACCATTTTCCGGTTTTAAAATGCGGCGGTTTTTCCGAATACGTCGTGCGTTTCGTTCGGCGACCGCCCCCGCACAACCAAGCAAGGCAGATGAAGTAAGGGGGGTGCCGTTTTGTCGCGCGCATGCCGGCCCCGATGCCGCCACAAATCCAGTCGCGTGCGCCAAAAACCACTGGGCAATTCATGTAACAAAATGCGGTTCGCAAATCGAACTATCGGGGTCAAGCGAACGAGTCTGGAAAACGCGCTAAATCGCGGCGCCTTTAGTAAATGACCCCCATTATGTTTGTTTTTTAACTTGTACTAGTCTTGTTGATCCTTGGACAAATAATTTTATTATACACATAAATGTAATGATAGTGACAACACATCTGTTTTTTGTTTTGTCTTACACTTATACATGGAAGAACTCACATAAAATGACTAATACATCAAATAAAATCAGATAAATCCTTCACTTTCCCTCTCTGCCAAGCCTGTGATGCCAGGCAAAGCGGACTGCATGACAGATTTGAACTGTAGGCCGATTTTGGTTGTCTTAGTTGACATCTGCATACTTGTCTGCGCCGAGGGATTGTTGTAACAGTTTTATAAAATTGGAATTGTTTAGAACAGAAGACTACCCTTTATAGTAAGCTCATGTGGACCCATAGTGGCAAACATTTAAAAAAGAATAAAACTAGCCAGACAGGAAAAAACCAGTAACAGAGTTTGTCACAAAGTTCACATTATTGATAATTTGCCAGTCTGCTATTGGCATGTCCACATCAGATTCTTTAATATCTCTTACTGCAGCCCTCTTAGGCTTTACTTACCAACAGCATTTTGCACCAATGCAAGCACCCCGCGTATAATATCTGTGTTGCCTTAACCGCATGAGCAGTTAATAAACGCGGGGCATAAGTGTTCAGTTTAGGGTTCTAATATGCCTAGCCTGTAAAACCTCCAATATGTAGCCGCTTTACCCCCCTCATTTCCAGCGGAAAACTCTAAATAATACAATTGACTTGCCCCTACCAGTTCAACATCCACTCAATAACCGCACCCCCCCTTACATTGTGGCCTTTTAGTCATCTTGTGAGTTTTATGCTTTACGGCTTGTCCTGCTAGGTAGTTTGCCTTTTTTTTTTTACCAGCATTTATAAAGGTAGTAAAACAACAAGTACATGTATATAAAGGATATGATACAGTAAACATAATCAACATATTTTCTTGGCATTAGAGGGGACTCTCACACGAAAGCACCTCAGAGATTGGGGGACACAGAGCAAAATATTTTGGAAATTTTAGATATAGTTTAGCAATGCGTGTCGTAATATATTAATGATCAACATAAAGGGGGAGGATGCAAGAGACAAATAAGAGCCTGCCTGTTTATTATTTGTCACAACAATTACTATTGTTTGCAGGAGTATATAAAACCGCATATACTGAAAAGGAAAGGGCAAACGACTTTCGCGTGTCAATGCGATTATAATCTCTATCCCTGATCCAACCGTGCAACTGCTGGCAGCGAGGATGGTCCATGTACTGCCGCACTATGTGAGCACTAGATCCCCTTCATTCCCAGAACCAGTGGGGTCACAGGAAGCATACAACTGACATTTCCAAGTATACATTCACACTTCCTGGTTTTGCCATAAAACACAATCACAATACTGAGCAAGTGTTAACTGAGCCAAGACCTTCACCCATGATTGTTTGCCGCTTATCAATCAGATACTGAAACAATCGTGGAGAAGTGCCCAGCGAGCAGTGTTCATGTTCACCGGAGGCTCCTGCCTGCTCCGTATATAGGCAAAAGAGCACTGGGTATGGGAGACAAGACTACATGAAAAATAAAGTTTTTTTTTTTTTTTTTGTTTATTCCCTGTTGTTGATGACAAAAGTATTTACACGCTGAATATGCAAAGGCCTTTATTCTGAAAAAGATCATACTATATTGTGGACTTGAGATCTAGGCATCCTCAGGGATTTCCATCATCCTGGGGTATCACATCTTACTATACCCTATACCATCACATCAATTACACACTTCATAGTGAAATACATGTTTTTGACACTATTTCGGGGAACAGAGCATCTTCCGTCCTTAAGGAGCACCCCAATTTCTGAAACTGTGTCAATAAGCAGAAATATATGGTTCCAGCAAGCTTTTTCTAAACATACGGATATCCCAGTATGGATACTAAAAACACTTATGGTCTAATATATATAACCTTTAAATGAGGATGCCTCTTAGTATCCCTAATCATTTTGTTGTTGGAGAAACCCATAGGAGTTTGATCACTACTTTAGTGGCTGACCCCATTCTTTCCTTCCAGCAGTGTTTTCACATAATCACCAATGGGGAGTCAGTACGAGGATGCTGCATAGGTTCCTGTACCCACAAGATCCCTGGCCACACTGCTGCCTCTAATAACAGCCCAATATATAGATCTATTATCTATACAGGCCCAAATGCCAAGCATGCAGGAGGCATCCTCCAACACATGTCAACAGGAAACGCAACAAGCAGAAGTGAGTACAGAGGCGCAAGCAGTACTTCACATGCTGGTGTGCAGTCCTCATCAGTCCTCTCTTCGCCTATACAGGCTGATTATAGTTCCCAGGCGCACATCCAGCTGTGCCCAGCAACAAGTGGCTGTAGTGTACCCTGCAAGCTGACCGCTGGACTCGCGTCAAGTGTCAGCAGACATCGCTGGTTTAAACACCCTGCACGTGTCGCCCTCGAGGAGGTGAACCGGGGAGGCACAGCCGCGAGTCAGGAGGGAGGGGGTGGTGGTTCGCACGTGTGGGGGAGGAAGATAACACAGAGGAAACGTGCCCGCGTATGGGGGGCTGATAGTGGTTAGGAGAAGGACAGGGGTCTACCTTCAAGCACCACGCCCCAGGGCGCCAATTCTTTACAGGGCGATTGTGAAGGGAACGCGTTTTCTTGCCGTATTGCAATATATAAATCTCATAGGATGACTCCTGCGCTCTTCACATGCCAGAACTAAAAATACACGTCCACAATATCTATGAAAATAAAAGGCTTCCTTCATTATGACATAACCTCAGGTTATTCTGCCCTGGGTCAGGGAGCAATACGGTATAATACTGACCGCCGTGATTGATGGAAAAGGAACAGACACTTTGGACCATTGGGCTCAGATATTGAGGTACATTGGATTGTATTGACGGTCTGAACTTACGGGAGGCACTGAGGTGCACAGGATCACGGCCGCTGCAATCTGACTGAGGAACGGACAGTCAGATATATGTTATTACATGATGCTAGATGTCCAAACTCTACCAGCTCCTATATGGGGATGGGAAACCTCTTTACTATCATTTAGGACATCTGGATTAGTGTATCCAAAAAAATGCAATGAGGTGCAGCATCCAGTAAGTTAAAGGTGATCTTCTCACTCCATGGCAAAATAAGGTGCAACGATTTCAAGCTATCCGTAGGGCATGCTTGATAATTGGCTTCTATGGATGAGCTGAACGTGGCACCTTATTTTGCCCATGGTTAATAAAAGATCAACACTTTATACGAAGTGCTGCCTCATTGCATTTTTTTTTATATCTGATCTTACAAAAACGGTTGGATCGGTTTGTTTTAGGCCTGCCACCCACCATTTGGACTTGATCCTTATACTCGCTGTGCTGCTCCACAATCAGACTGATTGGATTAGTGTACATGTATTAAAAATATGCCTATGAGACGCGGGCCGTGCTGCTAATATCACTGGCAACGCGCTCTGCCATATGGATGATGCAATGCCCCCGCTCTGTACTGTGCTGCCTAGCCCTGATCTATCGTTATGTTGCATTGTTTGGAGCCTTTAAGGAATTCTACTATACTGTCGGCTAATTAGGATCAATTGCCTGTGAGGTTCACGAGAATGTTCCCGGCTTGCACTGATATCTAGCCAACCCAGACCAGATATATACCAAGCTTCAGGGCCTTTCTGTAGTCCCATTCACCTTGGATTTGTATATAAGAGGCACGGACTGATGACTGGGTCAAGCACAGCATTTTTTTTATTATATTTGTTCTATTCCCTTATGAAGATGGCCGGGGTGGCGTGGGGAATTTAAATAGCCCTTGGCAAAAACTGTAAAAGGGGCCCCATGTTTTTTGGGCGAGTCCAAAACAAATAGGTGTGTAGTCGATAAGTTGTGGTGGAGTTTACCAGATTAATTGTTGGTAGATGGCTTAAATGCAAAACAAGAAACAATCTTTGCTAGTAAGTAAGAGTCTAATGGGCAAAAAGGGGGAAATTGACCCTGTCAACAGTAAATTAAGGAACACAGCACCGTGTAGCCTTTACAATACCTTTCCCCCTGTACCAACATGTACAATCAAGAAGAGTAGATTGATACTGCCTACTAGTACCAGGAATATGCTACATAACAACCATTTTAGAATAACAATCAATCCTGCCAATCCTGTCTTCTATTAACAAAAATTACTACTACAATACCTTCTCCCATATACAAGCCAACTATATAATACTGGCCCCTATTGTACAGGAATATACCTACTATAATATGTCCCCTATGTACAATAATACTTATATCGGCCATGATCGAATTACTACTATAACTACTGCCCCCTATGTAGAATAACAAATCGATATGACAGAATAGACTACTATAATATGCCCCCTATGTACAGGAATATAATACTATTATACTGCCCCCCCCGCTATGTACAAGAATAAAACTACATAAATACTGCCCATTAATGTACAAGAGTATAAACGACTAGAATACGGCCCCTATGTACAAGGAATATAACTACTATAATACGTGCCCCCTAGTACAAATATATACTACTATAATACTGCTCCCTATGTACAGGAATGATACTACTATAATACTGACGGCCCCGAGTACAGGAGGAATATAACTACTATAATACTGGCCCTAATGTACAGATATAGATACCTAACTATATACTGCCCCCTTATGTACAGGAATATAACTCTATAATATGGCCCCTATGTACAGGAATATACTACTTATAAACTTGCCCCCTATGTAACAGGAATTACACTTACCTCTATTAACACGATAATACTATATCTGACACCCCTTATGTCAGATATACTACTCTAATTACTGCCCTATGTACAGAGAATATAACTACTATAATACTGCCCTATACAAAAGACTACCTATAATTGCTTACAGGGAATATAAACTATATAATACTGGCCCCTATGTACAGGAATATAAACTACTAATACTGCCGACCCTATGTACAGGATATAACTACTATAATTACTCTCCCCTTTATGTACAAGAATATAACTACTATAATACACTGCAGCCCTATGTAACAGGAATGAACTCTATATACTGCCCCCTATGTCGCAAGAATATAACTACTATAAGAATGCCCCTATGTACAAGTATTAACTACTATTATACTGACCCCGCTATGTACAAGAATATAACTAACTATACATACTGCCCTTATGTACAAGGAGTATAACTACTATAATCGGCGCCCTATGTACAGGAAAACTACTATAATACTGCCCCCTATGTACAGAATATAACTACTTAAAATCTCTGCTTCCCTTTACAGGATAATAACTACTATAAATGGCCCCTATGTACAGGAATATAAAATACTTATATACTGGCCCTATGTACAGGAATATAACTACTTATATACTTGCCCCATATGTACAGGAGTACTAATACTATAATACCCTGGCACCTATGTACCAGGAATATAACTACTTATAATATGCCCCCTATGTACCAGGAATAATACTAAATACTGCCATTATGTATCAGAACGATAAACTACCTATAATTACTGCTGCCCTATGTACAGGAATAAAACTAATATAAGACTGCCCCTTATGTAAGAAAGAATCACAACATAATACTGCCCCCTATGTACAAACTTAAACTAACTATAAGACTGCCCCTTATGTACAAAGAGGTATAACTACTTAAGAGTTGCCCCTATGTATGCAAGAGTTAACTACTACATAATACTGATAGCTCCTATGTACATGAATATAACTACTATAATACTGCCCCTATGTACAGTAATATAACTACTATAATACTAGCCCACTATGTACAAATATAACATACTCTAATACTGCCCACCCTATTGTACAGAAATAAAAACTACTATAGCTACATATATACCAAAGCGAACATGATGAAAAAAAAATCAGTTATTGGTCATAAGAGCTACAGAACAACATGAGGGTCCTCACCCATATTGCCTCCAAGTGACATCAGGTGAGACGTTTCCTCGGATTGTACTCGTTCCTCATCTTCTCCATTAGTTCCACCATCACCTTGTCTCTTCCTCCTGTTCTGCACTTTCCCATTGTCCCTTAACTGTCCATTCTTCTGCTACCACCAATACTGTGCCCCAAATAATGTAATAGAGCCCCCTGAAATATTAGTACCACACAAATAGTGCCCCATAATGTAACATACTGTAATGGTAAGGATAATTTATTTCTTCTTTCTCTTCTTTAACCCCTTTAATCCCCCCACCCCAGTATTGATAGAGCTTCTACTATGACCCAGGCTTAATAATAATGACCCCAGCCTTCCCCAGTCATAAAATGAATGCCCCCAGCCTGCCCCAGTCATAAATTGAATGCACACAGTCTGCCCCAGCATTGAATTAATGGCCCCAGCCCGCCCCAGACACAGAATTAATGGCCCCAGCCCATCCCAGACACAAAATTAATGGCCCCAGCCTGCCCCAGACACAGAATTAATGGCCCCAGCCCACCCCAGACACAGAATTAATGGCCCCAGCCTGCCCCAGATACAGAATTAATGGCCCCAGCCTGCCCCAGACACAGAATTAATGGCTCCAGACCGCCCCAGATACAGAATTAATGGCTCCAGACCGCCCCAGATACAGAATTAATGGCCCCAGCCTGCCCCGGAAACAGAATTAATGGCCCCAGCCCGCCCCAGATACAGAATTAATGGCCCCAGCCCGCCCCAGATACAGAATTAATGGCTCCAGACCGCCCCATATACAGAATTAATGGCCCCAGCCCGCCCCGGAAACAGAATTAATGGCGTGCACAAGTCATGAAAAAAAATAAGTTACATTTTTTTACAAAGATACGGTCTTTTATAGTTAAAACAGATAACAGAAATGGGGCGATGAGGAGCTTTAACCACGTTCTTTTTTTTTTTTTGTTTTGCTATCACCTAGAGATGAGGCATGTTCTTGCGTTAGAAAAAAAAAACCTAACTCCAGCCATAATCCATCATTGCCAGTAGAATCGTGTATATTAAAAGAGGCTGAAGTCCAGAAGAGCTGTTGAGGGGATCTCATTTGAAAAAATTGAGATCTTTTAAAGGAAACCTACCATTGATTTCATGCATTATGAAACAAACATACTTTGAGAAAGCTGTAGCCTAAAACTGATGCAGACAGCATATCCTGTTTATTCCAGAGTGAGTTGAGTTTTGACAGTCAGGGACCTGGGGAAGATACATGCTTCTTGCAGTTACATAAAACAGATTACACAGAGCTTCCTGAACTTTCCAGACAGAACATAATCAAGCAGAGCTGGATACTCAACCAGCAGACAAGGGGGATGCGGGCCAAATCGATTTGATTATTCTGATGGTTAGTGATTACACATTCTCCTGAGCAGTGCAAGAAGAGAAGTGCTGAGCAAGCAAAGGAGGACAGGAGCTCATTATCCTGAATGTGTTATTGTTTTTCAGCAAAACCACTCAGATCAGGGATTAACAAGATATGTTTAGGTAATCAGTGTAGGCTACAGCATTCTCAAGATATGGTGGTTCATAATGCATCACATGGTATATTTTCTTTAAGTGGAGGTAATATTTTCAGGTTTGCATTGTAGAAAATGGAAATCAGCTACACGCAAAGCAGGTCTACGAGTTTTCTGAGCACTAAGAACAAAAATAAAATTCTGCAAATTGGACATTCTTCATTACGGAACTATTTTTTATAACACCCCCTTTGGGAGTAGGAGACTCAAACATTTCTTGTAGCCAGCTTAAAACTAAAAAGGTAAAATCCAAAGGTAATTGGATTGAAAAAATTAAAAAAGTTACAAAAGTTAAAGACAAATGAAAGTACCATTCTACATGTAGGCTAGGAAGCAGAGCTTTGACTAGAAAGGCTTTGTTGCTGATGGCAAAATGGAGACAAGTGGTGGGTGGTGTCAAAGGACTTGTCTCCCCTACTAATAGAGTAACCTTTATACACACACGGATTTCCTCATCTGCTATTGGGGTTTATTAGTCTGCCATACACCTGAATAACCAATGTGAATTCATAAATATGTAAACATAGACTAATTAACACAACACATAACATACATATCAACAATAACATAAAATATTACTATTGTAAATGTTGACTCAGCTGGCAGATACAAAATTCAATGAACCCTGAGGTCCCAAATGCACATGCAATGCCATGAAATGACACAATGTCAATATAATGAATGAATTAGCATTTAAAAATGGGGACTTCAACAATGCTTTAAAAGTAATATATTATCCAAGTCCCTATCCTAAGTTACCAAATAAGGTAGATCAAAATATTAAATCACACCACCGGACCACTTATTAGGTTACACTGTCCCAACTGCTCGTTTAACACTTAATCTAATACAGCCAAATCACATGGCGGGCAAACTCAGTGCATTTAGGCATGTGACATGGTCAAGACAATCTCCGCGTTCAAACCGAGCATCAAGTAGGGAAGAGGCGATTTGAGTGCTTTGAACGTGGATGTGTTGTGGTGCCAGAAGGGCTGGTCTGAGGTATTTCAGAAACTGCTGATCTAATGGGATTTTCACGCACAAACCATCTTAGGGTTAAAGAGAATGGTCGAAAAAGAAACAAAAAACACCAATGAGCGGCAGTTCTGTGGCGGGGAAGGAAATGGCCTTGTTGAGCCAGAGGTCAGAGGAGAATGTGCAGACATGGTTCGAGCTGATAGATAGAAAGGCAACAGTGACTCAAATCGCCACCCGTTTACAACCAAGTAGGCAGAAGAGCAACTCTGAACGCCCCAGTACGGTGAACTTTGAGGCAGATGGGCTACAGCAGCAGAAGACCACACCGCGTGTCCAATCCTTTCAGCTAAGAAAAGGAAAACCTGCAGGCTACAAAATTTGCCCCACAAGCGCTCATCGAAATTGGGACAGTAGAGATGGAAAAACATTGCCTGGTATGATGAGTCTGATTTAGCTGCGACAGTCGGATGGTTAGGGTCAGGAATAGGCCGTCAACAAACATAAAAGCATGGATCCATCCCGCCTTGGTATCAACGGTTCAGGCTGGTGGTGGTGGTGTCATAGTGTGGGAGGGAAATTTTCTTCGCACTTTTTTGGACCATTGGCTACCATGAGCTCGTTTCAACGCCACACGCCTACCGGAGTATTGTTGCTGACCAGTACATCCCTTTTATGACCACAATGTACCCAAAAATCTGAGGGCTATTTCAGCAGGATTAATGCTCCATGTCATAAAGCTGGACATCTCAGACTGGTTTTCTTGAAAACATGACCATTGAGTTCACTGTACCTCAATGTCCCTACACAGGCACCAGATCTCATCCAAGTGAGGCATCTTGGGAGATGTAGTGGTGGACGGGAGTTCGGATCATGGATGTGCAGCCGACAAATCTGCGGCACTGTGTGATGCATCATGCCAAGATGGACAAATCTATGAGAATGCTCCAGCACCTTGTTGGAATCTATGCCACGAAGAATTGAGGGCAGTTTTCTGAAGAGGAAAGGGGGGTCAACCGTTACTAAGCATGGTGTACCTAATAAAGTGGGGCCGGTGAGTGAGTGTGTTGTATAATATATATATATATATTATATATACAATTACACCTCACTACTACTCATTTATTACTACTATGATATTATCCCTTGTAATTCATTTATGTTGTAATCCTGCAAGAAAACTTCAAGAACAAAACATTTGGTCTCGCCCTATGCTAAAAGATTAATTATGTTAATATTTCACAATATGTAGAATAGATGGGGATCTGCAACATCGGTGTTACTGCAAATGCCCACTTCAGTGTTTAACGGAAGAACTTCTATGAGAAGTGAAGCAGAATGAATAATCAACTGGTAGTATAGATACTATAGAGGTTCACATGCTAATGCCTAACAGGGATTTGTGACTCTTGTCCCCTATAAGGTGGATCTCATTAGTCTGTTTTGGTAATGCAGCATAGGGAAGCAGGTTTTCCAGATGATGATAGCCAAAAGATGTGACCTTATCAGACCACCCCATAACAAGAGAAGTTGGTTGAAAATCGTGAGTGTGGATAACATCAAACTCATATGCGTTCCGTTCAGAAGCTGGTAAACTCAAAAGACAAAAATCAAGAGACCTAGGTCAGGGATAGCGGGCTCAGGGCATCATTTTTAAGAGTGATTTAAGAATTAAGGGGGCCATGAAAAAGAATATAAGAAGATAGGAAAGCTTTTAAGGGAAAGGAAAAAAATTGTTTCACAGTGCTGTGTTGTATAATAAAAAAACCAGTCCCCCACCCTTGCCAAGTGCCTTTCAGGAAAGTAAGGAGTTGGGCAAGTTTTTACCCAAATGGAGTGGAAAAGTTGCATCAGTGCTTGGGCCCAACAATCCCATCACAAATATTTGTTTCTTTCTATAGTAAATAGATTACAGGTTTACGAATTGTAAAGTCGACAGCTAGATTGCATTTTAGGCTTTCGGCTGCTTATACAATGGAAATAACCAATACTGCTCGAGTTACGGGCCAGTACAGAGCCAAAATGACACGCTATTTTAGACATCTCATTCTGTAGTTAAGGCTTAGCCTCCTGCAGCTGAACCTGAGTAGGCGTACTGGAGTACCACTTAAGCCAATAACAGAAATATTATTATATTTTTTAATTAATATATTATATACGTATAAAGAAAGGATTATTCAGGAAGACAAGGGGGTTTGACAACTGTGTAAGGCCATTTGAATTTGCCAGTGGCTTAATACCCACTAAGCATTATGAACACTAGAAACTTAGCTGTCAAGTATTAAGGTATTTAAAAAATATATGTGAATGCATAAAAAATGTTACATTAAACCCTACTCTATTTTAATAAGGGAACATCCTTGTTTTAAAAGTACAATCAAATCGGACGCAAGAAGCGTAGTTCCTCTCAAGCCTTTTCGGATTCTAATCCACTTATAAATTCTCGTCATAGGTTTCAGTAAATACTTGACTAACCCAAAGTAACCATTTTGGAGCCTCTTTTATAGATAAGGCTTCATACACCTTAACGTGCTGCACTTTACAGGAGGGCATGACACAACAGGCTGGGTGCGGTTGTTTGCAAGCCTGTAGTCATTGGTGTTGTTGAGAACAGGTCACCCCACCAATGTCCTTGAAAGTGTCAGTCCATGCCCAAATCAGGCTGGAAAGGTTGTTCTATAAATGTGGCACGGCTGCTAGGCCCATTCATGGGTTGTGACACACATGAAGTAATGTGGGCGTGAATTAGATGCCGTTTGTGGGACTAGCCCCCAAATACAGATGTTTTTTTTCTTAATGAAGAGAGTTAACGTTATTTTACTACCATGGCATGAGAGGCGAGAGTCCTTTTTAAAAAAATTAAATGTTAACTATCATTAAAAATTCGGACCTTATGAATACTTAAACACAACTGAATTTAAAAAATAAATTAAATCCCAGTCACAAAAGAGAAACAGTGCACAAATAGCCACAATTGGTATACATCGGCCACAATAAACACACACTTTTCTAACCTAACAAGAGTTTGATTGCAAAGAACGCATACGTACTTGAGTGTATTGCCGCCCAGACTGTGTACGGGAACTGGAAGAATAAAGTTTGGGACATGAGCCCAAAAGGAAATTGGAAATACAGGAAAGCCCTGTGTTCCGGGCAGACCAACTCAAGGGGCCTGAGAAAGTCCGTTTGTAGGGGTTTTTCATCTTCTTGATATTGAGGATCTATCCATTGATTGACCATTACATTCAGAGTGTGGAAGTCTGCCAACCTATCAACCAAATGTTGGCTTTCTCGGTGATGGACACAAGAAAAATGTAGGAGACTAACTACAAAAACCTGGCCTGAGTCATTACAAAGAGATGCCAGCAGCAGTTGGTATCCACAAATAGTGGGTTCTGAGGTTAGCTCTCAAAGATCTGATATCGATGACTCATCTTGTGGATAGTTCTTCAGTATGTAGACGCTGGAACACCCCTTGAATGACAGCGTTTGGTATTGAACATAATGGTTAAGCAAAAGTTGTGTAGAATTAAATGAGCAAGAAACTCTGTTAGTAATTAAAAGATGAATGGAAACATGTTTTTTAGTCCCAGAGGAAAGCTGGAGTTGTACACCAGATTCGGGTTACAAAGCCTAGCACGAGAAATAGGAGGGTCATGCAGATGAATCTGCCAAAGGAAACAGACAGCTTGTCTAGAACTAAAAAGAAATAACTTTACCCAAACATCAAAGCAGGAGATGGAATCTAATTGATCAGCGCTCCTGTCTGAACAATCTATTAGACTGATAACACCAAGTCTAAACTAAATGTATGAGCTACTAGCATAGATTTCTTAAATAGATGGAAATACCGGTAGGGTGTTAAATCACAATTCAAAGTTTGCTTCAGCTCAAGAGGGTCAAGGTCTCTTAAAGAAACCCATACATTAATGTTCAGTTACTATCACTTTTACCCATGAAGTAAACTTTTTCGAGCTGGATTGCATCCTTTAAAAAGTATTTTAATCTATGCATGAAGTGATATTAAAAGGATTGTGCCCCACTAACTCAAACAGCAGGAAGAGATGATCAAGAGCTACCGTTTTTTAAAGCTGTTCAATAAAATACAAGACTGTCAAATGCTAAAAAAGATAAGCCACTAAATTGTTTCCTACAAAATTAATATTCTAAACATCTTCCAAGCATGTAAAGTGAAACCGTCCTTTCATTGTAAGACAGCAAGGGGCCCATGATTACTCTTTACCATCTACCCAAATACTTGCTATGTAATCTAGGTTTCCCACACATCTAAATGCAAAGGGCCAGTTGGATTTAGGATTTGATTCTGCTAAAGGAGAAAAAAGCATATCTATTTGATTCATTAGACTCTGATGTTTTTACATCCAGGATTTTCTTATTGTTACCATTTGCTATGACAAATGGCTAAAAATGGACCTGTCCAACAGTGTTCCCTTCGCAGTTCAAAGAAAAGAATATTCGTCCGTTGTACATCCAACTACTTAATGTAAATTCCGCTGCAACTTTCCCTTCAATGGTGGTGTCCGTTTCAGACCACCATAATTATCCTTCACGTTAGTTTAGGAGGACGGAAAGAAAAGGGGAAGGGGAAGAGGGGGAATATTGTAGATATTGATAAATGAGGTATAAAACTTGGGTATTTGCGTACCATGCATGCTATAAAACAACAAGACATTATCCGTCGGAGACATGGAATCCTAAAGGATGGTGAGCAAGGAGCGTGGTGGAAAAAATAAATAGGGCATAGGTGGACATGTGTGGACATAGCCCTATACAAAGATAGCAGTTAGTTGGTAGGTTGATTGTGGGTGATACAACCAAAGTCACTAGCAGAAAACACTTCAACTGCATTTGGTACACTATTAAATAAGAAGTAAGTTCAGAGGAGTCGGACAACACTGGAAAGTTAGTTCTAATCACAAAGCTCAATACCCTATGGGGAGCGGGGTTATTCCAGCACACTTACAGGGCAAAAATTAAAGTGGCAGTACCATGTGCTACCTACCCAAGTCTTGTGAAAGTGCTGCCCCAGTTGTGCACTATGCAAGTATCTGTGGCAACCCTGGACTAGCCTCCTTTAACTATGTCTTAATTCTAAACCTAACATACCAATGTATAGTTTTTCATTTCAGAGGTTTTTTTTATAGTCTGATTTAGGTTTCCAAGGAGAAAAATATTTACCTACAAAGTATACCAGCAGTACTGCCACTGTTTGCTATTCTATGGTCTTGCCATTACAGGTCCTTGTGGCCATAAAGCCATCACACTGACAGAAGATAATTTGCAATGGCAGAATGGTAGCAGCAATCACAAGTGCAAGATAATCATTGGAGTAAAAGTTTTAGTCTGTTTTTCTCCGTTCACAACAAAGACCAAAAAGACAAAACACATGGGACAAAATCCTACACTTTCAAGGCTACAAATAAATCGTGCAAAGCTATCCTTTTTATCATAAGTGCTGTATGCATTTAAAAAAACAACAACCTCAAAAGCAACAAACACTGAGGAAAATCCTAAAAGAAAAAAAATAAAAAATTTGTTGCCTCTAGCAATCATCCTCCAAAGAACAAGAATTTCCATCAGATATGGATATAAACAATGCATAAACTAAAGGCAATATGGAGACATAACCCCAAGTTAAAAAAAAAAAAGCAAGGCTTACTACCTGTTTCCCTAAAATTGGACATCCCCGAAAGTCATAGTGACTATTTTGTGTTAATCTTAGCAATAATAAGGATTCCCATGAAAAATAAAACTAGCAGCAGTCAATTGCTACATCTCCCCCAAGCCGTACATTAGGATCAGTAGATCTTTTAGATGCTGCAAGAGTTGGGACATGGTTGAAGAATTTGTGGAATAAGATCAATGAATGCAGGACATGAAGTGGTCCATTTAAGGAAAGTGATTGCTAAACATGAGAGTGAACTATTGGAATATTCTGGCCCCAGAGTTTGGAGAGTTAGGATGTTTGAGAAGTTGATTTTTTTGTGCACCAATGTAAATTTCTTGTTCATGGAAAAATAAGAATCCCTTGAAAATAAAAACTAGTGCCTCTCACTACGAGTAAAAATGAATATAAGATGCTGTCAATTGGAGAGAAAAAGCTCCACACCTCTCGCCCCCTCACCACCCTTCCCCCCCCTCTCCTCCCATCCGCCCCGTTCTCTATACCTTCTTTTCCATCTTCTTCCCCTATCTCCCTCCATCCTCCCAAACTTGCTCCTCCCCCCCCCCCTTTCTGGTTCGGGTGGACTAAACGAATGCAGGCTTTCTGGCATAAGAAAAGTTTGTCCACAAAAACCAACTGACTGTTTCTCTTAAACAATGACGATAGAAGAAGATGCATGTGTAGAACATTTAGTTAGATCAATCTCTCCATTTTTATAAATACGGTGATATAATTGCTAAAATATTGTAAACTAACATTTGTATATATAATGGCCGGTTTACCGACCCAAATAGCAAGTTTGTAATTAAAGCAGATCTAGTAGACAATTGTAGAAAGAGATACTACCAAGCTCCTGTTGGATAGGTTCTACAAAAACAGAAACACCGCAAGTCTGATACACACAGGCAGTTGCTTAAGGCAAGTGTTTTAACATGAGAGAAGAACAAGTCTTTAGCTCAGTCTCTCGGAGTAGGTAGTTTTTTAAGAACCAAAGTAGTTGGACGAGAAGTTCTACCTGTGCTTCTGCATATTCTATCCACTAAGAACAACAAATCTGGGAACAAAAATCCTTTACAAGATGGATAGGGATAAAGATGCCCCAGCCGTATCACATGAGGAAAAGGACAACTACGAGGAAAACTGAATGTTTTCATACTTGGGGACAGCAGCTTATGATGAAGTAGTAAACGAACCAATCGAAATAAGCCATAATATCATGGGCCTGGCAAATCGTAGATTGGCGGTTGACCTAAAACTATTCTTGGTCTTTAACAGTGCCTTGCTTACTATTCCTCCTTGTCTTTGATAAGCCAGTCCTCAAGAACGTGTAGAAGATTCTAGTACAGCGCTAGTGTGGGGCTTGCACGACCGGTGAAGTTCAGAAGAGTTAGAAAGTGTACCAGAGCTACTAAGATTGATTCTCCAACACTTGCCAAAGAACTTCGTTCTACTAGAGCTGGAGCGGATTCAGGTGCCTGGGAGGGCAGGGACTGTACAAGTTCGGATTTGAAAAGGGATATTGGCAGAATTTTGGTAGCCGAGTCATACCTCTTTATGCGTTTTCCATCTTCAGACGAGGAAAACCTCTCTTTGTACTTCCAAACATAAATGATTTTGAATGTGGAAGCATTGCTTTCATTTTCTGAACCTGGAGGTGAAGACTGGGAATGCAGGATCAAAGAGGATTCTTGCACCGGACCCCAGGTTCTCAACAGGTTGTGGTTCGTGGGTGTGATAATGCCATAGGTATTGGTAAAGTATACAGTTAGTGAGAGGGAAGTATAATAGCAAAAGGGTGGTTTGAGTTTGCATGTAGTTCAAGGAGAGAACAATCCCTGAGCAACTGGATTTGGTATAGAATATGAACAGGTAAAGATGCTAAAGTGGCCTTGTACTGGAAAGGTCTTGTTGTGGCAAGCTTTCAGGTACCTGAGAAGAATAATTACTGAATAAGGACGGTAGCATAGCAACTTGTGTTGGAATTTGATTTGTAACCATCATGAAATTTTAAACTTTGCTGTTATCTGGAGATTGGTGTTTTCTTACGAAGATTGTTGTGATAAGTGTCAATTAATCGAGATGGGCATCTTTTTGATGCTGAAATGGGCATCTTCATGCATTTGTGATAGTCCCTCCCTGATGTGATCTGGACAGACTGTAGCTGCTGAAGGCATGGGGCTTTTCTGTAGTTGTATTGTGCGTTTCTGCAGCGAGGAGGCCCGTTCACTGAAGCTGCCGGGAGATGCATGCTGACCCGAGAGGAGTTTTTGCCTGTGGCAGAGAAAGTCCTCAGAAACTATTATGATTGTCACCTCAAGAAGGTGGTTGCAGGTTTCTGACTCAATTTACCATTAAGTGAGAGGTTTGAGTAGGAAAGTTTTCATGATGATCCAAATGGAAACAACTATTGTATCTGGGCACTACGGTAGCCATAAGACCTGGTGCTTGTTTAGCTTTACCTAAGCAAATTTTCTGCGGAAAACAGTTTTAATGGTATTTGGTTCGGGTATGAAAGTATCATGCTGGCCACTGAAGCAACCTGTCTGAGGTAACTATTTTAACTAAGATCCAAACCTCGATTCTTTGCCGTATTCTACTGCCACTTCACCATTTGTTACACATTCTATGTTTTGATTTTTTTTACAGAATCTTATTCTCAGATGTACTACTTTAGTGATGTCGGAAACCCTTGCTCTTTACCCTGTACTTCATCAGAATCTGTGAAAGAAGAGTAGATGCTCTAGATTTTACCCTTCGATCGTGATGAGAACAAAAGGGATGGGAGCTTTGCCTTCCAAATAAGCACGGTATGGGAAGCTAAAACCACATCATTAATAAAAATGGCTTGGTGGGGATTTTGGATTTTAACCATCTTCATGCCTGAAGAGGAATAGATTTGGTTCATCAAGCATCAAGCATATTATGCGGAGGTTTTCCTGGTGGTAGGTAACATGTTTCAGCTCGCATCAGGGCCTTATCCGTAAGTTATTTTGATGCAGCTGATAGTTTGGCTGCCAATTCCAGAGGCAGGAAGCGGGACTTGACAACAGATTGATTCTCCATGTTCTATTCTATACCTGTGAGTGTTCTATGCTATGACTTGACGGCATTGTTTATAATGTACAACACGACTAATCTACCGTATCAAATACAATGGATTGAGCGTTTCAAGAAAGATTTCTTCGACCTAATTGAATGCTACTAGAATGTTCACCAGAAAAAACCTTATGATGGGAAAACACACTGGGGGGCAATAACAGAACTTTACATGGTTTGAAACAAAAAGCATGCGTGAACCCTGTCCTGTAAAAGGATAGCGAGATAGGGAATGTGTCCTGCAAACTCTATTCTGGGTTTGAGTTGAAATTTCTGGTCTACTCGTTAGAATCCAACATAGATCTGTTATTCAACTGACCAGACTGACCCCACAAATTTTTTAGCTCTTTGAGGGGAGACACCTGGAATCTCTGTAACCGCTATTGTGCATAATTTTGTTTATAGAAGGCCTGTCACTTGGTTGTAACAGTTCCATCAAGTGAGATGTTTGTACTCTTAGCTCTCCATTCATATACCCTGAATGCATATGTTGTGCTCTATTTGGATAACCTGAGCTTCTCCGCTTACATTGTGAGTAGACCCTGTTGATCCATACTGCAGAAAATGGAGACAATCTTGGGGATACTGTTTGTTGCATTATTGTAGAGATTATTTGAATACAATGCCCATTGATGGTCTAAGTTACATGTAGGCCAATAGGTTATTGTTTTTATGCTTGGAGAGGGAAGTGGTAAGGCGGAGGTTCTTTTCGGCCCTTCCTATGTGCCGTGCCTTCCTATAACGAAGCTGAACATTTTGTTGAGAAGACACAGAATGGCAGGCATCTTGAAATGTCTTTTTTGGAATCTGTTGAAGACCCCACTGCAGGCTCAATCAGCTCGGGTGGTTAGACACTGTATTGTCGTTCAGGCTAAGCACTTGACAAGAGGATGGGCTCCCAGCTACTCAGGGTAGTCGCTAGAGGTGGAGAGGTGCTCTTGGTTCCAGGGAGATATCTAATGGGAAGTTGGAGGCGGCAAATCTTCCAGAATTCAGTATATAGAGGTGGACAAAGTGCCGTGAGATTGGATAACCAACAAGCACCAAAGGGTTGTAGCCCTGGCTGTCTAGAGTCCTTGGACCCAGAAGACTGCATCAATAAAAATGCCTGGAACTTCTGTAAAACAGGTCTGGGCATAAAGCAATTGGAGGGAATGTGCGTGGCATGAAAATGGTTACCGGTACATGACGGACTGTGGTGAACAGACAAGAACCTGGATTTGGGTTATCTGACAGTTGCAAGAGGGTTATGCTGACGTTCAAACTTGTGGTCTTTGACACTTCAATGAAGCTTCCCTAGTTTGTAAATGTTCACTCAGGCACTGCCTGCATATGCAAATATGCTGTGGAGGCTCCATGGCGAGAAGATGCATATGTCCCTCACTCAGGAAGGTAAGTATAAAGTTCTGACATGTCTGCAAATCCTGTGTGGTTGCAATCCCAAAACAGGGTAGAAGCTGTGATGCCATTCCCCCCAATCGAGATAATTTATTGTGAATTCATATGATCCACACCCAAAGTGTCTTTTTCAGCCAGTGTAAATACAGAGGATATTGGTCTTCAAGCTCTTTCTGAGTGCTGTTCACTTTTCTGAAAAAAAAAAAAATTAAGGAGTTTTTTTCAAACGCCAGTACACTGTGATTAATAAAATCTGAATTCTATATTGGTGGTAACCCCTTAAAACATAATTGTGGTTCTTCAGCACAATGATTTGTAAGATTATTTACCCAAAAGATAATGGTCGCATTCTTCTGTTTGGGACTTTGTTGTAGACACTACACTACTAACATTTTATGAGTAAGAACAGCCGTTTAACTATTAGATTATGCTTGCCAGTGCACTGTGACCACACTGTGCCAATGGTCATATTGCAAGCAGGAGAAAATGAATTGTTAGTATTAAGCCATGCTTATGTACTTACAATCAGTGTGGTTCCCCATTTATTTCTAAAAATGCCCAGTGTCATTACTTAGTTTCCAAAAAAAATGGGTTCATAAAAGGAGGGACTTTCTTCTATCTATGGAATACAATGTTAAATCTTACACCTTTTATAAATAGTATCCAGTTGAATGAAAATCCTTATTAACCAAACTTTTGGTTGCAGGTCTACATATTCATACAGGACTTTGTCGATTGCAAAGTGTGATAGGATACAACCTTAAGTCAAAAGGGCCATCGTTAGGTATGGGCAGAATTTTATAGCATGTGTGCCTTTTTCTTTTATTCCAGGCTTGAATATGTGGCTACTCTGTGTACGTCTGTAGCCAAATTTGTGCATTTAAGGAAATTTACCATGGATTTACTAATGAGTAGACATGTCCTTATAAGGAATTGCCCAGGAAATATGTTCCTAGGACTTCCTTTACTAGAACTCTATTAAAGTTAAAATTTTACTAATTATTCTGGGGTTGCTCGTCTACATCCCGAGCGCTTCACTACGTGTCTATTAATTATTGACTCCCCCTGTTCCGAACAAGTCCCGCCTGTCCACAGTGGATAGAGCGAGTTGACGGGCCGGACTTTGATTGGAAGGAGGGATGTGAATAACTTCATTTTTCAGTAATTGTGTGTGTGAAAAAAGCTCATGCGTGATGTGGCATTGGTTGCCTCGCCTTGTCCATTCCCCAGAAGGTGTGAATTTAAATAGAGCATATCCGGGACATTAGGCCAGATTCATTTAAAGTGGCAGCACCAGTTTTCTGAGAACCTTAAAGCGGAAATAACATATAAGAACGATCAAATGTGTGCCAACAAAACAGAAAAATGTGCACCTAATGGAGCGTGTAGTGCTTAGCTTAGTGGCGACACAAAAAAAAACAAACAAAACAAAAAAAATCATGGATACTCACATTACATCCTCTGATCTGATCCTTTGCTAAGCTAGAAACGCCGAGGATCACCTAAAAACAAAACTTTAATTAGCAGCTCGGAGCATGGGGACAAGATGTCTGGCGCTCCGGGTGCTAAATATGCACGCCCCAGAAAACTCCCTAGGAGCATGGAGAGGTGGTATGACGTTGCGCATATGAGTGGAGGGTGCGCGGCATGCTGCCATTATAAGTTTCTAGGCATGCAACTGGACTGCTTTTGTAGATTCTATCCGATATTTGCTTACAGTCTTCTTCTTGCCAGAATTATTCACGTTGTCCAATGCTGGATGATAAATTTATAGCACTGTTCACGTAAATTACACCTTCTATTACTAGTTGGCTACACCTGCGATAATTATTTGTCAAAAGCCACCTTTATTTTCCAAGGTCAACACCCCTAATGATTACAAGTCGGGAAAAGTGCCAAATGGTCTAAAACCCTTTGAAGAAAAAAAAAAAACATTGGTTGACGAAGGGGGCTGCCTAAAAAAAAAAAATTAACATTCACTGCTCCGTTGGTCCCTCCAGGTGCCACACTGCTGTCTCTCTGGACCGCGCCCTTGTAAACACTAGGGGCACGAAAGGTGTTGCGTTGCAGCTTTTCGGCCATGCGAGGTAATCAGCCTACGGAGTGGTGGACCCGAGAAAGGAGAACAGCGTAGTAAGGATACGGTGGGACCGGGGCGGAAATAATGTAAATTGTTTCATTAAATCAGGCCCCTCCAGCAGCAACTTTTTTTTCTTTTTTTAACAGCTAGGACAACTCTTTTACTGCATGTGGGAGCAATAAATTTTGGACAGTCCAGATTCTGGCTCTAGGCTTACATTCCCACTGCCGTGAGCCCGTAGCCGGCGGGCGAACACGGCAGAACGGGGAGAGGAGGAGGTGCGAGCGCCCTTACCCCCCGCCCCTCTCCCTGCGATGTGTGGCCGCGGCGCCGTAACGGAAAAGATAGGGGCAATGTCCCATCTTTTCCCGGGCTACGGAGCGGTACGGGATTGCCGCACGATACCGCTCCATTAAGGCGCCGCGAGCCATATCGAAGTGTTATGGGGGACGTATATAGGCCGCATATACGTCGGCCGTATTTTTATATACGCTGCCATTACTGTAGTTGTGAATGCCAGCCTTAGACAGATGATACATTCCCAGCGTGTGAAATGAAACACCCCAAAAAAAAAATCTTTAATTCGCCGACGGTGGTGCAAGGACAAGATGCTGGGCCTTCCGCCAATGCTAAATATGCACGCCTCTGGATGAGGTCACCTCCCTCTACCACCAAGAGAGGCATGCATGCTAATAAGCAGCCCGAAGTGCGGGGACATCTCGTCCCGTGCTCCAGGCTACTAATTATAAAGTTTTTTCTTCAGTGTCCCAGCGTGAGAGCTTTGTAGGCTAGAAAAGGGACACACTGGTAGGATGAACATTAAGAGAAGCTTAGAATAAGTATTGTAGATGTATTGGTAGAATCCTTAAGCACATGGATAAATCTACCCTACAGAGCTACAGAAGGTACAAGACTAGCCTCACATTAATAACGTTGAAATAGGAGGAGGAATTACAGAAAGAGCACATGGTAACAATGCTGAGCCACATTTCACTAGTCTGGATAGCTACCATGGCTTAGGACTTAAGGGTGGGATCCCATGACACTTTGGACTCAAAACAATAGTCTAATCTAGTAAGGAAACGTAGAAGCAAACAATGAACAACTAATAAATACAGCACATTATGCTTATGTGCTTCTATGCAACTAAAACAGCCTGTTTAGTGAAACTTCAACATAACAATAAAAATGTATATATTTTGATTTTCAGGCACACTAGTGAACATATTCGTGCAAAGTGCTATTTTAGGCATTCAGAGCCGTTACTGGTGAATACAAATAATATAGCAATAACCATGGCAATACTCAAAAATGTTATTAGGAGTAAATGAGCAGTTAAGAAAATCTACCATTAAAATCAAGCATGATAAATCCAAGACTTTACCATGCTATAATGAGCTGAGCGGGCAGCCTGCGGTCCGGATCCACAGAGGGATTAGGGGATCATTAGCATGATTTTAAAGGTTGATTTTTTGTGATAGGAAGGAGGCCAGCATAATAAAATAAGAAGATACCAGGAGTCACAGTAACTGGAATATATGAACAAGAGTCCCTGGTTTATCTTGTGTGATTTTTATGGCAGATTTCTTCAACCATCTGCTATACAGAGGGGTGGCCGCGAGTTCATCTGTCCCACCAGATTAATTACATATCTATAAGGCAGAGTGGCCAATATAATCAATATCTAGGAGACACTATATGATTAGGCAGTTCCCAGGTCTAATGTTAATGACCTAAATAGCACTCTAGTGATAGAATAGCACCTTAACAATCATCCTTTCCTACCGTGGCAGTGATAAAAAATCTGCTGCTTCTTCAAGCTTTATAGCAAGCCTCTTTCTGCTCTGGCGCACTGGTGTGAACTTGAATACAGAATAATGTCATGGGATGCTTGAAGTCCTGCCTAGCTTTGTACTAGGAAGAGTTTTGGAATATGGGACATGCCATGGAGACTACTAGCATACTCTTAGATGGCAACATAATGCAAGCCAGGTCCAAGACCACTGCTCAGTCTGGGCAATCTAGACCAACTCAAAGATCTTCCAACCTTAAAAGAAATCTAAACCTAAAAATGAAACAACCACAAATCTCAACAGGATGATAAATCTAACCCCCAATAATCTAACTTTAACATTGTGGGGGTGTACGATTAGAGTAGGGTTAGACGCTGCAAAAAGATTGCGGCCATTTTTCAAAAAAAGCTAAAATCAGTGTCAGGATGCTCACTTATTCTTATGATGTACAAAGAACAAGGTCGGCACCACCCATAAACACAAGTCAAACACACTAAAGCCAATATGTAGACAACAAAATGACAGATGTGTGTTATATAGGCAGTCATTTTATTTATACACAAAATATTACTTTTAAGGATACAACGACGTGTGCAAAAGTAAAAAAATTACCACCATAAGACTTTCAAAGGGCGCCACATCTTTACAGCGATACACACAGAGAGACTTATTGTATGTGCATCTCCCAACTTTACTGGATGCCGTCTATGTTATGTATGTAGGGTTTTCAAATCGGTTTTGCATTCGTATAAATTTGGGATATTGTTGTGGAGCCATAAATAAGAGGCTGACTTATCTAGACTGTTTAATTTGCACACTCTAAATGGTCAATTATGTTTGTTTAAACTTTTATAGCTGTGTATCCTTGCAAGATAATTTATATACAACATAAATGGAACTGCCATAGTGACAAATCTGTGTTTTTGTTGGGTCTACACTTACTACTGAAAGAATCACAAAACATGCCTAGATACATCAATAATCAGATTAAATCCTTCATTTCCATCTCTTGCCAGTCTTGTGTGCCATGCCAAGGGATGCATTGACGATTTGAACTGTAGGCAGATTTTGGTTGTCGTTACTTGAGGGACATTGCATCTTGTCTGCGCATGCGTCTGAGAATGTTTGTAACAGTTATAAATTGGAATTGTTTAGAACAGAGACAACCATTTTAGTAAGCTCATGTGTGCCCCGAGTGGCAACACATTAGAAAAAGAATAAAAACTAGGCCAGAAAGGAAAAAAAAAAAAAACAGTACAAGTTGTCACATAGTTCACATTTTGTTGATATAAATTTGGCAATCGTGCCACATCAGATACTTTTATATCCTTACGGCAGCCTCCTTGTAGGTTTTTTTACTTTACAACAGCATTTGGCACAAAATGCAGCACCAGCTTATGATATCTGGTGCTTGCCTTAACCGCATTGGACGGTAATAAAGCGCAGTAAGTGTTAATTTAGGGATTCATATGCCTACCTGTAACACATCCACTGTAATTACGATTTTACCTCATTTCAGAGGAAAATAAATAATATCAATGACTTGCCCTAACAAGTTACCAACATCAATCAATACCTCAACCCCCCTTAATTTGTGGCTTTTATCATCTTGTGGTTTTAGGCTTATACGGCGTGTCCATCTAAGTTTGCTTTTTTATTACCATTCATTTATAAAGGTAGTAAAACAAAGAGTACAATGTATTAAAGTGAGATACTGAATACAGTAAAATAGCAAATTATATTCTGGCATTAGAGGGGAACTCTAACACGAATAGCACCTCAGAAGATTGGGGGACGAGCAGAAATATTGGAAACATTTTAGATATAGTTATGCAATGCTTGTCGTAGATATAATTAGATCAACATAGGGAGATGCAGAGAAGATAGAAAGACCCTCTGTGATAGTGATAACACAATACTATTGTTTGCAGGAAGAGATAAAACCGCATGACTGAAAAGGAAGGCAACGCTTCGCTTGTCAATGCGACTATATCTCTATCCATGACCCAACAGGAATGGCCCGGCAGTGAGGATGGTCATGTACTGCGCACATGTGAGCACGTCCCCTTCATTCCCAGAAACCAGTAAGCATAACTGACCTTCCAGAGTACTACATAACATTCATGGTTTTGCCATAAAAAACCACAGCTATCAAAATACTGGAGCAGGTTAACTAGCCAACCTTCACACCGATTTGTTTGCCGTTATCAGATACTGAAACAATCTTGAGAAGTGCCTAGCAGAGCAGTGTCATGATGTCACCGGAGTATGCGGATCGTCTATAGGGCAAAGAGCAATGGTTAGGAGACAAGCCTAACATGAAAAAAACATTTACTTTTTTTTTGCTTTTTTTTGTTTATTCCCTGTTGTTGATGAAAAATATTTACACGCTGAATAGAAAAGGCTTTTTATCTGAAAAGAGGTCATTAATTGTGGACTTGCCGATATAGGCTCCTCATGGATTTTCCATCCATCCTGGGTATCACATCTTACTATCCCTCTAACAGCACATCAATTACAAATATAGTGAAATACATGTTTTTTGACATTATTTCGGGAAAGAGATCTTCCGTCTTTAAAGGAGCCCCCAATTTCCTGAAACTGCATGTTCAAAAGCAGAATATATGGGTTCAGCCCTTTTCTAACATAGGAATAGCCCAGTATGGATGAAACACTTATGGTCTAGTCTATATAAACCTTAACATGGGAGGATGGATTTGCCTTTGTCTCCCGAATCATTTTGTTTGTAGAACCAAATAAGGGTTTGACCACTACCTTAGTGGCTGCCACCCCTTCTTTCATTCCCATGCAAGTTTCACAATAATCACCAAAGGGTCGTGCAGTACCAGGTGCTGCAGAGGTTCCTGTATACACCACAAGACCCTGGCCACATGCCTTCATATACAGCCCCATGCCAGATGCAGGAAGGCCATCCCTCACACATGTACACAGGAAAACAAACAAAGCAGAAGTGAGTACAGAGGCGGACAGCGTACTCACAGCGGGGAGTGCAGTCCTCCAGCAGTCTTCTCTTCGCCTATACAGCCGGACACTAGTTCCAGGCGCACATTCAGGCTGTGCCCAGCAAACAAGTGGCTGTAGTGCTTCAACCCCCCTGTGCAACGCTGCCCGCGAGCACGGCGTCATAGTGTCAGCAGCACATCGGTGTTACACCCTGCACGTGGTCACCCAGCGAGGAGAATGACGGGGGAGGGCACAGCCGCGACGAGTCAGGAGGAGGGGGGAAGGGGCGAACGTCGTGGGGTGAGGAAGACCCCCCCGAAACACAGAGGAAACGGCCCGCGCTATGGGGGGGGCCGCTCGGAATAGTGGTGAAGAGAGGAAAAGGGGGGCTTACCTTCAAGCACCGCACCAGGCGCCATCGTTACAGGGCGATGTGAAGGGACGCGTGTTCTTTGCGATTTGCATATACAAATCATAGGATGGACTCCTGCCTCATTCAATGCCAAGGAACTAAAAATACACGTCCAAAAATATATATGAAAAATAAAGTGCTTCCATTTGACATTAATCCAGGTTATTACTGCCTGTGTCAGGGGAGCAATACGTAAATAAGACCGTGTGAATAGGAAGGACAGGACACTATGGACCAGTGGGCCAGATATTGAGGTACCATTGGTTGTATTTGAGGTGATCATTACAGAGGAACTGAGGTGCACAGGACATACACGGACGTGCAATCCTACTGAGAACTAGGCATTGGTTTTTTTTGTCAGATATATATATATTATCTATATATATATCTATATATATTATATATTACTGATCTAGATGTCCAAACTTACCAGATCCTAGGGATGGAAACCTCTTACTATCACTTAGGAACATATGGATTAGCGATATCCAAAAAATGCAATGAGGAGCACTACAGAGGTAAAGGTGCTTCTTTCTTCACCCATGGCAAAAGAAGGTGCAACGTTTCAGCTCATCCATAGAGGTATGTTGATAAATGGCTCTATGGATGAGCTGATGAACCGTTGCCACCTATTGGCCATGGGTGAATAAAGATCACCTTTATACGAAGTGCTGCATCAATGATTTTTTTTTGATATCGGATATTACCAAACCGTGGATCGGTTTGGTTGGATGCTGCACCCACTACTGGACTTATCCATTATACTCGCTGTGCGACTCCACAATCAGACTGATTGGATTAGTGTAAATTTTATAAAAATATGCACTATGCATATTCGTTCTGGCTATGTCACTGCGGCACGCTTGCCATCTGATAATGTCGCCTGCCCCCCGCTTGTACTGTGCTGCCTAGGTCCCGCATCTATCGTGATGTTGCATTCTTTGGAATCTTTAGGAATTACCATAATGAATCGGCTACATTAGAGATATTGCTGTGAGCGGTTTACTGAGGAATTGTCCCGGCTGTCCAAACACTCACCAGATGCCTCCAGTTCGTGTGGCAGTACTGCACGTGTTGTCTTCTTTCGAACATAGTTTTAAAATCATAAACCCTCACCACAACGCTCGGCATAATGCTTTGCACCTACCTACCTCTCCTCTCTCATCTCAGTCGAGGGTCCAAACCTTGCGTCTTCGATTTGCTACTGATCTTAGATTAATCTCTTTAACCTTAATTTGAAACTCCCACGCATGTCTCCAAGACTTTTCCAAAGCTTCACCTATTCTTTGGAATACTCTGCCTCGGACTATCAGGACTCATACCAACTCCAAAGTTTCAGACATGCCTTAAACCTTTAGGCAGCCTATAACACTCGTTAACTGCATGAAGTTTTAATTCTCTTTACTAACCTGTTCTGTGTCCTACTCCCATCTGTTATCTAGCATATATACCAAGCTCAGGGCTTCTCTGCGAGTCCCATTCACCTGGACTTTGTATATACGATGACCGTGATGACGGGGTCAAGCAGCAGCTTTTTATTTATTTATTTGGCTCTATTCCCGTATGAAGAATGGCCAGGGGTGAGTGGGAATTTAAAATAGCCCTTGGAAAAAATGTAAAAGTGGCCCCATTTTTTGGGCCGGGTAAAGTCAAAAACAAATGGGTTGTGGTCAGATAATGTGGGTGGAGTTATACAGACAAATTGTTGGTAGAGGCCTTCATGCAAAACAAAGAACATCTTTGTAGTATCGTGAGTCTAATGGGGCAAAAGAATGTGACTGTCTCAGTAAATGATGGAAAGAAACACACGACCCGGTAAGCTTAAATACCTTTCCCACTGCTACCATCCATGTATCAATTCAGCAGAAAGAGCTAGATTGATACTGCCTACTCGGTACAGGAATCATGCTACAATAAACATTTAGAATAACACATTCAACCTGCCAATCTGTCAACTATATACCCCCCAAAATATAACTACTACAAATACCTTCTCCCATATACAAAGCCAACTACTATAATTACTGCCCCCTATGTACAAGAATATAACTACTATAATACTGGCCCCTATGTACAGGCATATCACTACTATAAGGCCCCTGGTACAAAATATAACTACTATAATACTGCCCCTATGTACAAGAATATAACTAATATAATACTGCCCCCTAGTACAAGAATATAACTACTAATAATTAACTGCCCCTATGTAAGAAATATAATACGATAATACTGCCCTCTATTACAAGAAATAAACTACTATAATACTGCCCCTTATGTACAAGGTAAACTAATATAATGCTGCCCCTAGTACAAGAATTATAACTACTATAATACTTGCCCTAGTACAGAATATAAATACTATAAATACTGCCCGATATGTACAAGAATACCTTACTATAATAATGCCCTTATGTACAAGAGTATAACTACATAATATGCCCCCTCTGTACGGAAATCAACAGATATACTGCCCCTATGTACAGAATATAACACTATAATAACTGCCCCCTATGTACAGAAATTAACTACTATTAATTGCTACATATATACACAGAAGGCGAACATGAAAAAAAAAATCAGTATTTGTCATATACAGCTACAGAAAACCATGAGATCCTCACCTATTGCATTCCCGTGACATAAGGTGATTACCCGG